>JAJOZX010001249.1:527500-692500 GCA_023014485.1 Bathynomus jamesi
CGACTTCTTTCTTTGGGGGTGGGTAACGGAAGAAGTCTACCGCACCAAACCGAGGACATTGGAAGAACTGGAGGACCGAATTCGGGAAGTCATGTCCTCCATCCCGCCGGAGTTCCTGCTAAAGTCAGTGGACGCCATTCCTGGGCGGCTCCAGAAGCTGGTGGAAAGAGTTGGAGCCCACATTGAATTTTAGAGAAAACCTACCATGTATGCCTACCTTTTCATATTATTTCTTCTGAAATAAATGGATAATATACGTATTTTTTACCAATCCAAAATAGGGAGCTACTTTCCGCCCACCCTGTATATTATATATATATATATATATATATATATATATATATATATATACAAAGGTGGGCAGGACCGAGTTCCAAAAGGACCGAATTCCAGGAACTCGGTCCTTTTTAAGGACCGTGAGCGGGAAAGTAGGTCCTTTTCTCAGTGAGGACCGAAATGAGGAGCGACGGTCCATTTTTAAGCAATTCCAGACGGTCCGGTCCAGATGGTCTTTTTTAGTGATTTTAGTGTGTTTAGTGATTATTTGAAGTTCTAAAGAAGATGGATCATTTCCTCCAGAAGACTCAGAAAGAGACTGAGACTGAACTGAAACTTGTTTCAACACCTGGCACCATCCAGTGCCGCCGTGGAGAGGCTCTTCTCTTTGGGGAAGGACGTCCTCAAGCCGAAAAGGTCAGGGCTCAGTGACAGCCATTTTGAAATGCTAGTCTTCTTGAAGGGAAACTCAAGCATTTAACTTAATAACTTTTTTTCATCATTTATGTATTGTATTAATTATAATTTACGTTAATAAAATTAAAGATTTCCGGTGTCTTTAATTTCATTTTTCATTTTAATCAAATTTTTCACTTATATTATATATAAGGACCGAGGACCGAGTCGTTCCTAGGTCCTATCTTCAGAAAGGACCGTGACCAGGACCGTTGGTCCAGTTTGAGGCAAGGACCGGGACCGTCGGTCCTTTTTGAGGCCCGGGTGCCCACCTTTGTATATATATATATATATATATATATCAAAGCTATTGACTTCTCCTTAGGGAAATGGAGCTTACAGATGAAAAGAAGGACCAACACAACAGCAAACATTTTCACTTATTTTTTGTACTTCAGACGTTTTGACAAATCTTTTGTCATCATCAGTGAATTAAGTCTTAAAACCTTAAAACAAAAATAAAAATAATGAAAATTACACCAATACAAAATTAAAATCATTAAAATTACATCACTACAAAAAATTAAAATCATTAAAATTAAATTAAATTACCTCAACAGGTAAATACACAATGTTTACATCAACCTCCATACTTGACAAAAACAGAGAAAACTGTATGGTCAGTAAATTAGAAGGTATGATATGTCTATGAAAATCGGTTGGTTAGTTAAAAGAGCTGTAATTTGTAAGATGAGCTATTATTGTTAATGGAGGGTTTGTTTCTATAGATGTACAAAGATTCTAAAATTCGGAGTTCTGTGAGGTTATTCGATCTAGTTAGAATTTCAAACCATCCGCTCAGTAGCCCACCACAATCCATAATTAGAAACCATAGTAATGAAAACAACCATCTCCTTCACAAAACTCAGTTTGAAATTCTAACTAGATCCAATAACCTTACAGAACTCCGAATTTTAGAATCTTTGTACATCTATAGAAACAAACCCTCCATTAACAATAATAGCTCATCTTACAAATTACAGCTCTTTTAACTAACCAACCGATTTTCATAGACATATCATACCTTCTAATTTACTGACCATACAGTTTTCTCTTAGTTTTTGTCAAGAATGAAAGGTTGATGTAAACATTGTGTATTTACCTGTTGAGGTAATTTAATTTAATTTTAATGATTTTAATTTTTTGTAGTGATGTAATTTTAATGATTTTAATTTTGTATTGGTGTAATTTTCATTATTTTTATTTTTGTTTTAAGGTTTTAATTTTAATGTTTTAATATTGTATTGATGTAATTTTCATTTTTTATTTTTGTTTTAAGGTTTTAAGACTTAATTTACTGATGATGACAAAAGATTTGTCAAAACGTCTAAGTACAAAAAATAAATGAAAATGTTTGCCGTTGTGTTGGTCCTTCTTTTCATAATATATATATATATATATATAAATTGTGACTGAGTATAGATAGACGTAATAAATTCAGCCAGGTTAGAATCAGATACCAGACCTTTACTTATTGCCCAGTTTGCATTGCATACTGGAACCCTGGAATTTCCTTTAGCCAAATCCAGTTTGTCTGTGATCCATTAATGTAACTAGCTACAGAACCTATTATCATTATTATAGGACACCAGTCACATCATGGAGTTTAGGTTTTGCCCATGCTTGTTTGGCACTGATTATAGGTTGATTAACTTACATGAGATAGGTTTGTCATAATTGTCAATGTTTGTATTTATTATTTTTATGTTCGTTATTTATTATTTGTGTCTCTTGATTTCATGAGTAAATTATGTTTTCCAGTGATCCATTATGAAGTCATGATTCCAGTTAATGTTGTTGATTAATTGTCTGTTATTTTAGTATTGCGATTAATGGTGCCTGGTGCTTGTAACTAATAACCTTGTGTTGTCTAGGCCAGTGGTTCCCAACCGGTTTTGGCTTATGGCCCCCTTAGGAACCTTATTTTTTCCTGTGGCCCCCATAAGCATTATTTTCAGTAGGTAATATGCAGATTAACTCTATTTTACAAAAACAAATATATATAAAGGATATTAAAACAACTATTTGTATTCAGGTACAATATTATTTGTCACATAGGACTATAAACATAACAAAAACTAAACAGTGGCTAACAAAAATTTGCAGTTATTTACTTATATTATTATTAATTATAAAAAAATATAATCAAAAGAAATACTGTACTTATAGCAATCTATTATAAATTTTAAAAACTAGTAAAATTACTACAACTTCGCAATATTAGGGTAAACAAATAAGAGCTATTACACACTACAGCGACGATCCACGTGGTAAACAGACTGTAAGGATTTCAACCTGAAGTATTTTTATCAAGTCAACAACGCTGCCAGGCGCATAACGATCAAGCGCACAATGGAGTGCGCCGCACAATAAGCTTGTAAGATGCAAAATATTTGTTTACAGATAAATTCAAATTCTATTATAAAATATCTAAAAAAAAGGAAAATATATGTATTAATAATTTTTTAAAATGTAATTCAACTACATAAATTAAAATTATCTATTGGCCTAACTATAATTTAGGCTTCAATAGGTTGAGTCCTGTGGCCCCCTTCATGGAGTCTGTGGCCCCTCTAAATATTAACATTTTCCTGTGGCCCCCGGTTGGGAAACACTGGTCTAGGCAACCAGTTGGGACTCAACTCACATGGTACAGACTCATCAGGCTTGGATTGTGGATCCAATTCAGTGGGAGCTATGAAGTCCATTGAGGTTGTGTCAACCACTGTTGGCCACTAGGATCTGCCCTCGAATCAGGCCTGTGACCCTAACACTACTAACTAGATAGCCGCCTTTTATAACAAAAAACTCAGGTCATAGGGGGTCAAGTTTGGAGGGTAGCTGGGCTGGGACAGGGGTTCACATTCTATACAAGTCATTTCCAGTACTTGTCTCCCACTTGCTTTCCATCATTTCTGCCAAATCTCACTAAGTGTTATTTGTTTTCCAGAGGTTTTGTTAATTGTGATTCATTGCCAGTTTTCTATGTATGTATGTTATACTTTTATACTGAATAATTGTGTTTATTTCAGATATAATAAAGAAGAAAAACATAGTAGTTTATTTCTATTAGGTTTACCTTTGAATTCCAGCCCTTTCTTGGACTCTCAGTGGTTGGTTCTCCCTCTCAGTGGAGAGGAGGATTTAGTAAACCAAACTTGGGGAAGTCTTTTACAGTTAATGTGTGAGCTGGACCTGAATAGTTTCCCAGAAAGAAGGGGGAGGGAGTTTGTGAATAGAGCTTGGGAAGTCCTTTACAGTTAATGTGTGAGTCAGACCTGAATAATCTCCTGGAAATAACCAACTGACAAGAGAGGCATTCCTGGATCCTTGAGGAGACTATCCCTTTGCCCAGTCTCTTGACTATCACAAAGCCAGAAATGTGAAAGGGTGCTGGGTGACTCGATGATACAGACACTTGGGGACTATGGTCACTGCAGCAGCACAGGTTTCCAAGAACATAACCTGTGCGAAATGTGGGGCACAACTGTACAAATTTATACCAAGAACTTTTACAATACATTTCAAATATAAAAGAATTTAAAACTTTGCAAGTATGTCTAAAGTGCAGTAAGATACCAGTTTCCTATCAAATTTTGCTAATGAAAAGATTGTTTTATAACTACTACTGTCTATAAAAGAATTGAAGCAAGGCTAAACTGTTAATCAGACATGTTATGATTCCACCACAAATTGAATCAATTAGAATTACCTAGCAAGTCCATGATTACAATTATGATTCCTTCCAAAATTAATGGAATTGATTACACTGCCCAACACCAATTTTGCTGATTTAATTCTAACACCTGTTTTTAGGTAACTTTGGTGTGCTGATTTCAAAAATCACCTTAGTTTTTGCCTATCACATCAGGTTTTCGAGCAATCAAATACGGATATTTTGGAGATATCGCATTTTGACAGGGTTATGCCCAATTTTTTTCTTTTCAAAAAATAAGTTTTTACATACTCAGAATCAGCATGGAAAAGTAAACAATTGTGCAGGGAGTGAACTTTAATATACAATGGTAATATTGACACATAAAGTGATTAAAAGTGTTTAAATAAGCAAAAAATGAATCCATATTAAAGCAAGCACGGGACCAGTTTTCTTAACATTGTCTTTTTCTTGTTTTCTTACTTTTCAGTACTGATAAATTTTCTCTTATAGGACTTCCTAGAATGAGAGATGTCAAGACAATCTCTTTGCAGGCTACAGTAGTAGTCAGCCATCATATGGGTATCCCATCTTCCTTGGTATCGTTCTTCCATCACTTTGATATCTTGGTGGAACTTTTCACCTTGCTCTTCACTAACATCACCAAGATTTTCTGGAAATTTATCCAGATGACTGTTGAGATAGTGAATTTTAATGCTCATGTTGCAACCCAACTGCTGAAAGTTTACAAGTAAATCCTTTACAAGATCTTTATAATTTTCAGACTTTTTGTTTCCTAGGAAGTTCTTAACTACTGCCACAAAAGCATTCCAAGCTCTTGCCTCCGTTTCGGTCATTGAGTTACTGAACTGCGGATCTTTCATCAGTTTTCTTATCCACAGATAAAATTTTAACAGCAAAACAGCTGTTAACAGGTCTCAAAAATCATCAATTTTGATAAGCGCCCTTCATGGATCACCCAAAATAGGCATATTGCATTGCACGAAAACCTGATATGATGGACAAAATCTAAGGTGATTTTTTAAATCAGCACATCAATATTATCCAGAAACAGGTCTTAGAATTAAATCAGCAGCAAAATATTTTTTTTTTGTTGGGCAGTGTTATGATTACATTAAAAACTGTACTCACGATTCCTCCAATTCCAAATTAGATTTTGGTGTGTTGTAATTTTTGGAACACAAACTTAAAATCTTATGAAACAATAGCAACTTCATAAATGGAATTTTTCACCATAATATGAATGTCAAAGCATGACAATAAAACCCACTGTTTAGACCAGTGTTTCCCAACCAGATTTTCCCCATGACTGCCATTTCAGGGTCTTAGGTCAGCACAACCCCTTATCATCTTACAGGGGTACACAAATTCAGGAAGGGGTTTTTTTTTTCTTGTTTTGTGCACAAATCACTACTACAAGGGTAAACAAACTACGACCCACCATTTGGGAAACACTGGTTCAGACAGAAGTATATTTCCAAACATACTTCTGTCTAAAGAGTGGGTTTTATTGTAATGGCAACTTGATTTTCATATTCACTGATATGTTGTAATCATGGCATGTAATCATGGCATGTAATCATGGCATGTAATCATGATTATGATTCCTTAGGTCATGGAATTATGATTAAAATTCCTTGGTTTTCCAGGACAAATGGTATCAATTACAATTCCTCAAAAATGTGGAATCAATTCAACTCAAATGAGCCAGTTGGTGAATGACAGGAAGCCTCATATGAGGCAAGCACACATCCCTCCGCTTTGAAATCTTGATGTGCACTGTTTCATTTCTTGTTTCTCACTTTCATGGGACTCAGAAGGTAAGAATAGTCACCTAGTGTATCCAGAAAAGACAGAAGAGTTTCCAAATAGTTAAGCATCAAAATGAAAAAACAAAAACTAATGATTTGAGAATTGTGTGATGCAACACAAGTCAGAACAGCTGCTAAACCCCTCCCCCTTTACTCCACTCCCAAACCCACACAGATGGTCAAGGAATGATTTTAATGGGTGAGTAATCTGTCAAAGCCTAATATTACAGTACATCATATTTATGCATTACATAAGTCTGCAATATATTACAAATATAAAGATAAAAAAATTCATATATTTTTTTCATTTGGGGGGGGGGGGCCTTATCCCATCAGATAAGGGTTAAGTAAATGTTTAGAATAACGCCAAACTGTTTTAAACAACAAACAAAATTACTACAAGATTCTTTATATGTTTTTAATGAAATGTTATTAAATACAATATAAGCATAAATGACAAATAAAATAAGATTCATAAATACTAATCAAAGTTTGTGAAATTTTCCAAAATTATTATTTTGTGGTGTCATTATAATGACATCAAAAGAAAAAAAAATTTTCATTGAAAACCCTTACAGTAAGTAGTTTAACACAAGTTCTGTGTGCAAAGGTTGTTTCTATATATACATTTTGCGAAGATGATATGAAATTTTTTGTAGATGAGGATGCAGCCTTTAAATTTTGTCAAGTTCACATGATGAAGGTTAAGTTAGATTTGGTTTAATTTTCATAAATTATACATTCATAGGATTCATTTTTATATCAGAAATGCATTTCTGGTAGTGTGAGATTGCACAAATGCTGTAAAATTGAAATCATGCATAACATAGTTTTGGGGCATTTGCACACCACCTCAGACTATCAAAAATGTGTGTCTGATATAAAAACAAATTTATGAATGCATAATTTATAGAAAGTGAACAGTCTGGAGTTCTTCAGGAGGAGATTGTAGACACCAATCGACCAGGGAAGTACTCCAGGAGGGATATTAGACAGAAGATAGAGTGCTGGAACTCCCATTTCTCCTGTCACTATCCTCCTCAGCTGATCTTTTTCCGTGTCTCATCTACCCTGTGAGCAGTCCATGTTCTCAAACACACACTTCTCTCCCTATTCCTCACTACATATACATTCATCTTACACACTACACAATCTTTTCAAAATAAAAAAAAATAAAAAAAGGCAACTTCAAGAGCCTCAAAGTCCCCTGGGGAGGGGACCATACATGTCCCCACTTCTGGCTCTCCGACTGCCAATACCAGGAACACAGACCCAGGCAGCAGGGCTGGATCTGCTACCACCCATTCAAGATGTTCTGGGTCTCTGTCTGATTCACTTTTCTTAAACTTCTGCAACATTCATGGCCTTTTCTCAAATTTTCAATCTGTTGAACACCACCTCTCCTCTAAACCTCATTATTATTTCCTCACAAACTCGGGTATCTAAGACAACTCACAACAACCTCTTCTCTGTACCCTCTTACTTTCTCTATACTCAATTTCACTCCAAAGGTGGATGTTGCGTATATGTACACAATGACCTAACATTCTCATATTCCCAAACTTGAGTCTTCTGAATTCTATACCCTCTGGCTACAGTTTACATGCCAATCTCAAACTAAATACATTGGTACTATTTACTAGGGTGGAGTGAAAAAATCAAAAGTGCCAGGATCAAAATTGAGGGGGTCTAGATAGTTGTCTTTTGTCCAGGATTAAACTTTAAAACTGACTTTGGGTGGTTGCATACAAAACTGTGACTGCTACCAGCCAAGTTATACAAATCATATGTGTGCACAACCAAAATTTGAACCCAGTGACCTATCTTGGGTTCTGGACATGATAGAAAGACAATTTAAAAACTGTTTATGATGTATATTTTACCTCTGAAGTAGATTAAAACATTTGCAGAGTGCTGCAGGCTCAATAATTCATCAAAAAATCCATATTTATATTATTTTGGGCCAAAAATTGCAATTTTCAGCCTTTGTTTTTGGCAAATCTTTTAGACAATTTGTGCTAAATATGTACAATTTTCTACTGAAAATATTACAAATCAACTTAAGATTAATCTAAAGTAAAATAATCATCTAAACAGTTTCAGAATATTGTATTTTTGTATTGAACACTCATCAGTTTTCTTGATTTTATCTTTTGTCAAATAATGCCATCACAATGTTCAAATCCTACCACATTTGAGGAAGCCTCTGTTACATTGTATAGGCCGGGCTGAAACTCAAGATAGAATTAATCAGAGTCATTAACAGTTGGCTTTTGATATAAAAATAAGATTCCTGAAAAAAATAATTGGTGGCCACCAACGTGTGTCTGGCCACCCCTGTTTTTGTAAAAACATCTAATGCCGCACTAGCAAAATCAGGAAAATGGCAATCTCTTTTCTTCTGAACATGCTAGAGAGATGGTTTGCATACCAACAGATGCAGAATTTGATTTAGGACAAATTATTAAGTGTGGTATTTTTTCATAAAACCTTTAGTTTTTGAGTTATTTTAGAAAAACTAATTTTGGGGGCCCATAGACCCCCTTTCGATGGACCTTAGTGACAAAAGAAATTCTAAAATAAGCATGATTTGGCTTTTTGATTACTAACATTACCCTAAAAGGATGTTGACATGGACATAGTGATCACATGATATGACTTTTCCTTATAATCTCGCATCCATTATGCTTGATTAAAGAATAGAGGGTGGGGCTGCTTCATGAACTTTTTTAAAACGTAATAAATTGAAAACTTTTTTTTTTTTCAGGTGCCTTTGTTATAAGTTTCCAACTGCAATTTGTCATTGAATTCAACATTTGCAATATAAAGTATGACTTCTACAAGGAAAACAGTTGCTAAAGTACTTGGTGATGTACATTTTATGCCAGCAGAACAGTTTCCTTTAGGGAAATTGCTTACGTTGAAGCAAGTTATTGAAAGGTGTTTGTGTTTCGGAGACTATAAAACAGATGCTGTACTGAGAGCTACTTCTGAGGAATTGTATAAATTGTGGGTCATATACAGGGTGAGTCAAAAGTAGCGCCCGATTTCTGTTTTTTCGGCTGTCAGATTCTTTCTGGGAAGTCATATTGTTAATAATTGTCTTGCAGATTATTAATTTTCTTAGTTTATTTATTTTTGTTTTTGTTTTGCAGGTTATTGCTGAGAGTTTGGAAAGTTACTGAATTTGCACCAAATTGAACCATGAATTACCTTTCAATGAATCAACGCATTGCGGCCGTGAAACATTACTACAAATGTAATGAACAACCAACGATGGCGGCACGCCGTTTGGCACAGGAATTCGATATTAACCCACCCCAGGGAAGAAACATACGATTGATTGTCGAGAAATTTGAAGCAACAGGGTCGGTAGCCACTGCAAAGAAGTCCAGTCGTCCAAAAATGGCAACGAATGTAGCTAAGGCTGAAGAAGCCATCAGGAGACTGGAACAAAGTCCGCAAAAGTCAACTCGCCGTTTATCTGCAGAGTTGGAAGTGAGCCAATCAAGTGTTATCCGTATCCTTCACCAGAAAAAATGGAAACCTTACATTCCACGCTTACTGCATGCCGTTCATGATGGAGATGATGACCGCCATCTTCAATTTTGCGAAGAGTTCTTAGCTAAACTTGACGAAGAGGACACAATGCTAGACAACATCTGGTGGTCAGATGAGGCATGTTTTAAGCTTAACGGCACAATTAACAGACAAAATTGTGTCTACTGGGCTGCGGAGAACCCAAGAGTGACAGTTGAGAAAGAGGTAAATTTACCTGGCGTGACAGTTTGGGCAGCCATATCTCCATTAGGGATAATTGGACCCTTTTTCTTTGAGGGATCTGTCACTGCAGAAATTTACCTGGATATGCTGCAAACCTTCTTTTGGCCCAGGGTACAAGATCAGGACTGTTATTTCCAGCAAGATGGAGCTCCACCTCATTATGGATGTCATGTTCGTCAGTGGCTTGATGAAAACTTTCCCGTAAAGTGGATCGGCTGCCGCGGTCCGATCGAGTGGCCAGCACGCTCCCCAGACCTTACACCTCCAGATTTCTTTCTTTGGGGGCTCATGAAAGACCTTGTTTATTGTGAAAAGCCTCGTACCATTCAGGAATTGAAGCCTCAAATCACTGCAAAGTTTGAGGAAATTGATATCAAACTCTACAGGCGTGTGTGCCACTCTGTGCCTGCTCGGCTGCAATTGTGCATCGATCACGAGGGAGGGCACTTTGAAAATTGCAAGTAAAACAGCTTGGTACAGTTCCGTAATAATTTTCCCCCGAATAAATGGTTAGATAAACATGTCATTCATTTATTTCTACCTTCTTGTACACTGTAATACAAATGGCAAACAAACAATCAACTGACAGAAATTGGGCGCTACTTTTGACTCACCCTGTATAATGTTTATCCAATATCAGTAAATGCCATACAGAGCCGACTGAAAACCCAAATAAAGGAATTCAACTGCCTTCTGAAGTATGACAAAAAGAAAAGGGGACCTAAATATCATCAAGATCTGGATGATTTTCTGAAAACTGTAAACGTTTTATTTGACATATATCAACATGATCACAAACTGTTGGCAGATACAGAGAAAAAGCACTTACTAAAAATGACTGAATCTGATTACCAGTTTTATGAGGTAGGTCTGTTGATTGAATTTCAAGTTGTAAATTATTAATTAATATTAATTAATTATCAATTATTAATATTATCAATTATTAATAACTTGCTACAATTTTTAAAGTGCATTTAATAAGTTAGTAATATCAATAATACACTATTAATGATGTTAATGATAAGTAATATTTTAGTATTTTCTCATTTTTGTAAGAATTTCAATTTACATATAGAGACCCATAGATAAAAGATACATTATAGTGTAATGAAATATAATGAATCTGGTAGTAGCAATGATTTTGCAGGTGGAATAATTGAAAGTGATGATGAGAATGAAGAGGATCATGAAGGTGGTACTGATGAATATCCTGCTATAGATGAGAATGTTAGGGTCTTTAGAAAGCCAATCATCAATTTCAAAGCTTCTGCATACCACAAGCTGTCTGCTATGTCCCAATGGGAAACTGTTCCACCTGTATTAAAAGAATTCATTAATGATGAACTGCGTGATATCATTAATACCGCATTGAAACTGGATCATGAGTGCCACAGTCAGAATGTTGAAAGGAACATCAAGCTTGTCACTGAAGCATCCTTGGCTGTTGTAGGTCATGAGTGTAGAGATGGTCTTATTAGAAACAAAATTAGATCACGTAAATTAATGAAAGATTTTGTCTAAAAAATATTTTAAGTTCTAGATTATTATTTATCATGCTAAAATATGACAAAATGACAATTTGTTAATTGTATAATTTAATGTTTGGCGTTTTGGAATGTCAAAAAGCATTTTCAATGAATTTAAAATGGCTGATTTTGATTGATTTTGTTTGCTGATTGAAAACCACTAATACATGTCAATTTGCAGCTTGAGAATGTTTTATTGTGTTGACATTCAGTTGAAAGGGGGTCTATGGGCCCAAAACATTAGTTTTTCTAAAATAACTCAAACACTAAAGGTTTTATGAAAAAATACCACTCTTAATAATTTGTTCTAAATCAAATTCCGCATCTTTTGGTATGCAAACCATCTCTCTAGCATGTTCAGAAGAAGAGATATTGCCACTTTCCTGATTTTGCTAGTGTGGCATTAGATGTTTTTACAAAAACTGGGGTGGCCGGACACACGTTGGTGGCCACCAATTATTTTTTTCAGGAATCTTATTTTTATATCAAAAGCCAACTGTTAGTCACTCTGATAAATTAAAATCAAACAAAAATTATAGTTTCAGCCTGGCCTACGTGTTACAAGTTTAATGTGCCTCTCTACAGCCTGGTTGAGTTTCAGTGCTTCCTTTCTCATGTTTATAAGTTTTTCATTGGTTAGAGATACTACATGATAGGGGGCTCATGAATGTCAGGTGAATTTAAGTTTATAATTTTGAGATACCCTTGAGCTTCATTATCAATTTTAGGCACCATGAATCTCCTGACACTACCATCTCTCACAACAGTCAAGTCAGGCTGTAACTCTTGGACTTCAATATCCTCATCTGAATCAATTATCAGGTCACCACCTTCGAAGTCATTATCTATGACTGTTTCAACTGATTCATCCCCTCTGACCAAAAGTACCTTGTTAACTGCAATGTTGAGGATTTGTGGTCTGAATCAGTAAGCATGGCAATTAATACACTCTCGGGGTGAGCACAGTACCTATGCATTTCAAAAGAGGTTTTTTAGGGCTATCTCCCTGGCTTCCTTGTGAGGAAATTTCAGGATCCTTTGAAGCATATCACAAAAGTTCTTAGCACCATCTGTGCATCAATACTACTCCTTGATCTGGAACCAACTTGGAAAATAAACCAAGATACAAAACTCTACATAACATGCCAGAGAGTCAACCACCTTGAATGACAGATTGGTCCAACTTCAAGGAGCTCAAGATCAGGATCAACACAGCCAAACACATTCTGTAAGGATAATACTGATCAGTGCTGAGGTCATCCAGTACTTCATTAGAAATAACTGGAAATTTTGAATTCCTAATTGGCTTGAATGAAATCACATCCCACTGAGATACACTTCCACTAAGTTCAACCTCTACCTTTCCTGAAAATGAGTCTGGGCTCTTTGTTGTTCCATCCAGGCATCTAACAGCTCCACCATTTGAACCAGTCATTGTATTAGTCCTATCAGATCCTATCATGGCAAATTTGGTTTGTAATTCAGTGTCTTTGAGGGCCTTGTATATCTCTGTTGCAATAGTTGACCCCTTGCCATTACTTGGAGCCACATGTGAGAGGTAGAAATCACCTGAAATAGTAGTATTCAGAAATTAGAGAGAATTTTTTAGATATTTCAGGGTTTATATCTATTTTCCAATTTCTATATCCAAAATTCATCTTAATAAATATTTTGAGTAATATCTGTTACAAACTTCAAACTAAAGATCAAAATTTTAAATCTTACCAGGTTCTCCTACAATTACATAGTGCTCTTCTAGCTCAGTTCTTCTGTAATATTTGCCATTCACTTCAACTGTCACCATTGTTGCATCTTTGCAACTATCTACATAAAGAGCATCCACCAATTGAAACAATTCACCCTCCTCTTTTCTTATGGCTTTATGATATTTCTCACATTCTCTTCTCAGCTTGTTTCTGCAAAGTTCATAGTGCAAATTTACTCAATTTTAAAGACAATTATTTAAGCACGCTCCATAGGTTTTGACTAACAATATTTAAATTTCAGCACATGTTTGAAATGTATGCCTTTTCGGGAAATACTTGATTTGAATCAGATACTAATGTACAAAATAATTGGACTGTTACCTGTCAATTACGTTCATCTTATCAGTAGTAGTGATAATTCCATAATCCTCTAAAACTGCTGATGCAACTGCTGCTCTGGCTCTGTCACTTACTTGATACCTGGTAAAAGATATTTATTTTATATCGTTAATATTCTAACAAGATGTTCATTGGACAGCAGTGTCCAAGATTTGGACTCTAACTATTAGCAATGTTTCATGGCTTATAAATAATTTTTTCAAAGGTATTGTCAACAGAGCAACAAGAATGTTCAAAATGTCAAAGCATACTCATATTTTAAACTAGGTATACAGTATACCTGTCACACTGCCGAGCGAGGTTTAGCAGACTCTTCCTATTTTGTTCTGTCCTGGATTCCTGTTGTTCACTGACACCAGCTGTTTCATCATGTGATTCCAGGCTGCCCTGACTTGAGAGACTCTCGCGATCAGTCATGTATTGCTGCTGAGCTTGATGGAACAACTTGAAAAACTCTTCTGAGCTCTTCCCTGGGGATAATAAAATACAATATGATTATGATACAAGATAGTTTACCAAAGATGCAAAAATAAAATTTTATAATTTGTAGCACAATCATTTCAAGAAAACCAGATTTTTGGTGGCCATTAATCAAAACTTTTTTAATTTATATAGATCAAACTCACCAATTTTTTCTTTTACTTGCTCCTGCTGTACTCCTCTCCTTTTGTATCTGATGTCTGCCAATGTAAGGCGTTCCTTAAAACCAACACACCATCCTATTCTAGCTGTTTTCTGGTCCTCATAGAAAGCATAGTCGTCTTCTGTCATTTTGAGTTTATATAATGTTCCAAATCTCTTCTCCAATTTGAGTCCTCACAGAAGATGTCAAACAACTTGAAAGTTTTTTCATTGAAGGAAGAAAGATCACCCTGGAACTTGTCACCACATTTCTTTTTAGGATATCTATGAAACCTACAAAATTACCAGAACTTTAATGTTGTGAATGCAAATTTCAATTCTAAACCCTAAGTTAAGTTCTAGTCAAAAGAGAATTTATTACCAATCATTCTTATGATTTGCAAATCACTGAATCACATGATTATGTTAATAAAATTACTGTCACAACAAAAAAATGTAACTACAAAATTTACAAAAGTATGACACATTTTAAATCTTTTTATAAGGGACTGAAAATTTGAATCTTACCTCAAAAATTCTTTGACTAGATCCTGAATCTTGCTGGTGACACAGGCATGAAATTGGATAGACATTGCACCAAATCCAGAGTTCAATCAGACTCAGTGCAACCATATCAGCTGCTTGTCTGGTTGTCCAGTTCTCTTCTGCCATTACACATTGGATGATATCTTTACCAAGAGGAAGCTTTCCATTGGGGAATGAGTCTGTGCTTGAAAATCTGTGACCTCCTCCAAGAATTTTAGCTGTGTCACTGCATCTTAACATCCTACTATGCAGTATTTTTTGGTACTAAGGTTATCAAAATACATGTATTTATCAATTCTATAAATTCAACCTGAAAATAAAAATATAAAATATAATTTCAAATAAAAAACAAAATATTTGGAGAAAAAGGGCTGAAAAACATTTTTTTTTAGCAAAAATGATGAAATATGGATTTTTTGATGCATTACTGAGCATGCAGCACTCTACAAATGTTTTAATCTGCTTCAGAGGTAAAAAATACATCATAAACAGTTTTTAAATTGTCTTTCTATCATGTCCAGAACTCAAGATAGGTTATTGGGTTCAAATTTTGGTCGTGTGCACATACGATTTGTATAAACTGGCTGGTAGCAGTCACAGTTTTGTATGCAACCACCCAAAATTGGTTTTAAAGTTTAATCCTGGACAAAAGACAACTATCTAGACTCCTCTCAATTTTGATCTTGGCACTTTTGATTTTTTCACTCCACCCTAGTAGGGTGACCCTACTGTTTACCATTCCCTTAATTCTAGTGGGGTGACCCTACTGTTTACCTTCCCCATAATTCTACTGACTTTCCAAAATTCTTTGACTACCTCACTTCCAAAGTGGAATACATTCTATCCCACTCTCCCTTTGCTGGAATCTCCATTTTAGGAGATGTGAATGTTCACCACCACCTTTGGCTTTCCTCCCATTTCACTAACATCCCTGGTGAACTAGTTTACAACTTTTCTATCCTAATGACTTGGAGCAGATTGTACAGCACCCTACTCATATCCATGACTCCAGATTCCTGGGATCTTGGGAGCATTGCTCCAGTAAATTTGACCATGAGAAAAAGTAAATTTGGGTTTGGGTTTTGTTCATCTGCTAGACGTTATGCAATTTTTTTGCGTATACGTTCTTGTACAAACCAATTTTTTTAAATTACAAATTTAGTTATTTTAAGTTTAGTTGGTAATTCCATATTTAACAATTATTTTTATTTTTTGTTAAGCTTCAATGTTTTGATAATTAAAATTTTATTAAAACGTATATTTTTTTAATATAAAATTATCAGGATTGGACTATGTTCCATTGATCTCGGCCAGGTTTGATAAATTGGCCAGATAATTACTTGTGCAGTTTTAAGTAATCCACCATGACTCTAGAATTGAAAAGTTTAGTTAAGTTTAAACTTACTTTTACTTACTTTAACTTACCTACTTTTACTTACTCTTCCTTACTTTTACTAAGTTCAAAGCACTTACTTTTACTTACTTTCATTGTACTATATTTACTTACTTTTACTCACTTTTACCATACTATATTTACTAACTTTTACTTATTTTGTATTTTTTCAGGTAGTCAATAATCAATAATGGATCCTAATATTGATGAAGTTGGAGAGAAAAGTGAGGGTGTTAAAAGGGGTTACTTTTGTGGTCAATGCAAGAACAAATATTCAAAGAAGCAAAACTGGGAGGAACATTTTAATTCCAAAAAAAATATTTGTTACAATACAAGAGGTCCCAGAGTTTGGGCCCACAGCTTAGATATTGCAGTAAAGAAATACCAGGATGAAGTGCAGCAAAGAGATACGGCAAAGCAGTCATTTAGTTTGTTCACAAAATGTGCTAGTGCTAGACCTCAGAAAAATGAACCAACTTCATCAACTGCTAATCTAGAAAATGAAACACTTTCACTAGATGTTTCACAGACTGAAGAAAGTGCTTCTCCTCCACCTAAGAAACAAAAGGTAAGTGAGGAATCTGCGCATCAGACTAACAAAACTGCTTTAGAGGAATTTGAAAATTCCCAAATCCAGAAGACATTGAATGCAATTTTGCGCCTAACAAAAGAAACTCACCAAGCTGTTGTGGTTAATAAAGAGAAGTCAAAATATGCCTTCAAGTTCAAGTGTTGCATCCAAATCTAATAAAGCAAAAAGCAACAAATTTGACATTTCCATAGCCCATTTAAGCAAGTGTAAATCAATACAAGAAACCCTGAACAATGATTTGATCAAATCTACATTCAAAATGGTGGAAAAGAAGGATCTAGGGCATGCTGATGATTCATTTTCAGTACCAAGTGATATAATGGAAAACATTGCAAATAGTGACACTAATATGCCTGATGTAGATATAGCTGTTGAGGATGAAGATGATGATAATCAAGAAGATATTGATGATGCTTCTGATGATAAAATGTTTAGGTGAGTTATAAACTGTACATTATTGTATTATTATGTTCAGCTAAAACAATTTGTAATTGGTATGTCGTCAATTCAAGAGTTTACTATCATTAACCTATCTAGTGGTGTAAGGGGAAAAAAAGTAAATTCAGAGCTGTGCTCCAGTAAATTTTTTCAAATCTGGAGTCATGCTCATATCCCTGATTGCCTTGGGGATAGGCCCAACATTGTGGATTTATTTCTTACCTCACTTTTTTTCCATTGTGCTCCTCCAATTACAATCTTATATCTGTTTCCTGTCCTGTTGCTCCAATTTGGCCTTTGGATCCTCCCAAGAGGAGACTTCAGCACTGCTGATTGGGAGGCCCTTAGGCAGTACATCTCTGATTTCCCATGGAGTAATTACTGCTTCTGTGGCTGGGGGCCTTCCAAGTGTGCTGAGGGCATCACGGAAGTGATTCTCTCAGACATGGAGGTGTACATTCCATATTCTATTCCTACTACTAATGCAAAAAAAAAAAAACCTTGTTTTAACTTTACTTGTTCTAATGCTACCCGCAACAGAGAGAAGACTTTCAGAAGGTATCATCGCTATAGGTAATAGTAATAGACTATTACAGGATTTTTCAAGTAATAGTAATATATCATAATTTTTTGGCTGTAATTTAGTAATACTAAGGCAAAGTAAAAGATAATAGTCTATTACTTTTCTATTACAGTGGCACTTCATTAACTCCCTTGAAAATTTTCTCAGTTCAGGCTAGAGACACATGTCATCTTTCAGACACAGTATTTGAACAACTGATGTTTCTGAGATGCAATGGACATATTGTGTGAACAAAGAACTGAGAAAATTAACTAAATCTACTCTACACTAAAATAAACATGTATATGAACTAATATAGTGGCAAATTTTTCCTTCAATAAAGTAAAATTTATCAAGACCTACAGTCTCTGAAATTGTAATGATTTGGTTGAAACAAATATTTGTTAACACACTGCTTCTAATTGCATTTAAATCAGGGTTGGTATCCAAAAAACCAGCAAAAACCCAACCTAAAAACCTACATCAATTTACTTCTCATAAACTTATTTTTAACTTGGCATTTTTTATAATATGGTTATGCAGTCTTATATATTAACAACTATAAACTATAATTAGTGATAAGGCCAATATAAACTAAAATTTCCAGAAACTATTTATTTGACATTTCATTATGAACCTTATATCTAATACTGTATCTAATTTATCTATCTTCTAATTGGCTACCTATATCTAAAAATAAATCATATTTCTTTTCAGCTTTATAATTTAAATAATTTAAGTGGTACCTAATATTGATTATTGATCAGTATGTTCAGCATCTTTTGACCTTAGGTGGTGGTAGATTCAAACCAACATTTCTGCCTTTTCTTTCCCTAACCTGTTTTGCATTTTACTCCATACCAAGCCAAACATTGAAAAAAATCTTTCCAATGATCCGAAAGTGGCCAGACAACTATGAATAGATCTCATAAATTTAGCAAAACCTAATAGTAACCTGGTCTCTTTTTTTTCTTTCATTTCAACAATTTTCCACCAATTACTAGCTGATGTAGAGCTCACTATACTATCTTTGAATAAATAAGGAGGAAAAATTAGTACATCTTTTAAGCAGAATGCATAATATCCTGCATAATATCCTGCCATGTATTCTGAATTTATTTCAATCAGCCATCTTTCAGCCTCTTCCTCTTGAACTCTATTCAGTTTTTGTCCTGAAAAATAACAGAACTGTGTGGAAACAAAAATAAAACTAATAATATAGATTATATAATTTATGTTATGTGTATCTAATTTATGCTAATTGTTATCTAATATGGCAATGCCAGATGATTTGATTCAGATTAGAGAAAACTCTTCTGCCCATACAGTTGAGTTACCTGTTTTATATATTGATAGTAGTTAAGCATTTAGGTCCTATTTACCTTCATACTTTGGGTCAGTTATATTTGCCAAAAGATGACATGGCTCTGTAGCTTTTTTGAGTCTCTTAATAATATCTTCTTTGTATTGAGCTAATTTTTCATCCTGGATTAAATTGAGCCAAATTTCAACAGCATCAAAACTGTAACAAAAAAAATAAAACTATAAAGTTATATATGGCTGAATAAAAACATCTGTAAACATTTAGAATTATGCATTGTTAGAATTTATTTTTTGGTGTTACAAGTTACAACACATAAAATGAAGTGTATTTTAATTATTTATTAGTAGTGCTTTAGTACAGGATTCTATAAATAAAATGCGCGCTCTAAGTCTATAAAATATCTTGAAATTAATATTGGTACCGTATTTAAAGTTAAGTAATTTTAACTGCATAATATAAACACACCTTATCTAGGGCATTTCCAACAAGTAAGAGTTGTGACTGTAAATTGAGTGCCTCTCTCTGTATAGATAAGTTATCTATCAATTTTCCGATGTTGTGATCAATGTCTTCAATATGCTCTCCTCTTATTTCTATATAGAGAGAGTAATTTGACAAATAGGTTTTTATGCATTCTAACTGAGAATTCCATCTGGTTTCATTTGGTAGTTGTGGCTAGGGATGTGCCAGATATCCAGTTGCTATCCAGTATCCGGCACTATCTGACACTTTTTCAACTATCCGGTATCCGGTCGGATATCCAGTATTTACTTAAGTATTTAATTTTTTATTGACAATAATTTTGCTTTCTACTTGTTAATTGAAAAAAATAGTTCTTGAAGTTTGTAAGCAATATGAGCATCATTTGTTGACCAAAGAGCTATTAGTAACGATTGTGAGTGTGACATATACTAAATTATTATACAGGTAATAAGGAAAAGTTTAAACATAAATCAAAAAGATTAATTTTATTAACTCACTTCCATTTATACTTGAAAAATAAATTCAGCCAAAGAGCTAATAGTAACAAAATATGATATTACTGGATGATCACACAAGTAGTTAGAAAAGAAAAATAATTGTTCAAATCAAAATGAAGACTCTTCATTATAAGCCATCACTACTTTCCATTTAAACTCAACAAAATTCATGAAACTTCATTTATTCTTGCTCTGTGTATTTGAGATTTTTCATTATGAAAAGAAGCCTTTCAGTGTTTGATGGCAGCAGTCAATTCCTATTGTCTGCATAGACTCGCCCAGCTGCACTAAATAACCTTTCAGAGGCTACAGAACTGGGAGGTGCACAGAGGTATATCAAATTTATAATAATAATAGCTAATATAGTAATATTGAGAATTATGGTCATACCCAAAGCTCAATGAAAGTAATTATTTTGAAGATATATCTAGCTAATATCCTACGAAAATGAAAAATTATTTTCTATTTAATTCACTTTAAATGACCCTTACAGTAATTGAATAAATTTGAGATATATATGTCATTTAATAGTTATACTTACTTACAAATTGCTTTAGTTATAGACTTTGATCAAGGATCGTCTGTGGGCCATGCTTTGTTCTTTTCTATAGTTTCTTGCAGCATTGGTTGAGCAGCTTTGCTTGTAGATGCTTTGGTTTCGAAGTTTGTGACCATCTCCTGACTCTCTTCATCTGCAGATTCATTATTTTCTGACTTTTTCTGAGCTTCTTTGTATTGAGCATTATGTTTACTTTTCAGATGATTCCAGAGAGGCTTAGTTGAATAAGAATGAGGAGTTTTTCCCCGAACTATAAATCTTGATTCTGTTGTCTTATCACATAATTTGCATTCAGCTTTGTTCAATTTATCTCCATGACAAATTTTAAAATATTCCCAGATTTTACTTGTAGACATAGTTACAATAATTCTAAAATGAAAAATGAAACACTGATCATGAACACAGTGCTGAAAAGTGAAAATTGTAAAATAAATTAATAAAATAATAGAGCATCAATAATAGTTCAAACAAGAGATGCACTAGCAACAAATACAGTGTTAACACAAATTTTTAGCTAATTACTAGCACTGGTTAGTATTTCTTAACTATCAATATTCAAGAGCAGGAGGGCACTATTATACGTTTTTTAGAATTACATGTAATGGGATTAGGCATGGCTTGCCATCAATATGTTGTACACTGCTTGTTTGCAATCTATTACTCCTTATGACGAAGAATACAGGCCTGTAAAGTGATTATGAACACACACATTCACTTGTTAGTTGTTACCCTTGCAACACCCACGCAATGACTGAGAGCAAAACAAGGTGACACATGGGCATTGTTGCCAGATCAGTCCTGCTATTTCTCTGGGAATAACAAGGCAAAAATTCTGGATGTTTCTGAAATTTCCAGATTAGTTACTATTTAAAGCTAATATAATGTATTTCGTAACGTGAAGTTATTTTAATGTAACAGTGTTCAATCGTTAATTGCAAATACATAAAAATTATTACGAACAACTCATTACTAAGCAATCAGATATTTGTTAATAATAATTTTTATCATAAAAAATTATCGTAAGTTATGGTATTAAAACGCACATACACAGCTTATAACACAGTGTGAGTGCACACGTGGTACCTTCCTAGCAGCCACACAATGACTAAAAGGAAGAATAATACAGTTTTAGTTGGATCTGTTTTGCACTGACACAGATGTTTTGCTCTATTATTGAACAATGCTACTGCTGGCTAGTTTACTTACCTATTAGCCATACGAAAGAATATATAGTATATGCTTATGTTTCAAATTGAGTCATATTAAAAATTATTTACTGGATATCCGGCACTAACCAGATATCCAGCATTTTAAAACTACCAGATATCCAGTATCCGGCTCTCCGGTAAAATTACTATCCGGCACATCCCTACTTGCGGCATTATACCTCCTTTCTCCATTAACCAACCCTAAAATATAAATTTTTATTACAAATATTGCTGGATTTGACAGCATAAATAAATAGCCTATGCAACTTATTAATGAGTCATGAATTGGGATTCACACTGGTGACAGTGCTAATGCATAAAAGTAAAGCTGACAGTAGCTAATTTATTGGATTTGTTTTTAGCTTACATGAGGTTGGTGATGGTTTCGGAAATATTTGTTAATTTCTACATGCTTGAGAACTGATTTTGGGGAGACATCTTTTTCTACCAAGTTTAGATAGTGTGCTGAACAGCCATAAGTACTAAGACTGTAGTTGTCCTCCTTAAGAATTTCTCTCATTCTTATCATTTTGTTTTTGTTATCAGTGCATATAGCAAATATATAGGTACCCGAAAATAAAATGTCATAACTCATAAGGAACTGAGCATTTGAGTATACCAAGGCGGAGAATTACATTCACTTTAAACTAAAATAAAATGTACCTACAAAATAGTTACACTTACATCAATGCCATATGTTTCTTTAGTTTTTGTTATTGCTTCTCTAGCTAACTGTGCACAATATTCTGCTGTCTTTTTTGTACTTCCAGCATCTACTGCTGAAATCAAATATGGCTTTTTTCCATTATGAATACTATGCGCAATAATAGGATCATTACCTACTGAACTCCAGCCATCTTGTATAAGGGTAATGGTACAATCATCAAGATTAAGGTCATTCTTCATTTCATGGATTACATCATCATTAACTTTTATTAACAGATCAGATGCCAACTTTTTCCTGTTTGGTGGTTCATATCCTGATCTTAGACCTTTGATTAATTTTAGAAATTCTTTATTTTCTAAAATGTTGAAGGGTATGTTAGCTGAAATAAAGAACCTTGCAACTTGTAAATCTAATTCTTCCTTTTGGTCCATAGTCGTTCTTACCACAAATGGTGTAATTGATATTTGCCTTTTATGCTTTATTGGTGTTGAATGACAGAATATGGATGATGAAGAACCTGCACTGGTGTCACTCATTTCAGGCACATTTTCACTTTTAATCTTTGGATCTTCTTTGCCAGAAGCCAAAGTTGGAGGAAGTGAATTAGTTTCAACTGATGCTCCAAATTCAAGTCTCAGCATACCTCTTGCCTCATTTTCAAAACATTCCACTTTTCTTTTACTGCATTTCTCTAGATGATGTTTCACTCTCTCAATTTTTCAAGTGATACTTTCTTTGCAATAACTGCATAGTACTCTAGTAGGCTGATCACTTAATAAAGTCACCTCGTCCCATTCGCTAGGTAGCTTTAGATCTTCCACCTCTATAACTCTTTGAGTTTGGCATCTTAAAAATTTAAATTTGAGTTAGGCTTAAATAAAGCTGAAATCTGCTGTTAAGAAATAAAGGAAAGATCTAAAATTAAAATAGAGAAAATTCTAATACCGTATGTCATTATTATCTCTCATATCTGAACTTTCTGTGAAATAAAGGTGTCTTTTTAATATATATTGTAGATTAGATAAATTAATAAAATAATAGATATATTAGGCACTACATAATTATCGAACCTTTCTAAAAAAAAATTTCAGCCCATCAAAAAACCAAAAAAACAGTAAAAACAAAACAAAAAATAGCAAAAACCCAGTTGGGTTTTTTGTGAAAAACCCAGGTTTTTGCCAACCCTGATTTAAATAGACAAACATCCTTTTCAAATGAGTGAAGTACCCCACATACAAAAGTAATAGTAATAGATGACCAAGTAATAGTAATAGATGAAAAATAAAGTAATAGAAACCCAGTGATAGATCCCATGTCTGACTCTGACACACACACACACACACACACACACACACACACACACACACACACACACACACACACACACAGTCGACCCTCGACTTATGTCACCACCATTTTACGTAAATTCAAGTTACGAGAAGCCCCCATTGACTGTAATTGATTCGTCTTACGTAATTATTTCGTGTTGTGTAATAGCTGCATAATCGGAAACGCAGTGTGTGACCACTCACTGGCAGGACGCCGGGTATTTCACGTTATTTCATTGTTATTTTTACTGTGCATTATATAACTCTCTCCAATGTAAGTCTAAATTAATTTTTTATTATTAATTTTTAATATGTATTTTCTTTTACAGATGGTGTTTCTTAATAGTAATTATTAATTACCATTATAATTCTGTTTATATACACTGTTTTTATCAAAAAATTTAATTATTTTATTATTTTCAATACTTTTTGGGGGTCCTGGAATGGATTACCTTATTTACATGTATTTTGGGGTTCGACTTACGTCATTTTTGAGTTAAGTAACTCATCTCGGAACGGATTAATTACGTAAGTCGTGGGTCGACATATATATATATATATATATATATATATATATAATTATATATATATATATATATATATATATATATATATATATAATTATATATATATATATATATATATATATATATATATATATATATATTACACTAAATTATAAGTGACTAGATATTTCATGAATAATGAGAGCATGAAGTGAGAGATGAAAAAAGACAATTGGAAGTCAACACCATCTTCAGTTCTGGGGCCAATTCCAGAACACTCAAGAAAAGAATGAAAATAAGGCCTGTTAGTAAGCTAACTAAGGAGGTGAAATTATAAGGCTATAAACTAACAACTATCGCAGTCTCTATTAGTAGGAGAAATGACATAGTCACAGGCATATGATTCATGATCAATAACATTAACCCTTTAACAGTGACTGCGTCAAATACATACCATTTCAAATACAAGCATTTAGACTTAACCCTACAAAAATATTCATCATTAAATAATTAAACTATCACATCAACAAGATACGGTACCACATTGAAAAATATACAAAGGTAGCACTGAATGGATTAAATGTTATCATAAAAGTTGGTGATACGAAGGAATGTTAGTATTATTTTGAGAGGAAAGTCCTCTGATTGAAGGATAAGAAGTGACAAATTCCTGTTATACCTTCTGCAATATTCAATCAAATGAAACCAGTCTCTCTCAAAAACTGGGTACTCAATAAAAAGATGATGTAATGTCATTGGGACTTGGCAGGAGGTACAAAAGGTTCTACAAAGTTAAAAAAATGGGGTATAAATTATACTTCATTTATTCTTTAACTGACTTTTTATTTATCAACACTTGACACAAACGGGGTAATTTTTTTGAGATTTCCTTTCTTCATTTTACTGCCAATTCGTACCTAGTGTGGTACATATCTCTGCGAGGCAGTGGGTGAGTGGTGTTACTGAGTTGGGGATGATAGACCAGGGGGGGGGGGGGGGGGGGGGGGGGGGGGGGGGGGGGGGTAGTGGGTATGAGGGGCCTGGTCTCAGACCCATTGAAGCAGGTGGGAATAAGTGAAGAAATGGGAAATTGCTTCCCCGAAAAATGGGGGCCCTCAGCGAGTATGAATTGTAGACTCTCGGGTATGGGAATTTTGGCCAAGTGAGGGAAACATCTACAACGAAGCGCAGACAAGTTTGGGCATTCAACCAGGAGATGCACGACAGTGATGGGAATATGGCAGGTAGGGCATAGCGGTGCTGGCGATTTAACCATAAGGTGACCATGAGTAATGTGTGTGTGTGTCCTATGCGGAGATGGGCTATAATCACTTCTTTATGCCAGGACTGGTGGAAGGAGGAGGCCCAGTATCCTACTTGCGGTTTAATTTTGTGAAGTTTGTTTTGTGTGGCCTGGTCCCATTCCCATTGCCAGATGGAATGGAAGTGGGAGCGGAGAGTCGGGAAGAAGTAGGTGAAAGGGAGGAGCTGGGAAGAGGCTGGCAGTAAGCAGGCCAACAAACGGGGTAATGTGAGGGGGAAATTAGCATTAGCATTTAGCCAGAGAGAGACACGAAAGAATATCCTAAATTTACAAAAACATCATAATATAAAAAAAAAACCTTATTAGGCCAATAGCTACTCGATAACTCATTTTTGGGCACTCCCTTATCTCTAGACCCATTTTGGGGTGTTGCCAATTTGTATTTTATTTTTTTAATTCCACAACCCATTATTAATTTCTTATTTAACAAAACTTAATTGAACATTATTAAATTTTAACAAATTTATTTATTTATTCAACAAATTTATTTATTTTGCAGTTTTTTTTTTCTTTAATAAATTCAAAGTTAGAATAGACAAGAAATCATTTCAATGACAAATTCCACACATTAGATATTTTGTATCACTTTATAAAAATTGAAAAAAATTATAATTTTCACATTTGCATAAAATAACATTTCACACTAATAAATAATCAATTTACAACTAGCGGTGCACCGGATATGATATCCAGCCAGATATTGCGAAATATCTGGTATCTGGCAAGATATGGGTCATATCCAGCCGGATATAGGCCAAGACATTAGAAAATTAACACCTGTATGAAAATCTGCCATATGATAACAACACATTACAAATAATATTTTATAAACAAAAATGGAAAGCCCTCCAGGGGCCACCCCTAAACCAGTCCAGCAACACTTTTTATATTAAATCAACACAATACTGATGACAAGAATAAAATAAAACTGTCCATCCTTAATGATTACAGTTCTATTAACATAATCAGAGCTTTATATAAAAAAGTCTAGGCGTTAAATTTTTTAAAAAGAGTAAAATATTGCTAGACCCCCTACACTTGCTTTCCATTCTTTTTTCTCCTTTTTTTCCTTTATTTTCAAAACAATACAAAATATTACAAGCTTGACAAATGTACAACAATACATTGAATACAACTTAAAATGCCTGGAATGAAATCAATGAATGGAGGGCAGTATTGTGTAGGTCAGATGCCGCCATTCAGCCTGGAGGTCTTCAGAATAAAAAACTCAACAACAGTGATTTAGAACTTTTTCCATTGTGGTGCAGAAACAAGAGCATTTCTCCTCTTTTAGGCAATATTCAGGATCACCTTGCTTCATAGATGTTTCCATATTTAGAAAACATTCTCTCTGAAAATACAGAGGATGCGGGTGTGCAGAGAAGCTTTGAAACAATAGTTTTAAGCAGGGTTGTGGAGTCGGAGAGTCGGAGAGTCGCACGTTTCAGGGCGGAGTCGGAGTCGGTAAAAAACTTCCAACTTCGACTCCAATTTCTGTGTCCTGTCACCCTTAATTTCTAAGTCATAAATACTAACATTTAGGTTATTTAGTTTTTTTGGTCAATAAACCTTATTCATTGATAGCCCCTAGATTAAGTTTTTTTAATATTTTTTTTTTACATTTTCAGAATATACAATTAATATTTATTTAAATATAAAATATAAAATATAAAATCTTAGTGTGGTGGTGATGAAATGTCTTATTATTATGATAATTATAGAGTGAAACACTAGAGGAGTTGGAGTTGTATATTTAAAATGTGAGGAGTCGGAGTCGGAATTTTAGATTTTTTACAATGTGTGGAGTCGGAGTCGAATTTTTACAATGTGTGGAGTCGGAGTCGGAAAATTTTGGACCGACTCCACAACCCTGGTTTTGCTTCCACTTTTATTACCTTACCACCTTCGTCATTTTCAATACCTATGACTTCTTCAATCAGCCAGGATTTAGCCTGCTCTTTTTGATCTTGTTGAAAGAAAGATAACTTATACCACAGATCTATTGCAGTCGCAGTCACATAAGCTCTGTTTTTCATTATGTTCAAAGACTTCCCATCATTACTCTCCGACAAGAAACACGCTCGAAGAGAAGCCAGGAGTTCTCTCTCTGTCGTTTGAACACCTTGGTCATCATGGCCAATCTTTGAAAGAAATCTTTGTAAAATACAAATGCTTGGGATTACGAAAGACAAAGTTGATTTTTCCGAACTCATTTCCTGAGTTAGTTGGAAGAATGGTTTTAATATTTTAAGGAGATTTCGTATCAGTGTTCACTCGAAGGATGTGATGGTAGGTAATTCACTATGATCAGCCAAATACAGTTGCACTGGAATTTTTAATTTATATAATCTTTCTAGCATCAAATATGTACTGTTCCAATAGGGTGGAGTGATTGTTTAGTTTAAAAAATCAGGGGTGTTAAATAGTTGTCAAATGTCTAAAAATGAGCATTGGTGGTGATTTTTGGTGGTTGCTGGTGATATCGCATCAGCAACCACACTCTATATGTGCCACGCCCACATGCGACAAAAAAACAACTTTATTTTGCCTATTTGGGGCTCTATAATAGCTAGAAGCACAATCTAAAAAGTGCATCTTATGATTTTTTGATGCTGAGAACAACAAAATTATTTTCAAAAGTGTACATTGATGTATAAACATTTTTTGAGAGTTAAATTAAAATCAGTAGCTGTTTTTGTCCAACCTACTTTATATTTACTTCTATTTTTCAGAATTTTTATAACCTATTCAATTAACACTAGTTTAACATCTTCAAGATTTTTAGTTACTTATGAAACGTAGAAGCCAGACAACAAAAGTCTTACACAGTGGCCATAGTTTTCCATCCATTGACAGTTTTCCTAATGGAAAATTACCTACTGCTGGACAAGTTGTTCAGCGTCTACTTAAGGAGCCAAACTGGAAAACCAAGGAAAACATCATAAGAGTTGCAGATGAGTTGAGGAAACAATGGATTTGGTGTAATGTTTATCCACTATCCTTGCGCACCATTGAGACAAAGGTGGACAAACTAGCAGTAGACTTTTCATGCTAAGTCATCATAACTTTCTATCCTGGGTAGTACTAAATTAATTACAAGAATGTCTTCTTAGCCAATAGTAAATTTTATATTTTAAATATAATTTTGTTGCGATGTGCTCTGTAAACCTGTGAATTAATTTATCTATGTATTTCAGCCAAAATTTCTAAACTAAAAAATATTTAAGCGATTTGTGACCACAATTTTTAATTAAGAAAATAATATTGATTTTTTTTAATATTTCAACTTCGAAAATGCATTAACAGGTTTCATCGATACTCTGTCACAAAGAGAGGTTCAACCTATTTGGCAAAACTAGAATTGTTTGTCAAAGAGCTTGATTGTTTATTTGATATTTTTTCTGAGGATCTTTCTCAACGATGAAAATTGGAGTAGTTTAAGCTGAGGATGACTCAGGATGATTTCTCCTTCTATGAGGATCAAAAATCTGTGAGGCTAGGATACTGTTCAAGATTTGAGGAAAAGCTCACAGAGGCAGATGTTAGATACAGGAGAAGAATAATTGACGAACAACGAGCAGAATTATAGTTAGTCAGAGAGTACATCATGATTTGAACCATTTTAATTAAACCTTTGATGTTTTTTTATTATATATATATATATACACGGTGAACCAAAAGTAGGTGGACAGTAGGTTGAATACGGTTTGTGTTATATTATATTATAACTATGGTGTTCATTATAACTATGGTGTTTGTGTTATATTATATTAAATATTATAACTAAATTTATTTAAATTTTATTTTGTATTATAGTATACAAAAAAATTAAATATGTATTCTCAAAATAAACGTTATCATTTACTGTCCACCTACATTTGGTTCACCCTATATATATATATATATATATATATAATATATATTGGCATAGTAAATCTAGTCATCTAGTCATACTAATTGTTCAGTGAATGAAGCCAGAGAGAAGAGGCAAGTGCATCACAACCTCAACCAGAGAAGTCCAGACACTACTGGTAGCTCTAGCGAAACTCCATCAGAAGACTCTCAAGATGATCCACAGCCTGCTGGTTCCTCTCATTGTAATTACCAAGATCTGGAGAACCTGTGCAGAGCTGTTGATAGGTAAATTAGCACTTGTGAATTGTGACTGTTCTTTAATAACTGTACTTAGTTGTATGTGCCATGTCATTTCGGTAGACTTAAAATGGATATCATTTTTCTCAACTTCAAAATACAATCTTGCAGGTATTCAATTCAATTTCCGACAGAGCAGGTGCAGCGGTAGCATTAGCAGTTTTAAAAGATTTTGGCATTATCACTGATGATGACAACACTAACGTCATTGACAGGCAAGATTTCAAAATTATCATTATTACATTTTCATCCACATTTCCTAAGCTTTTTTAACAAAATTATAATTACTACTAATAAGAAGTAAAGTAATTTTATTTAATTATACATAATATACATTGTAACATGGAAAAATAAATTTCAAATATATTGGGCTCAGGCATAAAAGTCAGTGTATTTAGCCCATCACTGTTCATTGTTTCCTGTTGTACATATTCCTGTTTATCAGTGCTACCTCCAGCCTTATAAATTTGTAAACAATTTTCATTAATACAGTACAGGAGTAAACTACGAAGGCAATGGTGTAAGTACCGTGAACAGATCAGAGCTGAGGAAGAAGTATTCTTTGGTTTAGTGGACAGCATTTATGTTGATAGCTGACAGGATGGTACTGTGACAATTACAGAGTTAGAGGGGCGACATTATCAACAAACCAAAGTAGAAGAGCACTATGTTATAGTCGGAGAACCAGGTAAGCCACTGTTTTCTGTATGGTATGTTTTAAATTTTTAGTGGATAGCATAAATTTGGTCTTAGTAACATTAAGGAGTAAGAACTATGCGATAGTTATATATGTTCATTGGTCATACCTGGTAATCTACTGATCTCAAATACATTTATTATTCCCTTAAATTTTGTTTAAAATGTTTCAGGAGGACATTATCTGACACATGTTACCCCATGTTTTCATGGAGCTCGATGGGACTACGAAGAGCCCTGATAGTTTTTCAGGGCCAATAGGAAAACAGCTAGGTGGTATGGTTTCTGAATGGGATGATGTCAAATTTAAACCAATCAGAAATCAGAATTTCGCTATATTGCCCAATGATATAATTGATGATCTCAGTCATGACCAATACTATGCTTATAGAATATGCATGGCAGTCATGCTAGGGACTATTGAAAAGGACCTTCAGCTTTTAGAAGTTGGGCCATTAAATCACTTAAGATGGCTGACATTAGGTTATAGAATACTCAGATTCTATGTTTCACATAAAAAGCCGAGTTCAGTATTGATAACCGTTGCTGAGTTCTGTTTAAAAGTGTATTTCCCCAGCTTGTTTGAAATCAAGAAGAATCACTCAGTGATAATAAGAAAGTAAAAGACATTGCCCTAAAAACCCTAAGAAGGAATGCTATTTTTGCTCACCCCAAAAACATTATAATATCAATGCTTGGTGATGAGGACAGGGAGAGAAGAAACACTGCAGGTAAATAAGATCCTGGCACTGAGGGGTGAATTAGAGAAAACAACCCAGGACATCAGAGTCAAAATAGATTTCACCAGCAGAGATTTGGAAGTTGAGGATGATGTGAATGATGATGATTATGACAGTTTGAGTTATACAAGAGACAGCACTGTCAGGAAATTTAAGGTGCCTATAATCAATGAAAATGCTAAATCGTATGACAAGATGGGTAACCTTGATAACTTGACAGTAGAGCCTCCAATAGTTACCCATCTTACATCAACTGAACTTCGAACATTAGAAAAAATCCTTTGAAGTTCAAATAGCCATGCCACAATCAAGTGGTAGAATGCCATATCAAGCTTGTGACAGGCATCTGCAGCTGTCATTGGGTTCAATAGAAGAGATGGCATGATCCAGCAATGTATAAAATCCCATAAACTGATAAAAAAGTTTAATACAGAGCAAGAATTTGTTTAGATTCTACATTTATTTGATGAAATTTTATAGTGTAAATTTGTAATATATGGTCAATATGCATTACTTTTTCATGAAAATGTGTTAAAACTCTGTTTTACACTTTTGGAAATAATTTTATCAGTCTCAGCATCAAAAAAATCATAAGAAACAGTTTTTAGATTGTGTTTCTACCTATTATAGAACCCAAAATAAACAAAATACAGGATTTTTTACAGTTGCGTATGGATGTGGTACATATAGGGTGTGGTTACTGATGCAGTATCACTTGCAACCACCCAAAACCACTACCAATGTTCATTTTTAGACATTTGACAACTATCTAGCACCCCTGATTTTTTAAATATTGATTTTCATAAAAATACACTCCACCCTACCTGAGTGTTCCAATGTGTTGGGACATCTTGAACCAATAAGAGAGGCTCAAGATTTTGCTATACTTGAATTGTGTTTGAAATTGTTACAGGCCAAAGGAGAATGATTAAAGTGAGTTGCAAGGTGGCGACTTTTTGCGAGGATATCAATTACACTCTTCTGAACCATAATTGAGTCACTGATAACCAGTTGGAGTAAATGAATGCTGCAGTGTATTGAAGGTATTTCAGCCAGGTCACTACCAAGAGCCATATTACTAGCTCCATCCCTCACCAATAAATTCATCTTATTTGCATCAAGATCCCACCTATCCCACATAGAGCGAAACTTTTCAGATATATTCTTGCCAGTATGCGACCCTGAGAAATGAGAGGCATGTAGCACAGCATCATATCTTTCAAAATCTTTACCTATCCAGTGACTCAATAATGATATAAAACTTTCTTGAGAGGTTGTGCATGTCCATATATCTGAAGAAAAGCTGACATGCTTTACTTCTTCCAGCTTCTGAGCAATTTTAGACTTGAACTCATTATAAAGACAAGGAATTATAGTATCAGAGAAGTACCTTCTGCCCGGTAAGAGATATCTGGGTTGGAGGTAGGCCATTAGATCAATAAAATCATCATCTTCAACTAAAGTAAATGGCTGGTTGTCCAAAGCCATCATCATGCCAATTTTACAATGAATCAACACAGACCTGGAGTCATTGATCTCCCATATTTTTTTAGATGAAAAGCTTTCCTCTATTAAGATCTGCTTACTCATTTGGTCCATTTTCTTTTCTTTCAGAGTACTACCAGTAGAAGTTGATGGTGTAGCCTGTATTCTATCTATGCCTATTTTCTTTGATTCAGTCGCAGATATTCTTTTTTTGTCATTTTCGTTTTTGGCTTCAGCATACTCTATTACTCTTTTGGGTGATTAATCTTCAAATGATTATGAAGACGTGTTGTGCTAAAAGACTTTTGGCCACCTTTCTCCATCCAACGTTTGATAATCTTTTAGCAAATATTACACTTTGCAGTGATATCACAAGGATCATTTATTGCATACAGTGACCACACAAAACTTGTCATGATTAATACTTAATAGTTTAATACAACACAAGAACATGAAAGAGAACAAAATAATTAAACATCTGAATATATGGTTATTATTCATTTTTTGACCCAGTCACACCCAGCTATAACAGCAATATATATTGAATAACCAATCAAAACTGAATAAGAAAATATATATATTATCTTGTGCAAATTTGTATAAAATGTGTTTTTTATTAAAATATATTTCCTATTTTTGGTGTTTTTTCAATATATATATATATTAGGGTGTGACTGTTGCCCTCCAAAAATCAAAAAATGGTCCTACAATGCTGTTCAAAGTTTTAGTGTTGTGTATTTATCTAGGAAACACCCCTGTAAATTTTCTTGGAGATCAGTGCATGTTTGAGCTAGCACCGTTGTACCAGCAAGTATTGCTATTTCAGCTTATGAACTTCATAAATAAGTGTGAAAATAGCATATTTTAGACTTATAAGATATACTAACACCAAGCAAATGATCGATCATATCAATCTTAATACCCCTAAAACAATATTATAGATTAGTACGAAATACAATAATCCCAATAATTGCATTTCTAGATTCAAGAACCATTTCTCTCAACTGGCGTACAATGAAAAAAAGAAATACTACTACCCCGCAATGCCTGGAGTGTTTGAGGAGCACCAGCAGGAGATGGCTGACTTCTTCCGTGAATCTCTAGCCCAACCATTTACACGTGGCGACTACAAGGAGCTGGTAGAGCTTTGTCTGCTGCTTGTAACTAAAGGATCCGAGCCAGTGAACTTCACAATGGTCTACCCTGGCGCACTTCACAAAGCAAGGTGGATGGCTAAACTGCTCTATACCCTCAAGATTGTTCTTTTGTCAGGCCAGATCAAAGAGCAGTTTCCCAAAGCCGAGGTTGTGACTAAAAGTCAAATCAGCAAGTTAGAACGGTTTGCTGTGTTCACAGTCACTGTTTATGTCCCATGGTGGATTGTTTGCCCCGTTCCAGCAAGTGCGCCACTGAATGACTTGAATTTGGTCAAAACCTTGGCTGAATTTGCCCCATATGACGCCACAATAGTTGACAAAGCACGTGTGGCACTCGGTAGACACACTTGGTACCTAACTGAGGAGTTGGCCCACTGGCTTTGTTCTCGTCCCAAGTACAAGAAAGGACAAAAGAGATGAGGAAGGCTCTTCTTTGCCATGAAGGCACTGAAGTTACTGAGAGAGTGGGGCTCAATCATGGGGGCTATGGAAAGCCATATCTTCCCCCTGTCCCAGAAAGTGGCACTGCCCTGGTGGACCTAATTGGGCCTGACTCAAGCCGGTTCTTCACCATTTTAGGCATGCCCTATCAGTTTCTCCACAGTCCAGCCAGTGAATGGGCGGATCATGACGACTACCTGAACATGAAACGGGTTGTGGACAAGCTTCAGGTCGTCAATGAGGCTGCAGAGCATGGTGTAAAACTTTGCCATGACTTTCTTAATGTTGCCAGAGATGAGGAGCGCTTTCAAGAAGTCCTTCAAGTAGTTGAAAATGACAGACTCCGCGTTCCTAATCAGCGCAAATGATCATCTGTTTCCGAACAGAAATCATGGTTTCTTGCTCTAGAGAAATAATACCTTGTGAATATATGATAAAACCCCTTAATGTACCATGAGAGAATAAGAATGATTAACTTTTTTGTGTTAGTGATAACAGCTTTTAATTAAGACAGGCAAATGATTTGTGTTAATATCCCTTATGATGGTTGTGTAATCTCATATATAGGCGCGTATGCCATATAAGCAAAATCGCTATTTTTCAAATTGCTGGTGCTCACTCGAATATGCATGAATCTTCAAAACATTGCACGTGGGTATTTTTTATGTCAATATGCAACACCAAAATTTTGAACAGCATTGTAGGACAAAGTTGGGGCAACTGTCACACCCTAATATATATATATCGACTATTTGGTGAATATTTCTTATTTTTGGTGATTCTGGCTACTTCTGCGTAATTAAATTTGTCCTGTTTTACAAATAAATCATTTGTAGCAATTGTTCCGTCTGTTCAGTTCGTTTTTTTGTGACGAAGTATGACGTGTTAGTTATGCATATTTGATTTTGAAGACGTGATCCGCCATATTGCCCTCGATGCAGACAAGAGTTTAGACCTTTTTTTCAATCACAGAATAATTAAGACATCCGTGACCTACCCTAAATGCAATAGTGCTTGTATTTAAAAAAAAAGACCAGGAGGTCTTTAGGTGCCGTAAAAAAAATCCTAAAAATAAACGTGTGTCATTTCAGTTTAAGGGCAGGCGAAATTTAGCGGACTACCCATGCAAGGTTGGCACATGTTATTACATTATCATTTGTATAATTTAGGTCTCGGGGGTACGGGGGCGGAGCCCCCATAAAGATCACGCATCACAAATTGATCGGTCCTAATGTTTTGCAGACAATTCAGTACGTGACACCGGTTAGGTGAACTGTACGCCCTTCATGATTGGTTAGGTTAAGTCATAATATTTTAGTTTAAATTCATTAGTTTAAACGAAAATGACGAGTGCAAACTTTTCTGGTTAATTTTGAGGTGTTTTGTACGAAACTGCCATCCATTTCCTGTGCAAATGTGTAGTTTTCAAGATGACGATATCTCGAAAACTACACATTTGCACAGGAAATGGATGGCAGATTCGTGCAGAACACGGTTAATATGAGTTTTATCGTACTCAGAATATCAAAAGCAAATATAATTATAAAATATTAAAGCATAATTTTCTCATCATTTTCATATAAGTCACTATGCTCGCAGATGCGTACTTAACAAATTATGTACATTTGAATATTATGACATTTTTGCATTTTTTTTCCCGCCCTTCCAATATTTGATTGGTGACATCATGAGAACATGATATATGAGCTACACTTTTTAACTTCTTAGACCTTTTAAGTTGCTAGTCTACTTCTGTTAGTTTTTGATAGATGTTTGTGGTGATGACATGTGAATGGTGCGAATATTATTTTGAGGATTTAATATACGAAGTGCATTCTAATGACTTCTGAGCAATAGAAATATTGAATATGTTATTACATTATCATTTGTATAATTTAGGTCTCGGGGGTACGGGGGCGGAGCCCCCATAAAGATCACGCATCACAAATTGATCGGTCCTAATGTTTTGCAGACAATTCAGTACGTGACACCGGTTAGGTGAACTGTACGCCCTTCATGATTGGTTAGGTTAAGTCATAATATTTTCGTTTAAATTCATTAGTTTAAATGAAAATGACGAGTGCAAACTTTTCTGGTTAATTTTGAGGTGTTTTGTACGAAACTGCCATCCATTTCCTGTGCAAATGTGTAGTTTTCAAGATGACGATATCTCGAAAACTACACATTTGCACAGGAAATGGATGGCAGATTCGTGCAGAACACGGTTAATATGAGTTTTATCGTACTCAGAATATCAAAAGCAAATATAATTATAAAATATTAAAGCATAATTTTCTCATCATTTTCATATAAGTCACTATGCTCGCAGATGCGTACTTAACAAATTATGTACATTTGAATATTATGACATTTTTGCATTTTTTTTCCCGCCCTTCCAATATTTGATTGGTGACATCATGAGAACATGATATATGAGCTACACTTTTTAACTTCTTAGACCTTTTAAGTTGCTAGTCTACTTCTGTTAGTTTTTGATAGATGTTTGTGGTGATGACATGTGAATGGTGCGAATATTATTTTGAGGATTTAATATACGAAGTGCATTCTAATGACTTCTGAGCAATAGAAATATTGAATATGTTATTACATTATCATTTGTATAATTTAGGTCTCGGGGGTATGGGGGCAGAGCCCCCGTAAAGATCACGCATCACAAATTGATCGGTATAGGGTTTTATATTTTTTATTTTTGAATTTCTGACGCTAAAATGTCGTTCAATCGATCAATTTGTGATGCGTGATCTTTACGGGGGCTCCACCCCCGTACCCCTGAGACCTAAATTATACAAATGATAATGTAATAACATATTCATGTTAGGTAAGTAGGGTTGCACCGATAAGCAAATTGGCCGATTACCGATTAATCGGCCTAAAATAATCGGCTGATTACCGATTAATCGGCCGATAATTCTTTTTATATACTGTATAAGTTTATAGCACTATATGGTTACTGAATTACGCCGCTTATACCTATTATACTGGTAAATAGGAGCACACAATATAAAATGTAGGCCTAATATCTGATATTTTTTTATCTAATATTAATCTAATATTTTTAGAACTATTTACATATTCTAATTCTTTAATTTCTTTTACAGATTAAATTAAGCATTTTAATGAAAGTTGCCAAGAAATTTTATATTTTTGTTACAAATTTAAATAACATAAAGCCCTTATGGCTCCAAGCATTGCATGGAAATACGTTAAAGTAGATAAAAATAACAAAATTATTTGCAAATGCACCCTATGCAATGTTTCCATCTCAAATTTTGTTTATCGTTAGAGAGTAGGTTAAGGCCACTTTCGTTTTGCAACAGGAAAGCTTAAATGGATTCTTTTGTTCAGTAAGGTACAATAATTTTTTTGTTTTAATAAATGGAGTGATAATGGAGTAAATTAATTCAATAATACTCTGCCTATTATTCTCCAAACAATGCAAATTGGTAGGAAATATTTAATAAAAAACAAGCAAAATATTATTTAAGTTCATTCCATGTCTAGGATAACTGAAATTCTTAAACCAGGGATGCAATTTCTGTAATGTAATAAACAAAGATGACCGAGTATGAAAACCGATTAATCGGCAAAAAAAAGCCGATGACCGGTTAATCGGCAAATGGCCGATATGGCCGATTACCGATTGTCAACCTATTAATCGGTGCAACCCTATAGGTAAGGTTAGGTTAGGTTAATTAATACCAAAATATTTTCCTAGTAATATTTGAGGTGTTTTGCTTAGATTTTGACCTCCATTTCCCTTGAAAATGGGCCAAACTTCAAAGTACTATAGCTTTGTTGGATCTCATTTCCAACGGAAATGGAGGTCATATTTGAACAAATCACATCAAATACTACTAGAAAAATGTATTTTGGTGTGTAAAATGACTGAGTTACTTAAAACACATAATTACCCAGAACACCTCAAAATTGACCAGAAAAGTTTGCTCTCATTATAAAAAGAGACTGGGTCAAAAAACGAATAATTACCGAATATACTTAAATTATTATTTATCTTATATTTAGGGGGGGGCGCTTGCCCCCCAATGCAAAACAAAACATAGCAATATGAGAGTAAAATAATAAGGTACCTAATAATATATATCCAGCCAGATAGATATTATGGAAAAACTATACGCGCTCACAACATGGTATCATATGTGGTACATTTATTTCATAATTAAATATAAATTATTAATTAATTGAATTAAATATCTATACAAAGTTGCCTCGGGATTGGCGACATAGCCTATTGGGAATGAAATGATTGAATTGCCATACGTACAAAGAACCTGTATGTATGAATCAGCCTCACATAGCAACAAGAAAACCCAATTTATTGTTTAGTCTACCACAGAGAGTAGACCAAACAAAAATTGCTAGTTCGGCAAAAATACAAGCGAACCAAGGAACGGCTCTCGGGGCTGTTTATGTACAGCGAACGCTTTAAACAGGGAAGACGTGTTTAAGTTTTCCCTCAAGTTCTGAGTGAATTCCTTATAATATAAAACCTAATGACTATAAAAGGATAGGCCTATTCCTTCAGGGGTTTATATAGTGACTGCCTATATTATTACCTTAAGTAAATTCGCCGCGTAACTCCATCGTGGCGCCCTACACCTAAGAGACCGTCACGCCCTACATCGAAACAAACAAAGACCCAGCAAAAATAAGGTGAGGCAAATTATTTTCATTCTAATATACTGTAGGTCCCAATCCCGATGCTAGAATTACCGTAATCAATATAAATATAAAGAGGTCCTTTAAAGACCTACATATTCATAACTCTCTAACGAAAAAGCATAGGGCTTTTGTCGGTAACCCTCCACTGAAGTCTGCTGGAAATTTCCAACGGATGAGGGCACAGGCAATCAACCCATAGCCCTATATAGTTTTTTCACATGGTGGCCCTGTGTATGGGGAACTAACCCCTCTACAATTTACACTGACACGCAGTGGCTAGGCTTAGCTCATTAGGCCTAACCCCACTATAGTTTTTTCATATGGTGGCCTAAGCAACTGGGAACCGATTCCTTTACCTTTACACTAACCGAAAACAAAGGCTTGTTCATTTAACAGGCATAACTTATTTTAGGTCCTAAAAAAATAGGCCCGCAACATTAAGCCTATTTAATAGGTCCTACTCTTCAAACTCAAAACTAAGCCTTGTTAATTTAACAGGCTTAACTCATTTGAGGTCCTATAAAATAATAGGCCCAAACATAAGCCTACTTGGTAGGCCCAACAAATAGGCCTATTTAGTAGGCCCACCTAACTTTACCTTACATAATAGGCCTACCTCTTAAAGTAGGCCTTACTCTTTACACTCAAGGCCTATCCTAACTAAAAACATTGTGAATTTTTAATTTAACCTGTGGCGCAGGTTATATAAAAAACTTATTACTGTACAGTAATTTAACTTGCTCAACATCATAAAATTAAACTCAGAACTTTAACACTAACAACAATTATGGAAGACTTGGACAAAAGGGTAAGAAACCCAGACCAAGAAAACAAAAACACAGACCTTGGGGCTACGGCACCATCTCAAAATCACAAAAAATTAATGAGGAAAAAATCAGCACGTAAAGGTGTCATCACCAAACTGTACAATGATTTCAAACAAAAGGAACCTACAAGATATGATCTTGAAACAACATTAAATTCTATTACTCGTTACAAACAAGAAATTTCATACTAGATGAAGACATAATTACAGAAATTGATGACACAATTGAACTAACAGATGATGAGTATTCTACTCTCCTACTTGACAATGAAAATTACATTACAAAAATTAACAACTATATTTCTGAAATTCAAAACCAACTTGATGAGTGCAAAAAAGAAGACACATACGAAAGCTTCTTAGAAGCTACAAGAAATGCTTCATTTAGCCCTCCCAATGTGGCTGAGGGCAATGAACTAAAATCAAAATTGCCTACACTTGCAGTACCCACTTTTGAGGGTGACAGAGCCAAATTTCAATCTTTTATTGAAAAATTTCATAGCCTTATAGGTAATAAAAACTACATTACAGATGTTGATAAATTTAGTTATTTAGTGAACTATCTGAAAGGCCCAGCCTTAAGATTAGTGGAATCACTACCAGCCATAGGTACTTCTTATTCTGTAGCAATAGAATTACTTAACAGAAATTACATGAATAAGGATGAAATTATACATGATTTGGCTCTTAAAGTAATGAACATGCGAACCCCAAAAGACAACTATGGTGACCTCTTTGATTTTTACTGTGAGTTTGAATGTCTCATGGGACAACTTAAAAACAATAATTTAAACATTGCAGAAACAGCTTGGATCATTCAAGCTGTTGTTTTTGAAAAGCTCCCTTCTAAAGTCAAAGAGATATTTCATCAGAGGACAACTGACATATACCCTAGCCTTAATAAACTAAGAGAAGATTTCCCAACTGTACTAGCACTTTACAAATCAAGTTACACACTCCCAAAATTTAACACAGCACAAGAAAAAACCAACAATGCAGAAAACCAAAAACCTAACAAAAGATTTCAACACTTACCAGTTACATCAAAACACAACCGCAAAACTCAATTTGCAGAAAATAAAGTGACAGAAAAAGACTCAAAGACTCCTACTCTGCAAAACTTTAATGTAGCTACTTTTGAGTATAATCCCACACCATGCAAATTTTGTTTTAGCAGTGAACATAATTCTACAAATTGTCCCAAATACAAAGACTTTACAGCAAGGTCAAAACGTTGTGAACAACTAAACTTATGCAAAAAATGCACTGGATCAGGGCACCAAAAGTCAAATTGCAAATCAAATTTGATATACAATTGTAAGTTTTGCAACAGTTTTGACCATGTTACCCCTATGTGTAATACACACACAGACATTGGAAAAACTGACAAACATTATGAACAAACACCAAATCAAACCAAAACAAACAGAAACAAACCAAAATGCTATGAATGGCATATCAGTTCATCTAGCATTAACCACAATTCAAAAATTCTTTTACCAACCACAACTTGGAAATCCAAAACAAAAGGGACAAATAGTACAGGTTAGGTGTCTTTTAGATACCTGCTCACAACAAACATTTGTAACAACAACTGATAGAAAAATTGGGACTTCAAAACCAACAAGGAGATGAAGATCTCTCTATTTCATCATTTATCAATAAAAACCCAGTACAAGCCAGTTTTAAAACTGCAAATATAACTTTAACTCTTGATGAAACATTTGAAACCCTTAAGGTTGTTGTTGTGGACAAAGTAGAACAAGAAAAAATACAAATAGCTGGGTTAAAACAAGCTTTGCTCCAACTTCAAAATAAATACACGATAGCTGATAAAACCCTTAATGCAGATGTAGTTGATGATATACATATGCTCATGGGGGCTGACTATCTTCATCTGGTCCATAGAGGCATCATTAAAATTGGAGATGGAATAGCCATACAAACTCCCACAGGTATTGCTCTTTTGGGTGACATAACTAAATACCATCTTACTACTGACACAGAAAACACAGAACATGAACAAAATTTACGCAAAACAAAATCACCACAGTCACAAATTTCTGACTATGTGACAAACTCGAACTACAAAAACACTGTCATAATCCCACATCATTTGAATGAAAATGATTCCACATTGGATGAAGGGTTACAGCAGTTGTGACTATTAGAATCAGTTGGCATAAAGGACAGTACTATTACACATGAAGACCAATTGATGACAGAACAATTTAAGGATACATTACAACACAGAGACAATCAATACTATGTGGAGCTGCCTTGGAAAACACCTTGTCCAGAAATAATGGACAATTTGAAAGTAGCTAAGGCACATCTGTATAAAAATTACAGAAAACTAAAAAATGACAATCTTTTAGAACAATACAACAACATATTCAAGGAACAAATAGAAAGGGGCTTCATTGAAGAAGTTACTGATGAACCCTTTAAAAAACGAGGTTGTCATTATTTAACACACAGGGGAGTTTACAGAGAAGACTCATCCACAACTAAACTAAGAGTAGTATACAACTGTAGTTTAAAAGACACAAATTCTGTTAGTTTAAATGATTGTCTCATGGAAGGCCCAAACCTTGTCTCAGATCTTGTAAAAATTCTCCTTTGCTTCCGTTTAGACAATTATGCAGTACAAAGTGACATAGAAAAAGCATTCCTCTGTATAAATTTGAAGCTTGAGTATGATAAAAATCATCTCAGGTTTTTGTGGTTGAATGATCCACATGACCTTAACAAAGGTTTCAAAACCTACAGATTTAAAGTAATTATTTTTGGAGCAAATTGCTCTCCAAGTATTCTTGCTTTAACAATTAAAACCACCTAAACTTATTTCAAGAGGACTTAACAGTTCAGTTTTTAAAACAAAACTTTTATGTGGATAACCTCATTGGTTCCACTGTAACTGAAGAGGAATTGCTTGAAATTTACCAAATGTCACAACCCATAATGAAGCAAGGAAATTTTGGATTGAGAGAATGGGTTTCTAATTCTCCTAAATTAAATGAACAAATAACAAAAGACAACAATGGGAACATTGAACCAAACAATTACACGAAAACACTTGGAATGCTTTGGTTTTTAAAACAGAATTCTGAACACGATGACACTCTTTGCACAAAGAGTTATAACTTAAATCCAAATGCCAATACAAAAAGACAAGTGCTTTCAGAATCATCCAAAATTTTTGACCCCATTGGTTATATTTACCAGCAACCATAAGATCCAAAATCCTTTTGCAAGACTTATGGAAGAAGAAAATTGATTGGGATGAACCACTTTCAGTGGAAGACCAACTTCATTGGAAAAAATTAGCCACAGACTTGAACAAAGTTCAAGACATCTACGTACCAAGATGTGCTGGCTACAGATTGAAATCTCAAACACTACACATTTTTACAGATGCCAGCACACAAGCTTATACGGGTGTTGTGCCTATTTAACAAGTGAAAATGAAAGTAACTTGGTTTATTCAAAGGCAAAAGTGGCACCCTTAAACCAAAAGAAAACTGTACCACAACTTGAATTATTAGCTGTCTCATTGGGAGTTAAAACAGCAAACTTTCTTCACAAGTGTATAAAGAAGTTGACATAACAAACATTTACTTATGGACAGACAGTCAAATTTGTCTAACATGGGTGACCAACACAGATACAACTTCTTGCAAAAATATATTTGTGAAAAACAGACTAACAGAAATCAAAACTGCAAACACAAACCTTGGTATCAAATTTAGGTACATAAAAACAAAGAGAGAATCCTGCAGACTTTTTGACAAGAGGGCTCTCTTACAAGCTGTTGAAAACAAATAAAATCTGGTATGAAGGGCCCGAATGGCTAACATGTGAGGATCTTTGGCCAGCCAAAGTAGTTAACCTCACACTCAACTCTACAACAACTGAAAAGATCACTGAGGACAAACCTATATTTGACTATCACCTTTATTCAGACCTCAACAAACTCTTGAGAATTACAGTCTATTGCTGCAAGTTTGTCAATAGCTACCTTCTCAAACACTGTCCTCAGAAAGCCTTTTCTAACTTAACAGAAACTGCAACAAAATACTGGCTCAAACAGATACAAGCTTCAGAATTTGACAAGGAGTTGAAGTATCTTAGGTCCAGTACACATTAAACAAAGGTATTCCTTCACTTGTCATGGATCTAAATCTGTACCTGGATACAGAGGGTCTGATAAGGTGTAAAGGAAGGCTTAACAAGTCAACTTTGACTTACAACTCTAAGCACCCAATTCTTCTTCCAAGGAGAAATCACTTCACAAATCTCATCATCAGGGATACCCACAACAAAATACACCACATGGGAGTCCCACAAACCCTGAGAGCTGAGAAAAACTTACTGGCTACCAAAGGGTAGAACTGAAACAAAGAAAATTTTAAACACATGCATTCCTTGTAAACGTATCCATTCACGACCCTTTAAGACCCCAAGCCCTCCAGACCTACCTGTGGAACGAGTAACATTTACTCGGCCATTTGAAACCACGGGTATTGACTACACTGGAGCGGTAAATGTGAGTTTTGGAGACAAAATGGATTCAAAGGAATACAAAGTGTACATTGTACTCTTCACCTGTGCTGCCACACGTGCCATATGTCTAGACATAGTAGAAGATCTGACAGCAGAAGCTTTTATTGCTGCTTTCAGACGATTTTGTGCACACAATTCTGTACCCAAAACTATATGGTCAGACAATGCCACATACTTCAAATCTGGTGAAAGAATTATTCATCAGATTTGTGACAGTGAAACAGTACAAACTCATTTAACCAAACACATATAACCTGGAAGTACATTCCTGTTAATACACCATGGTATGGTTCATTTGGGAAAGAAACATACAACTGTAAAAACTGCCTTAAAAAGACTATTGGGACAAAACATCTACAACTTTTTGAACTCATGACTATTCTGTCAGAAATTGAAAATGTTGTCAACAACAGACCATTAACTTATGTGGGAGATGGTATTAATGAGCCAGAACCTCTCACACCAAACCACCTAATTAAGGGAGAAACAGTAAACATGTTACCAGAATCTGAACATAACAGTACAGAGGATCCAGATTGGGAAATAGGACACAAAGAACTCAACACAAAATACCAACATTTGACACAAATCAAAACTCAATTTATAACAAAATGGAGAGAAGAATACTTAACAAGTCTTAGAGAAAGACATAAACAATTAACAAAACAAAGTTGGAATGATTCAGTCAAAATTGGGGACATGGCAAGACACCAAGACAACATTGGTCAATGGGAAAAGTCTTGGAACTCAAAACTGGTGAAGACGAAGTTACCAGGGTTGTAAAACTGAAAACAGCAACTGGTGAAACCACCAGAGATATCACATTACTATATCCTTTGGAGTGTGGGGCTAAATTAGAACCATTACCCCAAAGGATGGATCAGGATACTATTGGGGAGGAATCTCTCAATGTGCCTGATGTAACTCAGACTAAACCAGACAGGCCTCAAAGAAAGACTGCTTTGAAAGCCAGAAAACTTTTACAAGAAAAAATTAAGACTGGTGACTTAAAACCTTACACAAACTGAGCAAAGTTAAAATGCTTAATAACTTTACTTTAATCCCATAAATTTCCTATACCTAAAGGGAGTCAAACTGATTGACATAACTTTAACTAAACTTGAGAAGTTGGCCTCTTGAACTTTCATATTTGAATAGGTCTTGAGTAACCTCTCTCTTCCTAAATTTCTACTTCATTCTTTTGATCCATTTTTTACATGTTTTACACAGTTTGTCAAAAAATTTGATCTATAACATACAAATTTTTCTCCGGCCCCCCCCAGTATATGGAAAAACTATACGCGCTCACAACATGGTATCATATGTGGTACATTTATTTCATAATTAAATATAAATTATTAATTAATTGAATTAAATATCTATACAAAGTTGCCTCGGGATTGGCGACATAGCCTATTGGGAATGAAATAATTGAATTGCCATACGTACAAAGAACCTGTATGTATGAATCAGCCTCACATAGCAACAAGAAAACCCAATTTATTGTTTAGTCTACCAGAGAGACCAAACAAAAATTTGCTAGTTCGGCAAAAATACAAGCGAACCAAGGAACGGCTCTCAGGGCTGTTTATGTACAGCGAACGCTTTAAACAGGGAAGACGTGTTTAAGTTTTCCCTCAAGTTCTGAGTGAATTCCTTATAATATAAAACCTAATGACTATAAAAGGATAGGCCTATTCCTTCAGGGGTTTATATAGTGACTGCCTATATTATTAACAAAGTAAATTCGCGCGTAACTCATCGTCGGCCCTACACCGAAAATGACCGTCACGCCCTACATCGAAACAAACAAAGACCCAGCAAAAATAAGGTGAGGCAATTATTTTCATTAATATAGTAGGTCCCAATCCCGACGCTAGAATTACCGTAATCAATATAAATATAAAGAGGTCCTTTAAAGACATACATATTCATAACTCTCTAACGAAAAAACATAGGGCTTTTGTCGGTAACACTCCACTGAAGTCTGCTGGAAATTTCCAACGGATGAGGGCACAGGCAATCAACCCATAGCCCTATATAGTTTTTTCACAGATATGGCCATATCCGGTATCCGGCCGTATGAAAAATTCATATCCGGTGCACCCCTAGAAAGGAAGCCCCTGATGAAGGTCTGCATGGCTCCGACAAGACCGAAATTTTGGAGCTGTAAGGATTATTGTCCGACCGCTCTCTCCGACGGGTGGTGCCGTAGGTAGGCTTTCTTCTGTTACGTTTGGATTTTCGGTGGCCCAGTACACACAGTTGTGTCAATTGATAGTACCATTAAGTTTAAAAGTGGCTTCATCGGACCAAACGATGAAATCAGGAAAAGATTGTTTTTCATCACACATGTGCAAAAAACACTCACAAAATTCTTTTCGACGATCTGGATCGTCCTCATTCATTGCATGGAGCAGTCTAGGTATGTACGGTTTCCACTTTTCAAGTCATAAAATGCGATGAACGCTGGATTTAGAAATACTAGTCTTACGAGAACATTGGTTTGTAGACTTATTTGGAGAGTTTGTGAAGGCCTGTAACCGTCTCAACACTTTCATTGTCAGTTGAAGTGCGACGTCTTCCAGATCTGACTTTGTTGACGTTTTGCACTGTTCCGTCAGTCTCAACTTATCACGTAATCTTGTAATTGTTACCCGTGATGGTGGTAATGTTCCAAACTTATTTCACCAATGTCTCTGTACCTCAGCCACATTCTCCGTCTTCCAGTAGTGCTTCAGAATCCACTTACGTTGCTCAAACGATAACTACAATGCCGCCATTTCCTGTAACAAGGGATACTACTGTTATTTAAGTACAATACACCATTACTATACTACTATTACTAAGTACTATAAATATACTAATACATCAGCGCATATTACTATCATCTAAAGTGTGCATGTTGATATATACAAAGGTGGGCACCCGGGCCTCAAAAAGGACCGACGGTCCCGGTCCCGGTCCTTGCCTCAAACTGGACCGACGGTCCAGGTCACGGTCCTTTCTGAAGATAGGACCTAGGAACGACTCGGTTCTCGGTCCTTATATATAATATAAGTGAAAAATTTGATTAAAATGAAAAATGAAATTAAAGACACCGGAAATCTTTAATTTTATTAACGTAAATTATAATTAATACAATACATAAATGATGAAAAAAAGTTATTAAGTTAAATGCTTGAGTTTCCCTTCAAGAAGACGAGCATTTCAAGACTAGCATCTTCTTTAGAACTTCAAATAATCACTAAACACACTAAAATCACTAAAAAAAAGACCGTCCGGAATTGCTTAAAAATGGACCGTCGCTCCTCATTTCGGTCCTCACTGAGAAAAGGACCGACTTTCCCGCTCACGGTCCTTAAAAAGGACCGAGTTCCTGGAGTTCGGTCCTTTTGGAACTCGGTCTTGCCCATTGGATATATATATATATATATATATAATTATATATATGTTACTCTGATGTGTAAACTTTTTATTGGGACACCCGATATATGTATATGTTTTTTTTTAATTGGGGTTGTTTAACCTCCTTCGCAACATCTAAGGTCATATGACGGAGTGGACTTACAGCTTTACGTGGAATCCGAACCACGGGTCGCTACATAATCTGGGCGCAGAGGCGGTCTCCCATCCAATTACTATCCAGATCCAATGTCGCTTAACTTCGCTGATCTCCTGGAAGCAGTGTTACGACATTGGCCACGACGTAGCCCATATATATATATAGATGTGTGTATATATATATATATATATATATATATTAACTGCAAACAACACACAGTATAATTAATGTAAAAAACGACGCTTGTGTAAAAGAGCGTCGTTCTTTATATATATATAATATATATATATATATATATATATATATATAATATATGCGCCTCGGTGGTGTAGTGGTTAGCGTCGTTGACTACGAATCCATCGGCCCCGGGTTCGAGACCCGACGGCAGCCGGCGCGCAGCAAAACCCAGCTGTTCATCCTTCCACACAATAAAGAAAGTGGTTGGTAGATAAATGGGTACCCTAGGTGGCCTAGTGGTTAAGACCAGTGGTGTAGTGCTGTGGGAACGCGTGGGAACGGCGTTCCCTTACTTTTTTTGGTAGACGGAACGGCGTTCCCTCACTATTTCAAATAAATCCGAACTTACAAATCTCTAATGTCATGAAATTTTAATTCCCACCCCTAGAAGAAATATAAGAAAGAATCATTAACTGTTTCATTTCTTTTAGCTTCGACTGAGGCAATGCTAGCTTATAAAGATCTGGTGAAACAGTCACCACGGCGTACCAGTTGTTAACTTTTTTGAGTTAATCATTCCAGTTAGCTATTTTTATTGATCGTACTGGATGTCATATATCTAATGACACTGGAAATACTGCATCTTCAACCTTGGAATATATCCTAATATCCAGTGCATATGACCTCAAAATATCCCTGAAATTGGTCAGATTTCAAAAGATTTCCCGGGGGGGCTTACAGTGCCCCCTGACCCCCAGCTGTATGGGCTCGCCGCGCTCGCCATTGTCCCCCCCGCATCTGAGTAACACTTTCAAAATGCGTTCCCTCACTTCTTTATTTAGCACTACACCACTGGTTAAGACGCTGGGCTGCTGATGGGGCGTGGTTCGGATTCCACGTTAAACTGTAGGTCTAAGGTGGAGTGAAAAGCTTGACCTTCGTCAGAATGAACAATTCGGGAGGAAGCTAACCAAAGGTTATATATATATATATAATATATATAATATATTATATATCAAAGCTATTGACTTCTCTTAGGGAACCGGAGCTTACAGATGAAAAGAAGGATCAACACAACGGCAAACATTTCATTTATTTGTACATCAGACGTTTCGACAAATCTTTTGTCATCATCAGTGAGTTAAGTCTTAAAACCTTAAAACAAAATTGAAAAGTGAAAGTTACATCAATACAATATTAAGACCATTAAATTAAAACCTTAAAGCAAAATGAAAATTGCATCAATACAAAATTAAAAACATTTAAATTTCATCACTATAAAAACTAAAATTAAATTAAATTTCATCACTATAAAAACTAAAATTAAATTACCTCAATAGGTAAATACACAATGTTTACATCCACCTCCATACTGGCAAAGTCTAAGTGAAACACTAGGTGGTCAGAGGATTAGGAAGGGTATATCTGTGAAACACGGTTGGTTGTCAAAAGAGTCGTAATTTGTAGGATGAGCTATTATTATTAAGGGAGGGTTTGTTTCTATAGATGTACAAAGATTCTAAAATTCGGAGTTCTGTAAGGTTATTGGATCTAGTTAAAATTTCAAACTGAGTTTTGTGAAGGGGATGGTCGTTTTCATCACTGTGGTTTCTAATTGCGGATTGTGGAGGGCTACTGAGGGGACGGTTGGTACGGACTGACAAGCCCAAATGTTGAGAAAAGGCGCACCTCCAGTTGGAGTTGAGTGCTGCCAATATACGCAGCCTTACAGCTGTCGCACGTGTATTTGTAAACAACATTGGGGCATACAGTTTTGGGGAATTCATCTTTGAACTTTAAAAAATTTGATAATTTAAGTGGGTTGACGAAGGCGAATCTAAAATTTATTTGGGGATAACTAGACTTGAGTAGTTTGGACATTCACCTCGAATACGCATGATAAATAACCATAAAAAGGTAATTTAATATATCTGGTTTCTTTTTGTACTGTAGTTACGGGAGTTTAGTATCAAAAGTGTTATTTAAAAATTTCTTTAATTGGTTATCGAATAGATGAGAAGGGTAGTAATTGTTAATAAAGTACTGTTTTAAAAATTTAAATTCTTCGTTTAACGAAAAGTAATCCGAACAGATACGGTAACTTCTGTTAATAATGTTACTATAGCACTAATCTTATATTTATAAAACATACAACTTAAATAATTGGTTCCCAAGCCAGTAAAAGTTTGTTTCCGAAATAGTGAAGTATGGAACTTATTATGGGCCCGTTTAACTAAAACATCCAGGAAAGGTAAACTATTATTTGTTTCGTTTTCACACGTGTACTTAATATTACTATGTTGTTTATTAAGATAATCAAGAAAAAGTTTCACGTGTGAAGGATGGTTAAATATTAAGAAAGTGTCATCCACGTATCTTCTGTAATATATGGGTTTAAAACTACTAGGACAATTTTTCAACCAAATTTCTTCGTAATGGCAAAGAAATGCATTTGCTAGTGTTGGGCTTAACGGGGAACCCATAGCTACCCCATCAATTTGGCTGTAAAGGTTGCTATTAAATAAGAAAAGATTATCAAAACACACTATTTCGAGAAGGTTTTAAATTGAGTCTGAGTGAGGCCATTAATAAGAGTATTATCAGTAGTGAATAACTTATTTAGTATGATATTAATGTTTCTTTTAACGGGACATTAGTAAACAATGATGAGACATCAAAACTGGCCATAGTAAGAGAATCGGCATGATTGATCTCTTTTATCTCTTTAGCAAATCAAACGAGTTGTTAATAGAATAATCATTAAAGGTGAGTTTTGAAAGCAAGGGAACGAAGAATTTGGCTAAGTTATAATTGAATGTACCACATGCCGAAAGAATAGGTCTTAGTGGGAAATTTGGCTTGTGGACTTTAGGTAAACCATATAGAATTCCTGGATTAGAACCAGAAGCAAATAAAAAAATTGTATGTATTGTCAGCAATAATATTACTATTTTTTAATTTACGCAAACACCTATTAAGTTTATCTTCGAGTTTTAGTAATTTAGACAGAACATTCTCTTTTACCCTTTTAAATTTAGACGTATCCGACAAAATTGTCTCCATTCTATTTATGTAAACTGTTGAATCAATCAGCACTACTCCTTTACCCTTATCCGGTTTTGTAATGATGACAGAGTTATCCTTTTTCAAATTATTAAGAATTTTAAAATCTTGCTTATTAAAGAGGGGAGAAAACACTTATGGGTTTAAAATTGTAAAAATTTTAAAAGAGATGCTCTCCACTTGTTTTACCAAGTTATGAAACGAGAAATTTGTCGGATCTCACAATTCTTAATATTCATGAGAAGATTTTCAAAGCCAGAGAAAAATTTATAAAAATTTAGTTTATAATGAGGTAGATCAAAATTTAAGCCTAACGACAATATTTCTTTCTCTCTAATACTTAAAACTTTATTAGAGAAATTACAAATAAAATTATCTGGATTATTAAAAAACGACTGAGTGATTCCCAATTTTTCCAATTTGGCAGCATGTATCCTTTTATGTCTGTTGACAGTTTTATCACAGCAAGTTTGAAATTTAGTAACTAAACAATGATAATCAATATAAGACACCCTAGATTTTAGACCAAACAGAGAATTTTTTTTTTTTTTTAATATCCAGATAATTTTATTTGTAATTTCTCTAATAAAGTTTTAAGTATTAGAGAGAAAGAAATATTGTCGTTAGGCTTAAATTTTGATCTACCTCATTATAAACTAAATTTTTATAAATTTTTCTCTGGCTTTGAAAATCTTCTCATGAATATTAAGAATTGTGAGATCCGACCAAATTTCTCGTTTCATAACTTGGTAAAACAAGTGGAGAGCATCTCTTTTAAGAATTTTTACAATTTTAAACCCCATAAGGTGTTTTCTCCCCTCTTTAATAAGCAAGATTTTAAATTCTTTAATAATTTGAAAAAGGATAACTCTGTCATCATTACAAAACCGGATAAGGGTAAAGGAGTAGTGCTGATTGATTCAACAGTTTACATAAATAGAAGGAGAACATTTTGTCGGATACGTCTAAATTTAAAAGGGTAAAAGAGAATGTTCTGTCTAAATTACTAAAACTCGAAGATAAACTTAATAGGTGTTTGCGTAAATTAAAAAATAGTAATATTATTGCTGACAATACATACAATTTTTTATTTGCTTCTGGTTCTAATCCAGGAATTCTATATGGTTTACCTAAGTCCACAAGCCAAATTTCCCACTAAGACCTATTCTTTCGGCATGTGGTACATTCAATTATAACTTAGCCAATTCTTCGTTCCCTTGCTTTCAAAACTCACCTTTAATGATTATTCTATTAACAACTCGTTTGATTTTGCTAAAGAGATAAAAGAGATCAATCATGCCGATTCTCTTACTATGGCCAGTTTTGATGTCTCATCATTGTTTACTAATGTCCCGTTAAAAGAAACATTAAATATCATACTAAATAAGTTATTCACTACTGATAATACTCTTATTAATGGCCTCACTCAGACTCAATTTAAAAACCTTCTCGAAATAGTGTGTTTTGATAATCTTTCTTATTTAATAGCAACCTTTACAGCCAAATTGATGGGGTAGCTATGGGTTCCCCGTTAAGCCCAACACTAGCAAATGCATTTCTTGCCATTACGAAGAAATTTGGTTGAAAAATTGTCCTAGTAGTTTTAAACCCATATATTACAGAAGATACGTGGATGACACACTTTCTTAATATTTAACCATCCTTCACACGTGAAACTTTTTCTTGATTATCTTAATAAACAACATAGTAATATTAAGTACACGTGTGAAAACGAAACAAATAATAGTTACCTTTCCTGGATGTTTTAGTTTAAACGGGCCCATAATAAGTTCCATACTTCACTATTTCGGAAACAAACTTTACTGGCTTGGGAACCAATTATTTAAGTTGTATGTTTTATAAATATAAGATTAGTGCTATAGTAACATTATTAACAAGAAGTTACCGTATCTGTTCGGATTACTTTTCGTTAAACGAAGAATTTAAATTTTTAAAACAGTACTTTATTAACAATTACTACCCTTCTCATCTATTCGATAACCAATTAAAGAAATTTTTAAATAACACTTTGATACTAAACTCCCCGTAACTACAGTACAAAAAGAAACCAGATATATTAAATTACCTTTTTATGGTTATTTATCATTGCGTATTCGAGGTGAATTGTCCAAACTACTCAAGTCTAGTTATCCCCAAATAAATTTTAGATTCGCCTTCGTCAACCCACTTAAATTATCAAATTTTTAAAGTTCAAGATGAATTCCCCAAAACTGTATGCCCCAATGTTGTTTACAAATACACGTGCGACAGCTGTAAGGCTGCGTATATTGGCAGCACTCAACTCCAACTGGAGGTGCGCCTTTCTCAGTGCGCCTCCCCTCAGTAGCCCTCCACAATCCGCAATTAGAAACCACAGTGATGAAAACGACCATCCCCTTCACAAAACTCAGTTTGAAATTTTAACTAGATCCAATAACCTTACAGAACTCCGAATTTTAGAATCTTTGTACATCTATAGAAACAACCCTCCCTTAATAATAATAGCTCATCCTACAAATTACGACTCTTTTGACAACCAACCGTGTTTCACAGATATACCCTTCCTAATCCTCTGACCACCTAGTGTTCACTTAGACTTTGCCAAGTATGGAGGTGGATGTAAACATTGTGTATTTACCTATTGAGGTAATTTAATTTTAGTTTTTTATAGTGATGAAATTTAATTTAATTTTAGTTTTTATAGTGATGAAATTTAAATGTTTTTAATTTTGTATTGATGCAATTTTCATTTTGCTTTAAGGTTTTAATTTTAATGGTTTAATATTGTATTGATGTAACTTTCACTTTTCAATTTTGTTTTAAGGTTTTAAGACTTAACTCACTGATGATGACAAAAGATTTGTCGAAACGTCTGATGTACAAATAAATGAAAATGTTTGCCGTTGTGTTGATCCTTCTTTTCATATATATATATATATATATATATATATATATATATATATTATATGACGTGCTGTTTTACTCTCTCTATTAAACACCCAAATTAGAAGGGAAAAATCTACTCGGCGGTTATTCTGTTTGACCCGAAAGTGCATAAAGTATCAGTGAATCCGTGCATATAAATTATAAAGTGAAATTCATTAAAATAAAGAAAGTGCAATACAGTTTACATAATCTATCACCAGTTTTAACGTATATATTCAAAACGAAATACGGTGGGGCATTCGTGAAAGCTTGAAACAAGGCAGGAAAAAGGTCATAAAACGTAAAGGTCAGAAACCTCTCGAAATACACCCAAACATCGAAAGAAAGGAAACAGAAACAAAACTAAAAATAAATAAATAAAGAATTTGTGTGGGTATTTCTTTTTACGCTAATTAAAGAATAACATGGATATGGGTCCAAATTCTCACTTAATCTGTAATCTGTGCAATCTAGTAACAATGGAAGACCTAGCGATTAGATGTGATTTTTGCCAACGATTAAATGTCTTTATCTGCATGAATTGGAATGATACGGAAATAACGCTTGTCTCGAACGCGAAACACGTCGTGGAGATCAAATTTCTATGTGGCGCCTGTACAAAGACCGTAAACTCGTTCGCGGTCTTTAAAAAAATGGAGATAGCAGAAAAGAACGAAAGAATGGAGACACATAGGTCCGACATGGTCCCAACGGAAAACCGAGTGGATGAGAGAGAAGACGAAATAACGAGTAACAGCATAATAACGAACAATAGTTTAATAACAAATAACGATATAAAAACTATAATACGAAAGGAAGACATAGATGTAAGAAAAGAAAGTAAAAGCTGCGAAATAGTCAAACGGCCCAACGAGCGAAATGATAAAAAGATAATAACTAAAAACGTAGAAAATAAACAATCAAAGAAAAATAATGATAATACCAAAATTAAGGACTTTGAAGATAATAAGAAAAGAGGCAGAAGCGTAGAAAATATCGTATGTAAATACTATGCGAAAGGAAACTGCAGCTATAGGGATGGGCAATGCATATATGTACATCCCACATTATGCAAAACGCAGTACACAAGTGGATACTGCAACTCTGATAAGAAATGCATGTTCCACCATCTTACGGTCTGCAACACTTATGCAAGATATGGGAGTTGCAAATATGGAAAAAAATGCAGATACCTCCACCCTCAAAGGAACGCAACGAGCGAACAGATAAAACAAATATCAAAGAAGAGTGCCAATTTTTTAGACGCAGCCAACTCATTTCCACTGCTAAATACTATCCAGCAATTAAAACCCAGCTGACAAATATAAATATAGGAATCCGAGAGCCGGGCAGAAGGTACGAACAAAGGCACTTCATGCGCTATCGGGACAGCAGCTACCGACAAAGATAAAAAGAGGTAAATTCTCGGAGGACCACAAGGCAACGAAACCGGCACCCCCATTGGAAAACAAATTGGAACCACCTGTATGCCAAAAAGAAAGAGAAAAAATAAAAATAATCCTAGCCAACATACAGGGCCTTAAATCAAACCATTCCACGATCAAAGTTGTATACCTGAAAGAACTCATGCAAGAAGCCGGAGCAGACTTTGCATACCTCACGGAAACTCATCTAAAAGACTACCAGGCGAACTGTGAAAACTGTGAGTCCTGTATTGACAAAAAAGAAATACAAATTGACAACTATAGCATCCTCCGAGCCGACAGAACAGTGAGACGTAAAGGAGGATGTGCCATTTACACACGCGAAATGCACATAGCAGAAATGGCTATGAGTACCTCAAACAACTACGTAGAATGTGTAGCAGCAAAACTTGAAAAATTAAATATGGTACTAATTGTAATGTACAGACCCCCAAACACGCCAACCTCAAAATTTTCAGATTCCATTACAGAGGTAAGAAACCTGGTAAAAGATCTACACTCTCCAACCCCAAATATTTTTCTCTGTGGAGATTTTAATTTCCCATTCATGAAATATAAAAGGATAGGAAAAAATATATGTATACACCAGGACAAGGGGGGCACACGAGAAGACCAGGAGCAGGTGAAAATGCTACTAGCTCTAGCTGATGAATTTATGTTAACGCAAGAAATAACAGAAAACACAAGAAAAAACAACTGCCTAGATTTGGTATTCACAAACAACAGTAATCTAATTGAGACGATAGAAATATCCCCAACTATGATATCGGACCACAACATCATTGAAATAACAACTAATATAAAGAGAACAGGAAAGGAAAGAACACGCACAACAGAAAGAAGCAAATTCGAAATTTTTAATTTTCACTCCAAAACTATAAACTGGGAAGACGTGACAGGCAGCATGGAAGTAATAGATTGGAAAATCATTTTCGAGGCCAAGACAACGGACGAGATGCTAATGACGTTAGAGGAGAAGACGTTAGAAATTGTGGAAAAACATGTCCCAAAGATACAACAAAGAGGAAAGAGAAGCAGGTTCGAAAGACAAAAGAGAGCACTGTTTCGAAAGAGAAAAAGAGTGATTGCAAAACTAAGTAATTGTAAAGATAACAACATCAGAAAAATATTAAATGATAAACTACAAAGTATCGATTATCGATGTCGTCATACAGGAACTAATCGAGAAGCATACAGAAAAAGAAGACGACGACGCTACAGAAGCGATAAAGGCTAACTCAAAGTACTTCTAGAATTTTGCAAAAAGAAAGTCGAAAAACCAGGCGACTATCGGACCTTTAAAAAATGAGAACAGCGCTTTATCGGATGATCTAACAGAAGTATCTGAAATATTAAGAGCTCAGTACGAATCATCTTTCAGTATCCCAAAAACTGACAAATTGATATGCGATAGAAATGCGTTCTTTGAAGAAGAACCACAAGGGGAAAGTATAACAGATTTCGACTTTACGACGGATGATATTACACAAGCCATAGGGAAACTAAAAACACACTCAGTGGCAGGACCGGATAAATGGAATGCCACACTGATCAAAAACTGCAAGAATGCAATACCACACACACACACACACACAAACACATATATATAATATATATATATATATATATATATATATATATATATATATATATATATATTATATATATACCTTACCTTACCTTACAACCTTACAAAGGTTTCGCGTGATGATCTCTCATTTCGCGAAGGTCAAGCTTGTCGCCCCTCCTCTCGAATTGGCCTGATGAAGTAGTGAGTTTGATTCTTGCGCTCTCCACCTCGCATAGCCAGGTACGCCCGGCTCATCAGGGATTGTTCTGATCCAGACGACTAGTCTTCTTTTGAAGATTTCCACTGCAACTCCCTTTGTGTTTCTTAGGTCTTTGGGCAACTGATTAAACAGTTTTGGTCCTCTCACTACAAAACTATTTTCTTTCAGGGTTAAGGATGTGCCCTGTCTCGCCTTCAATTTGGGAATACGGCACAGTCTGCCGTTTCTACTGTCCACCGTTGTTTGGGGAGTTATACGGTTCAGAGTAAGATTAGGGACTAGTTTCTCCATTATTTTCCAAGTGTAAATAATGGTGTATCTCTCTCTTCTCCTTTCCAGTGAATATAGTGTAAGGGTCTTATTTATTATTACAGACCTTTACGTAAATAATTAATTAAATGCCAGGGTCACCAGCGCCCAAATACTAAATTGACATCCAGCACTGCAGCGCAAAAATTATTTTAATAAAAAAGGAAGGATTGATTATAAAAATCGTCAACATGAATTTTGTATTTTATTGACAACAATTAATAAACTATGTGCAACAATTATTTGTAAATGCAAAGGGGATTTTTACCCGTAACAACTTTGATTGACATATAAATGCGGAATTAAATAATGGCACCGTTTAGCTAATATATAACAGTCTGCAACTAATACTGATACTACTAATAATAAATATGTAACATACTAAACTAATACTTATATGCAACAGGTACCAAACTAATATGCAATAAATACTAATAGGTAACTAATACCAACATACAACTAATATTAATATTAATATGTAACAGATACTAATATACAACTAATATTCATAATAATATGTAACAGATACTAATATACAACTAATATTCATAATAATATGTAACAGTAGCCCTGTTCAAAAATCAACTTTTTCTTATTTTCATAGGTTTCTGTACATTTTCCCATGCTTTTTGATCTGAAAAGGCCGAAAATCACAACCATTTTGACCTAGGTTGTTGGAAGCATTGCCGCATGGAGCTTTAAGTTTCTGCCTTGAAATCGGCCAAAAGCACCAGTTCCGGGGTCCCTTGAATCATGTTTGCACTATAACTTTTATCTAAATAAGATAGAGCAACAAAATAGGCACCAAATTAAAGTGTTTTTAATCCTCTTTCTAACTTATACAATTATGATAGTCTTGGAACAAGAAATGGCACATTGGTACATACAAAGATTTCAGAAATATCACAAAATTCGTTTCTCACACTCAAGGCAGACAAGGCGCCTTATTCATGACACAAATTTGAGATTAACATTTTGTCACAAGTCTAATCGATCAGAAGTGAAAGCATTACATGATGATTAATTTCATAATGACATTTACACAGTCAGTTGTTGAGAGTTTGTTTCTTGAAGCTGTCAAAGCGGCGTCTGTGAACTCCACAGCTTGAAGGAGATAGTCCCTTTGCTTGGCATCTGTTGTTATGACATTTGCAAAGTCGCTCATCATCTTGACATCACGTTCAGCATTGTCATTCACCGCTTTCAGATTCTTAACATAGTCCAACGCTTTTCTGTAGTCCTCATTCTGTGGCCAAGACGTGACAGGTTCCAGAAGCCACTCGGATCCAATGTTCAGTGTGTCCAGCAGGAAATGTGATTCTGGGCCAATGAGATCAACCAGGGTGGTCTTAGCTGTGACTCTCTGGAATAGAGGCTTTCCTGTTCTGAAGCTGTCTGGCTTCTCAGTGGCATGTAACTGGGCAGCAATGTCGTGCTTCAATGTGTCACTCATCTACTGCTGAACAGGGCAAATGGCACACTTCCTGCGTCAGGTACCATTTGTGGTTTTCCATCTTATTAAGTACTGCATCACAAGCTCTGGGTCAGTTTTCTTGTACTTCAACATGTCCTGGATTAGACTTAGATCATTCACGGGAGCATCTGCAGCAGACATTGACATCATCCACACAGGAGTGTAGAACAGCGCAAGGAAGGTGTTGAGTCTTTCCAGCTTTGATACAGTGTCTTCGTCGTACTCAAGTTGATCTGCAAACATCAGCATTTTCATGGAGTACAGGTTTCTGGCCATCCATCTGGCCTGATGAATGGCGCCTGGTCGACTCCAGTGAATACCTCGAGGAGGCGTTCCTCCAAGAACAATGACTGTCAGTTCAGCCATTTCCCTGTAGTCGGCTCTTGGAAGCCTTTCTGCTGTTAGAATGTTGTAATGAGTCTTTACTAATTATTGTTTTCTGTGTTTCAGATCTATGCTATGTTTATGTTGAATAAAGCCTTAAATTGGCCTTTACTTTATCTCTAGCCCGCTAACAAACGCGGCACCACAATTTATTCAACATTTCAATCAGCCATTCAGTCGGCCTTTCAGATACAGCAAGCAAATATTCATCCAGTAATCTTACTATATCATGGAGAAGGTGATTCGCCCGGATAAATTTATTACTTCTCCGAATTCTCCCCAAGCTGGGAAACTATGGAAATTATGGTCGCGCGGATTCAAATATTTCTTGAGTACTATCGCCGAACACAACCCTAATAAATTGGAGGTTCTATTCATACATATCGGCCCCGATGTCGCTGATATCATTCAAGACTGCTCTACTTATGAGGATGCCATGGCAGCCTTAGAGGCCACCTACGTCAAGAAGCCAAACGAGGTATGCGCTCGCCACTTGTTGTCCATCCGTCACCAAAAGCCCGAGGAAACCCTCGATGAGTACTTGCAAATTCTTCAACAACTAGCCAATGACTGCAACTTCAAATCAGTTTCCGCCGACGAAAACAGGAGTTCATCTGTGAGAGACGCTTTCATCCGAGGAATTAGAGATAGCGCCATCCGTACCCGCTTACTCGAAAATGACACACTCTCACTGGAAAAGGCTATCGTCCAGGCTCGAACATTAGATCAGGCCCAGAAAAACTCAGAATCGTACCTCACTCATTACGGTGCTGTTGCAGCCACTGGCTCTCGCCACGAACCGTCGCCGACTACTGACTCTGCCCGGCCTGCCTGCGTCCAAGGAGACGATCTCCCAAACCCTTCAGCCGCTACGAATTTCGACAACAAAGCCGCTCTGTGCTTCTTCTGCGGGTCTCGACGCCACCCACGAAGCAGGTGTCCAGCAAAGGATTCTATCTGTGCGAAATGTGAAAAGACCGGCCACTGGGCCAAAGTCTGCCGCTCAAGTACTTCCTCGGCACGTCAAAAACAGGATAAAACCACAGCGTCTCATTCAGCCGCAGCATTAGCGACCATTAGTAACACTCTATCGTGTAGCTCCTCCATGCCTACCAACTCAACAGTCGATATCCTCGTCAACGGCCGTTCGTGTCTCGCCTTGTTGGATACTGGCAGCTCGGACAACTTCATTCGTGAGGATCTAGCCAAACACTTAGAGCTGCCCATTCTTCCGCACTCGGGCGTCGTATCAATGGCTTCGCCTAATCTATCCGCAGCCATCTCAGGTCGATGTACAGTGAAGGTTACGATGGGAGACCGCGACTACGAAAAGCTCGAACTATCCGTCTTGTCGGATCTGTGCGCTGACATAATACTCGGTACCCCATTCTTAATCAGACACAAGGAATTGAACATCAATTTCGGAGGTCCGGAGCCAGCACTCCATATATGCGGCCTTACTCGATCAAGAATTTCAGCCCCACCACTATTCGGCAACTTAACCGCCGATTGTCGTCCCATCGCCACGAAGTCCAGACGATTTTGCTCTGAGGACAAAATTTTCATTGGGAAAGAAATCGAAAAGCTACTCAGGGATGAGATAATTGAACCCAGTAACTCACCCTGGCGTGCTCAAGTAGTCATCACATCTACCGAAACAAAAAAAAAAACGCATGGTAATCGATTTCTCTCAAACCGTCAACCGATTTACCATGCTAGATGCATATCCTCTTCCGCGAATCGATGATATAGCCAACAAAGTCTCACAACACAAATACTACAGCGTAATTGATCTGTGAAGCGCATACTACCAGGTAGAAATCGATCCGTCTGAACGACCTTTCACAGCATTCGAGGCTGACGGAAATCTATACCAATTCAGAAGGATCCCTATGGGAGTAACTAACGGAGCCGCGGCCTTCCAGCGCGTCATGAACGAATTCATATCCTCGAACAACTTATCATCAACATACGCCTACCTCGACGATCTCACCATCTGCGGAACCACTTGGGAAGAGCACGATGAGAACCTTCGACATTTCTGGGAAGCCGCTAAACGAGTAAACCTGAGTCTAAACAAGGAAAAATGCAAGCTTTCGATGACATCAGTGCACCTGCTCGGATATTCTATCTCTCATGGCGTATTGCGGCCCGATCCCGAACGCCTCCGGCCACTACAAGAACTTCAAACTCCTCGCAACAAGTCGTCTCTACAACGCGTAATCGGACTATTCGCATACTATGCTAAATGGATTCAGAACTATTCCCTCAAGATCAAACCTCTGCTCAACATTTCATCATTCCCATTAACTCGCGAGGAAGTATCAACGATCCAAACACTCAAAGATGATATCTCGAAAGCTGTCGTCGGTTCAATCGATGAAGAACTGCCATTCACTGTGGAGACGGACGCTTCCTCTTCAGCAATCGGAGCCACCCTCACCCAGAACGGCCGCCCGGTGGCGTTCTTTTCTCGCGCTCTGAATAACACAGAACGTCGCCATCACATCGTTGAAAAGGAGGCATACGCTGTAATCGAATCCATTCGCAAGTGGAAGCACTTCTTAGCTTATCGACACTTTACTGTCGTCACCGACCAGCGGAGCGTATCTTTCATGTTCGATGGAAAAGCTACTGGTCGTATTAAGAACGATAAGATTCTCCGTTGGCGTGTAGAACTAGCCGGCTACTCATTCACAATAAAATACAGACCGGGCCCCGAGAACCGAGCCGCAGACGCATTGTCGCGATCCTTTTGCGCTGCTACTCCAAGAATATCCCTCGCCCAGCTGCATGTTAATCTGATACACCCAGGAGTCCGCCGAATGACTCATTTTGTGAGAGCTAGGAACCTACCATTCTCAGTGGATGACATCAAACGAGTTACGTCGGAATGCCAAACATGCGCTAAATGTAAGCCACGTACTATAAACCAGAAGTTAGTCACTTAATACGGGCCATGTCCCCGTTTGACCGACTTAACATCGACTTTAAAGGCCCGCTTCCGAGCGCAACTTCGCGACCTTACATCCTAACAGTAATCGACGAGTATTCACGCTCTCCTTTTGCCTTCCCGTGCCGTGATACGAACACGTCAACCGTTATCGCCCGTCTCACCGAGTTATTTTCTACCTTCGGAACTCCCTCTTACATCCACACAGATCGAGGGACATCGTTTATGTCTTCGGAACTAAAACTGTTCCTAACTAAACATGGTATCGCGACTAGTCGCACAACGCCGTATCACCCCCAAGGAAACGGGCAATGCGAACGTTACAATGGAATCATCATGAACACCATCAAACTAGCCATAGAGGATCGCGGGTTGCCGATGTCGCAATGGGAGTCCGTCCTACCAGACGCGCTGCACTCGATTAGATCGCGCTTGTGTACGGCCCGCGAACGAAACTCCTCACGAGCGTCTATTCACGCACCCGCGGCGTACTTCTACCGGTTCTGCACTACCGACGTGGCTGTCTTCTCCGGGAACTGTACTCCTTCGCCAATTCATTCGCCGATCCAAGAAACGACCCCCTCGTCGAGGAAGTTGAGTTAATTGAGGCAAACCCCAACTACGCGTTTATACGGCATCCGAATGGGAGAGAAGATACCGTATCCATCAGGGACCTGGCACCGGCGGGATGTAGCAATACGGATGACACGAATCACTATGAACCCCCCGTACCCAGTCCGCCAATCAATTCCACCCCGCTAACGGACGACTCAGAACCCGCTGAGATCCGCCGACACACGGTCCCAACAGCTCCCGTCGAAGCGACTCCAGTCGAAGTCGAGAGAGGCCCACCTGTGTCAGTAACCTCCGAGACGAGTCCCCCTCTGAGAAGAAGCACTCGAATCAGATACCCAGCTCAACGCCTAAACTTGTAGACTCTTCTTTCTTCCAAAATATCTTGAACTTGTCGTTTTGTTTCTACCGTGCAATGTATCAGTATTATAAAAGAAGAGAGGAATGTAATGAGTCTTTACTAATTATGTTTTCTGTGTAACAAGTCTTTACTAATTATTGTTTTCTGTGTTTCAGATCTATGCTATGTTTATGTTGAATAAAGCCTCAAATTGGCCTTTACTTTATCTCTAGCCCGCTAACAAACGCGGCACCACAAATGTCTTGGAGTATTTCTTCACTGTTCTTCTTCTTTTCCTTCAGCCATTTGCTGTTGATAGCCAGCATCTTTGGGTTTTCCTTGGACAAGTCCGTCCAAACATCCTTCAGATGCTCAAACCAGGGATTATCTGGCCCCTTCACCTTCCCAAACAGCTTCTCCCAAACTGCTCCTACTAGGATTTCCAGGATGTGATGTCGACAGGCCAGATAAAACACCTTTTTGTTCAGCATTTTCTCTAGCAGTTTGGCAGCTCCTCTGTGAACTCCACTGTTACTGGATGTAGTGTCAAAAACAAGGGCAGTAACATTATCCGTAAGTTCCCATGTCTCCAGTAAATCCATTGAAGCCTCAGCCTGAGCTGTGCCAGAAGAATTGTCGATGACAGGTACTCCCAATAACTTTCCTTCAGTGTATGAAGGTAGACCAGACACTAGCACAGCTAAAGTCTCTGAGGTACTTCCAGGTTCACTGCCCAAGACATCTTTGAGCAACTTTCCATCCCAGTGTAAGGCAGCGTACTGTGGGGGTTTTTCACAAAACTTGGACATGTGACTCTGGCTGATATTATACCTGGACAGCATTCTGTTGCGACGTGTTGTTGAGGTTGAGATGACGAAGTTATCCTGATCAGCCCCTCCAGCTTTCAAGGTGGCAGAAACCATGGCAGTAACTTGATTGTCTGATAAACCAAGACGATCAGCTGTATTGCAGATGACATCACATTCCATGACCTTCCTTGGAAACGTCAAAGTCACACTAGTCACAGTGTCTTGATGGTGAGAACATCCAGGACGAGGCTGATGGTAATCCATGTCCTCTGTGTTAGCGGCGTTGTCAGTTGAGTCACCCCAGGTAATGTCATCCACATGAACAACTGCCTCTTGTTCTGCTGCAGCTGTAAAATAGTACAACATGTTAAGACAGTAATTGTTAAGTACATGCTAAATATCGCAATGGAGTAAAACTTAAAACTTTTTGTGACGTTCAAAGTAATTAGTTTTACCTTGTTCTTGTCTATGCTGCAGTCTTTCATTCCTCGCTGCTTGCTGCAGGGATCTTGTCTCAAAAATCTTGTCATGACCAGACATATGACCTTTCCTCTCAGTCTTTTGGTCTTCGTAGAACCTGATATCCTCATCTTTCTTCTCTCTGGATAACAGTCTGTTGTTCTGTATTTCCTGGATTGCATCTGGAGCTCCTATATCGAACAGGCTGTCTAATTCCAGCACAAATGCTCCTCTTTTTCCTCCAGGGTTACTTGCTCTTCCTTTGCTTTTCACCAGAGCACGATGTTTCTCATGTAGTTTCATGAAGAGCTTCATTGCGTTGTACTTGGTCATTGTCTTGATCCTAGCCATCTGCCAGAATGGGATGATAGATTCAACTGTTTCATATGCAAGGTCTTGAACCATGGGCCTCCCTGCATTTTCCGGTAAATTCTGAAGATTAAGGAAATACTGGAACGCCTGTCTGTTGGTGGGAAGCTGGGAACCACTGATAAAAGCTGAAGGGTATCCAACCAGGAAAGTTTCAGTGAGAGATCTGGTAGATGGCCCAGTTGACACCTGCCTGTGGACAGTACGTGGAGGTTCTGAGATATCAACTGTGCGCCCACGGAGCTCCCTCAGCTCCTTGCTTAATGCCATTGTGAAGTTGTAACTTGTAGATGGTTTTCTAGATTCTGATTGAGTTTCTGTTGTTTCCTGAAAAATGATAGATAATTATTATTATTATTATTATTATTATTATTATTAATTATTATTTATTTATTATTATTATTATTATTATTATTATTATTAATTATTATTTATTTATTATTATTATTATTATTATTATTATTATTATTTATTAATTTTATGCTCTTTCATTTGATACCTAATTTGTTGCTCTATCTTGTTTAGATCAAAAGTTAAAGTGCAAAACATAATTCAAGGGACCCCGGAATTGGCGCTTTGGCCGATTTCAAGGCAGAAAATTTAAAGCTCCATGCGGCAATGCTTCCCAACATCCTAGGTCAAAATAGTTGTGATTTTCGGCTTTTTCAGGTCAAAAAGCATGGGAAAATGTACAGAAACCTATGAAAATAAGAAAAAGTTGATTTTTGAACAGGCCTAATGTAACAGATACTAATAGATAACTAATACCAAAATACAACTAATATTAATAGCCACAATGACAACCTTGTCACGAAGAAATTTTGCTTGCTGGCGCCGTGCTTTTTAAATTTTATATAAAATGTGGAAACTTGGCGTCCCTTGTGTTGTCGTTGCAAATAAGTTTGTTTCTACTTCACAATTTTACCAACAAGCCAAAATAATCCTTAAAAGCAAACTCACGTCTAGTCACACCATACCCCCAAAATTTACATTGTTTAAAAGACAAAATATATTTTTATATTTGCTTTGAACTTTTAATGATTGCACTTTAATTTTTAACTAAATTACTATTCACTGAATGCTTAAGAATTAAAATTAATCACTGAACATTTAATTTGTATTTATTTATTTAGATTTAAATTATTTCACTTGTGCCAACTTGTGGCAATTTTCACTAATAAAAGATAATCCTGTGGTGCAAGGCACTACAGGTACTGCCCCCCAAAAACATGGTTGTCAGGGGTAAAAAAAAAACACTTAAATGTCAAAGCGCACCGGCTTACGAATGACTCTTCCAGAACGAGTCATTGTTTGTTGGATTGGTTGATTTTGGACGGCAATATTCTGCAGCACTGGTTCTGAAGGTATGGATGGTGCTACAGGTGCAGTAGGGACATCGGGGGAAGGGGATTCTTGGTGCCTGTGCAATGGGGCCACTGGCTGATCCAAAGACAGATGGTTGCGATAATGAAGGAGAATTGGAAGAGGGAGGGATGGTAGATTGATGTACCCTTGAATCAGGTGGCGGTACATAGGATTTAGGAAGGGTAGATTGCTGTACCTGTATATGAGATGAAGGTACAGAAGATTGAGGAGGGATAGGTTGCTGTACCTGTATTTGAGGTGGAGGTATAGAGGAATGGAGAGGAATAGGATCTTTTGTTGGAGAAAAATCAAGGTATGCTGGTTTCAAGCGGTCCACAGAAACGGTTTCACGCTTGCCTGCCTTGTCAATGATGAAAGTTTTGGGTTTACGGCCTAGCACAAGGAAGGGACCATCATAGGGACAGTGAAGAGGGTAGCGGTGAGCATCATGTCTCAAGAAAACATGTGTGCAAGTTTGTAAATCAGGGGAAACAAAGGTAGTTTGTGAAGTGGAAGTTCTAGGTGCTGTGGGACGAATTTGCTTCATAACAGAGCGTAATGTCTTGACATACGAAGCATGATCACATGTGGGGTTAATGGGTGTAGGTGTGAAAAATTCTCCGGGTAACCGCAGTGTGGTACCGTAAACTAATTCTGCTGCAGAGCATGCAAGATCAGTCTTCAGAGCAGTACGAATTCCGAGTAGGATTAGGGGTAGCCGGTCCACCCATGTGGTAGATGGATAAGTGGCTCGCAAGGAACTTTTAAGTTGACGATGGAAGCGTTCTACCACCCCATTGGATTGCGGGTGATAGCTTGTTGTTCTGATGCGTTCAGTCCCAAGAAGGAGCATGAGTTCCTTCCATAAGGCCGATTCAAACTGAGCACCTCTGTCTGTGCAAATGGTTGCAGGTATTCCAAAACGGGAAACCCAACACGAAACAAAGGCATGAGCTACTGCAGAAGCAGTACAAGAAGTCAAAGGAACAGCTTCTGGCCATCTTGTGAACCTATCAATGACTGTGAGAAGATAGGTATAACCTCGAGAAGAATAGAGGGGGCCGACTATGTCTAGATGTATGGCCTCAAAACGAGCCTTCGGCAAAGGAAAGGTACCGAATTCTGACTTTGTGTGTCGGTGAACTTTGGCACGCTGACATTGAAGGCAAGATCGAGTCCAATTGCGGATATCTTTGTTCATACTTGGCCATACAAATCTAGCTGCAATTAATTTTTGGGTGGCTTTAATTCCCTGGTGCGAAAGGGAATGAAGTTTAGCAAAAACAGCTCTTCGCAGCCCTTGGGGGACCAACGGTCGAATATGCTCAGTCGAGACGTCACACAAAATTTGTAAGTCTGACTTGGGTTCAACTGGTAAAGAGCGGACTTGCAACGAAGTGGGTGAATTAATAAGAGCTTGGAGGTCTGTATCCGTGGACTGAGCCTCAGCCATCTCTGAAAGGTTGATGTGTGAGAGTCCAGGATCAGAAATTGCTGAGATGCGAGATAGAGCATCCGGCACAACATTCAAAGAACCTGAAATGTGTCGAATGTCTGAAGTAAATTGGAGGATAAAATCAAGGTGTCTTCTCTCAATAGGAGCATGAGAGTCTGATTGAGTGGAGAGCAAATATTAACGGACGATGATCCGTAAAAATGCTGAAGTCACGTCCTTCCAGGAATGGCCTGAAATGACGGATGGAGAGGTATATCGCCAGCAACTCTCGACCGAAAGTGCTGTACCTCATTTGTGAAGGTGAGAGCTTGCGTGAAAAGAATGCGAGAGGTTCCCAAACGCCTGAAACAAGCTGCTGGAGCACTCCTGACACTGCGACGTCAGAGGCATCAGTGGCTAAGTTCAGAGGAGCGTCTGTTTGAGGGTGAACAAGGCATGTAGCTTGTGCTATAGCCTCTTTTGCTTGTGAAAAAGCATTGGTAGCTTCGGGGTTCCACAAAACTGCAGTGGATCTGCCCCTTTTTGATTGGCGAAGAAGAGAGGTTATGGGTGCAAGAATGTTTGCACACTGAGGAATGAAGCGATGGTAGAAGTTTACCATCCCTAAGAAGCGACGAAGTTGCTTTTGGGTTTGCGGTTGTGGGAAAGACCTTATCACAGATACTTTATTTTCGAGAGGAGAGATGCCCTTCGAAGTAACTTTGTGTCCTAAGAAGGTGAGCTCATCTACAGCAAAGACACATTTTTCAGGATTTAGCAGTACACCATATTCTGCCAACCGAGAAAAAACTAAGCGTAAATGTTGAATATGTTCTGAGGGAGAAGAACTTGCGATGAGAATGTCATCGACATATGTGAATGTGAGGAGAGACATCTCAACACTTCATCAATGAAGCGTTGAAAAGTTTGTGCCGCATTACGCAGTCCGTATGGCATTTTTGTCATTTCAAATAACCCAAAAGGGGTTGTTATAGCAGTTTTATGTATGTGTTCAGGGTGTACAGGAATTTGATGAAAAGCTCGCACCAAGTCAAGGCGTGAAAATACTGTGGTGCCGTGGAGAGCAGAAGTAAAATCGTGTAAGTGAGGAAGGGGATAGCGATCTGGAATCGTGTTGTCATTCAAAGCACGATAATCTCCGCATGGACGCCAGTCTCCAGGTGTAGGTTTTGGGACCATGTGTAAAGCAGAGGCATACGGGCTGCTTGAAGGCCGTATAATACCGAGTTCGAGCATGTGTTCAAACTCTCGTCTCACAATTGCAAGACGATCTGGAGCTAAGCGACGTGGGCGGGTGAAAACAGGTGAGCCTACCGTATCAATACGGTGGACAACAGAGTGTTTAATAGGGGTATCCTTAGAACAGGGTTGAGTAAGGGAAGAAAATTCATTTAGGAGCTGCTCTATAGCAGGTGAGCACTGTGGCAAAGAACTTGCCAATAATGATGAGGGGTGTGCGGTAGGAGAACCAATTACTGAAAGATGTGTGGCATTATCAATTAATTGTGCTCTACGAACATCAACTAATAAATCATTTGCAGAAAGGAAATCAGAGCCTAACATTGGGGCATATACATCTGCGACAAGAAATATCCAGCGGAAAACACGTCTAAGTCCAAGAGAAACTGAAATAGAACGACGTCCATAAGTGTGAATAGATGAAGAATTAACTGCACGTAAAATGAAAGGAGAAGGTCCGTTTGCACGGTCTGCGGCTGTTGCAGGAATAACACTGTATTGAGCTCCCGTATCAATAAGGAATGCATAGCCTGAGAGTGAATCATGCAAGGTGAACGTTGGACCAGGTGGTGCAGTAGTTTGTGAATCATTAAATTTTTGTGGAGGAAGGTTAGTATTGCTGTGGGAAGGAGTTTGTGTTGTATTTGGAAAATTTGTTGGGGGGTATTAAATTAGCTGTGGTTGAATAAGTAGGTTGCGATTCTTTAACTTTACTTGCGTACGTAGGTGTTGGTTTGACAGTGTTAAATGAGGTAGTTGAGTGTGTAGTAATAGGTTGTTGAACATTATTTGTGGTAGAGTAATACTTAGTTAAAATTGAGGTAGGATTAGATGAGGTAGTGGTAGGGTTAGTTGAAATAAGGATAGGTTGAGAGGCTTGAGAGGCTGTAGTGTCAGACGCCTGTGACACTAGCCTGGTTAGTTTAAAGGAGGGTTAGGAGTCCATGGACAAGGTACGACACAGCGCGTTGCACGGTCTTTAAACCTTTCATGATACCAGCAAGGAGGGGTATGAGCAGTAGACTGGGGTAAGGAAGTAGGTTGAGAATGAGGCTGAGGAGTAGGGATTGAGGATTGAGGAGGTAAGGGTAATAGATTTGAATTAGGAGCAACCAACTGACCTGTTTGCGGTGGCTGTGGTTGTAGTAGAACGAGGCGTTGTCCAGCTTCAAGTTGGGAGGCTCTATTTGGGCCAGAGGGTCGTCCTCGTCTTGAAGACCTTCTCTCTCGTTCCCTGTTGTTAGCTAGCTCTATTCGGAGAGCTTTAAATTCATCTTTCATTGTTTGTAGAATTTCTTTGGATAATTTAATACTTTGTGCGGCCAGACTCTGAGTGTCGTCCTGCGTGGCACAGATTTGGGGGTGATGGGCGTGGTTATCTACTTGGCCCAGGCGAATTTCAGTTATCATCTTATCAGCTGTTTTGGCCATAGTGAGAAGGTCTGTATCATCTGGCATACAACGGAGCATTGGCCGTAGGGAAGTGGGGAGACCATTGAGGAAGCGGCGTCGCATTAAGGGAGAGTTTTTATCGTCTCCATTGGTCTGTCCAGCCAGGTCTTGCAGATGCCTCAGGAAGGCTATTGGCGTTCGATCCCCAAGAACTTGGTCCTTGAGTAGAGCAATGAGTCGCTCGTCTTCTGATTGGCCGAGCCTCCTGACTAACTCGCTGAGGAGGCTCTCAAAAGCTTGGTCAGACGGAGGCAATAGAGCCACATCCTGCACTATTTTGTATACTAGTGCAGGCAGGAGGTTCTTTGTGATAAGGAACTTGGTTCGTGGGTCCGTAATTCCTTTTCGTGAAATAATCCCGCAGTTGATTCACAAAGATTCCAGGCTCTTCAGCGATGAACTGTGGAGTGATAGGCTGATATATTGTTAGAAGGTCTGTTATAGGTGGTGAATTTGGAGTACCACCGTTGGATGATCCTAGGTTGTTGTTGTTGTGGGTCATTGTAGCTATTATATTGTTACAGGGTACCAAAAAAATTAAAATGTGTCGAAAACTTGACAATGTTTCAACAAATGTTGTTGAATGCAAATAATGGCTTCAGGTAAGCTTGGTTGAGTATGAGACTCAACTGGAGTTATGAGTGCCAATAACAAAAAGTTACGTAAAAAAAAAAAAAATTTATGATGTAGCCCAATATTAGCAGAAAAATAGTCTGCGTATAGGCTGTTTGCAGAATATAAGTAAATTTGCACAAAAAAAAACTTGAGAAAAATGCTGATTTTATAAAAATGCAAAATAAAAGGAATATATTTTGCAACAATGCACTTCCAGTACAGATGAGTACTTAGTACTGGTGAATTTAATAAAATTATGGATGCAGACTGAATATGTTGACAAAAATTGAAAAACAAATTTTTAGAAAATTTTTGCAGAAATAATTTTAATAAAAAAGGAAGGATTGATTATAAAAATCGTCAACATGAATTTTGTATTTTATTGACAACAATTAATAAACTATGTGCAGGAATTATTTATAAATGCAAAGGGATTTTTACCCGTAACAACTTTGATTGACATATAAATGCGAAATTAAATAATGGCACCGTTTAGCTAATATATAACAGTCTGCAACTAATACTGATACTAATAATAATAAATATGTAACATACTAAACTAATACTTATATGCAACAGGTACCAAACTAATATGCAACAAATACTAATAGGTAACTAATACCAACATACAACTAATATTAATAATAATATGTAACAGATACTAATAGGTAACTAATATTAATATACAACTAATATTAATAATAATATGTAACAGATACTAATAGCCACAATGACAACCTTGTCACAAAGAAATTTTGCTTGCTGGCGCCGTGCTTTTATAATTTTATATAAAATGTGGAAACTTGGCGTCCCTTGTGTTGTCGTTGGAAATAAGTTTGTTTCTACTTCACAATTTTACCAACAAGCCAAAATAATTCTTAAAAGCAAACTCACGTATAGTCACACCATACCCCCAAAATTTACATTGTTTAAAAGACAAAATATATTTTTATATTTGCTTTGAACTTTTAATGATTGCACTTCAATTTTTAATTAAATTACGATTCACTGAATGCTTAAGAATTAAAATTAATCACTGAACATTTAATTTGTATTTATTTAAAAGACAAAATATATTTTTATATTTGCTTTGAACTTTTAATGATTGCACTTCAATTTTTAATTAAATTACGATTCACTGAATGCTTAAGAATTAAAATTAATCACTGAACATTTAATTTGTATTTATTTATTTAGATTTAAAATATTTCACTTGTGCCAACTTGTGGCAATTTTCACTAATAAAAGATAATCCTGTGGTGCAAGGCACTACAATAGGTCTCGTTCTCGTAACCTTTCCCAGTAATTTAGTTCTTTGCACCCATTGATCTTGGCTGTGAAGCTTCTTTGGATCCCTTCCAGCTGTCTAATGTCTTCTTTTTTATATGGGGATGTTAGGACCGAGCAGTATTCCAATTTGGGTATTATCAGGGTTTTCAATAGAGGAATCATTATATTCTTATCCCTTCGTTTAAAGGTTCTCAATATCTGACCCGTTATTCTCTTTGCTCTGTTTACTGCTATCTTATTTTGTGTTTCAAATTTCGCATCATCTGTCATTACAACCTCTAAATCTTTTGCTCTGGAATTCCTCTGAATTTCTTGTCCATTTGACGTATAATATTCCATAGATTTTAGGTCTTCTCTTTTTTCGTACCGTAACAGCTGAAATTTCTCGGTGTTAAACTTCATATTGTTGTATTCCGTCCACTTGTAGATTCTGCTTATGTCGGTTTGTAGAGATCTTATGTCTTCTGGGTTTCTTATTTTTCTACTGATCTTTGTGTCATCCGCAAAGGATGTTACTGTGCTGTCCCTGTTAACGTCCTCATCTATGTCAGTTAGCATGATTATGAAGAGTAGTGGAGCTAATACTGTTCCTTGTGGTACCGAGCTGAGGACCTCTGATTCTGATGAAGATACTCCTTGTACTGTAACGACTTGCCGCCGCTCACTAAGGAAATTATATATCCATTTCCCTACTTTTCCTTGTAATTCCCATATATTTCAGTTTATGTATTATGATTCCGTGGTCACCACTTGTCAAACGCTTTAGCAAAGTCTGTGTATAGTACATCATAGTTTTCATTACTTTCCAGTGAATCAATAATGTTGTTGTAGTGTTCTATTAGTTGTGTTAGGCATGATCTGCCTGACCGAAACCCGTGTTGGTTATCATTGAATTTTTTCTGCGTTTCTAAAAAGTCATAGATTTTCTGTCTAACTATTCTTTCAAATATTTTAGTGAGATTGGATGTAAGCGATACTGGCCTATAGTTTTTGGCCTCGGATCGATCTCCTCCTTTATATATTGGGACTATGTTCGCGCTCTTCAGGATGCCCGATATTTCTCCCGTGTCTAGTGATCGTCTCCATATCCAGTATTGGGGCTCAACAATTGCATTCTTGCAGTTTTTGATCAGTGTGGCATTCCATTTATCCGGTCCTGCCTGCCGCTGTGTGTGTTTTTAGTTTCCCTATGGCTTGTGTAATATCATCCGTCGTAAAGTCGAAGTCCGTTATACTTTCCCCTTGTGGTTCTTCTTCAAAGAACGCGTTTCTATCGCATATCAATTTGTCAGTTTTTGGGATACTGAAAGATGATTCGTACTGAGCTCTTAATATTTCAGATACTTCTGTTAGATCATCAGATAAATCACTGTTCTCATTTTTTAAAGGTCCGATAGTCGCCTGGTTTTTCGACTTTCTTTTTGCGAAATTATAGAAGTACTTTGAGTTAGCCTTTATCGCTTCTATAGCGTCATCTTCTTTTTCTGTATGCTTCTCGATTAGTTCCTGTATGACGACATCGATAATCGATACTTTGTAGTTTATCATTTAATATTTTTCTGATGTTGTTATCTTTACAATTACTTAATTTTGCAGTCACTCTTTTTCTCTTTCTGAACAATGCCCTCTTTTGTCTTTCGAACCTGCTTCTCTTTCCTTTTTGTTGTATCTTTGGGACATGTTTTTCCACAATTTCTAACGGCTTTTCCTCTAACGTCATTAGCATCTCCTTCGTTGTCTTGGCCTCGAAAATGGTTTTCCAATCTATTACTTCCATGCTGGATGTCACATCTTCCCAGTTTATAGCTTTGGAGTGAAAATTAAAAATTTTGAATTTGCTTCTTTCTGTTGTGCGTGTTCTTTCCTTTCCTGTTGCCTTTATATTAGTTGTTATTTCAATGATGTTGTGGTCCGATATCATAGTTCGGGATATCTCTACATTATCAATTAGATGACTGTTGTGTGTGAATACCAAATCTAGGCAGTTGTTTTTTCTTGTGTTTTCTGTTATTTCTTGCGTCAACATAAATTCATCAGCTAAAGCTAGCAGCATTTTTACCTGTTCCTGGTCTTCTCGTGTGCTCCCCTTGTCCTGGTGTACACATATATTTTTTCCTATCCTTTCATATTTCATGAATGGGAAATTAAAATCACCACAAAGAAAAATATTTGGGGTTGGAGAGTGTAGACCTTTTACCAAGTTTCTTACTTCTGAAATGGAATCTGAAAATTTTGAGGTTGGCGTGTTTGGGGGTCTGTACATTACAATTAGTACCATATTTAATTTTTCAATTTTTGCTGCTACACATTCTACGTAGTTGTTTGAGGTACTTATAGCCATTTCTTCTATGTGCCTTTCGCGTTTGTAAATAGCACATCCTCCTTTACGTCTCACTGTTCTGTCGGCTCGGAGGATGTTGTAGGTGTCAATTTGTATTTCCTTTTTGTCAATACAGGACTCACAATTTTCACAGTTCGCCTGGCAGTCCTTTAGATGAGTTTCCGTGAGGCATGCAAAGTTTGCTCCGGCTTCTTGCATGAGTCCTTTCAGGTATTCAACTTTGTTCGTGGAATGGTTTGATTTAACCCTTTCATACCTGATTTTCTTTTACTTTTCATGCCACAAAAAACGACTTATGTTATATCTCCAGAATGACTAAAATCTCAAAATTTGATGGTCTCATTTGCGCCCATACGGCATGAAAGGGTTAAGGCCCTGTATGTTGGCTAGGATTATTTTTATTTTTTCTCTTTCTTTTTCGCATACAGGTGGCTCCGATTTGTTTTCCAATGGGGGTGCCGGTTTCGTTGCCTTGTAGTCCTCTGAGAATTTACCTCCTTTTATCTTTGTCGGTACCTGTTGTCCCGATAGCGCATGAAGTGCCTTTGTTCGTACCTTCTGTCCGGCTCTCGGATTCCTATATTTATATTTGTTAGCTGGTTTGGTATTTGCTGGATAGTATTTACTATTTAGCAGCTGAAATGTGTTGGTTGCGTCTAAAAAATTGGCACTCTTCTTTGATGTTCGTTTTTTCTGTTCCCTCGTTGCGTTCCTTTGAGGGTGGTGGTATCGGCATTTTTTTTCGTATTTGCAACTCCCATATGTTTCATCAGTGTTGCAGACCGTAAGATGGTGGAACATGCATTTCTTATCAAATTTGCAGTATCCACTTGTGTAATGCGTTTTGCATAAAGTGGGATGTGCATATATGCATTGCCCATCCCGATATCTGCGGTTTCCTTTCACGTAGTATTTACATACGATATTTTCTACGCTTCTGCTTCCTTTCTTATTATTTTCAAAGTTCTTAATTTTGGCATTATCATTATTTTTCTTTGGCTGTTTATGTTCTACGTTTTTAGTTATTATCTTGTTATCATTTCGCTCGTTCGACCGTTTGTCTACTTCGCAACTTTTACTTATTTCTTTTCTATCATCTATGTCGTCCTCTTCCGTATTATATTGTTTATATCGTTATTTGTTGTTAAATTGTTATTCGTTATTATGCTGTTATTCGTTGTTTCGTCTTCTCTCTCATCCACCCGGTTTTTCGTCGGGACCATTCCGGACCCATGTGTCCCCATTATTCCATTCTTTTTTGTAACTTTCGAGTCTGCTATCTCCATTTCTTTAAAGACCGCGAAAGAATTTACGGTCTGTGCACATGCGCCACATAGAAATTTGATCCCCACGACGTGTTTCGCGTTCAAGACAAGAGTTATTTCCCTATCATTCCAATTCATGCAGATAAAGTCGTTTAGTCGTTGCAGAAATCACATCTAATCGCTGATTTCCGTTGTTACTAGATTGCCTAAATTACAGATTAAGTGAGAATTTGGACCCTTATCCATGCTATTCCTTAATTAGCGTAAAAAGAAATGCCCACACAAATTCTTTATTTATTTATTTTTATTTTTTATTTCTGTTTCTTTCCTTTCGATGGTCGAGGGTATTTCGAGGGTTTCCTGACCTTTGCGTTTTATGACCTTTTTCCTGCTTTGTTTCAAACTTTCTCGAATGCCAACCGTATTTCGTTTTGAATATATACGTTAAAATTGGTGATAAATTATGTAAACTGTATTGCACTTTCTTAATTTTAATGAATTTCACTTTATAATTTATATGTACGGATTCACTGATACTTCATACACTTTCAGGTGCAAAGAGAATAAACCGCCGAGTCGATTATTCCTTTCTAATTCCCTTCTAATTTCCGCCCAACTACACCCTAACCTCTAATGCAGAATGAATATTCCATCCCCATTTCCTACGAATTCGTCAAAGAAATACTGTCGTTGAACAATTCAAACAACCTCCATATGCACAGCTTTGACATAGTATTCCTCTACAACAACGTGCCAATTAGAGAAGCCATCGACACCGGCACCAACAATTTATTTTCCATAATCAGTACACAGACCTCAACCTAACGAAACAAGAATTTACCAAACTGCTAACCCTTGACACCTCAGACGCCTACTTCTTTTCCACTGTACCAACAATCCTATTCACTAGCCAGGGAACCCCCCTAAGAGCCACACTAGTTAACATCTTTCTCTGTTATCACGAAAATAATGGCTACTCCATTACCCCACCCATTACAAACACACTTATATAAAAGATATGTCGATGACACCTTTCTACTCTTTCACATTGCTAACCACGACCCTCTTTTTATTAACTATCTCAATTCCCAGCATCAAATCATCAAATTCACTAAAGAAAACGAACCTAACAATACCCTACCCTTTTTAATAACAATAACAAAACAAAATAATAAATTCAGCACTTCCATATATCGAAAACCTACATATACAGACCTAGATACAAACTACTTAAGCCACATCCCTTACTATATAAAATTAACAGTATTAAAATCTTAATCCATCGTGCTTATCAACTTTCTTCTTCCTACTTATCCTTCCACAACGAAGTAGAATTCGCTCACAGTTTCTGCATTAATATTCCTTTGCCAAAACATTTACTACATTCTCTAACTAGAAATTTTCTCAACAACATTTATCAAATCAACCCCCTTAAAGGCCTCACTGTTAAAAAAAGATATACATTACTTTTCTTCCTACTACGACTATATTAGTTACAAAATACAATCAGAACTTCGCCACCTACTCATCCCACTTTACCCTCAATTTAGTCATCAATTTGTATTCACCAATAATAATAGCATTAATTCATATCTCAACCATAAAGAAAAAACCCAGCCCCTTGTCTCATCCAATATCTACTGTTTCATTTGTACTCACTGCAATACGAGAAATATCGGCAGCACCATTCGCCAACATCAAACAAGAGTGGACGAGCATCGTGTCATTTCTACCCAACGAAATCATCAATAAGAGATCATTGACACCTCCACAATCACCCACTGCTCCCCATCAATTTCAAAATTAGCATTTCAGCATACCAATCAACCGACCTTAGCATCCTCGAATCTCTATATACCTATATATATATATATATATATATACACACAGTTCTTATGTCTGTTTGATTTTTACACATTCTTCAACAGAATGTACACCATTTATCTGTTGCAAGCTAGAAGTTGGGCGTAGGAGGAAACTGTTATTATTACTATTATTATTATTATTATTATTATTATTATTATTAGTAGTAGTAGTAGTAGTAGTAGTAGTAGCAGGGGTAACAGTAGTTTAAAACTTATCTTCACTTCTACACATCTCTCTCTCTCAATGCAGTTCTAAATCACCTAAGCTTTCCTCTGAAGCAGGAGTCACACCAAACTATTTTACATCAAAAGCTTTCTAACATCTACATACTAACAGAAATGAGGGGCCCGCATATATAAATGTAGTACAATATACGAGTTTATCAATTTGGTTAATACCACAGTGCTTTTGTATCACTCATTTCCTATTTGTATTACCTAAAAATTAGTTAGCTAGTTGCCAACTAATGATCAAAATAATGTAATGTGCAAATTTTTAGTTGGGGACGCGCGCCTTAAGGCTACTCACACACACACACACACACACACACACAGATTCTTTCAGGAAAGGGCATATATATATATATATATATATATATATATATATGTGTGTGTGTGTGTGTGTGTGTGTGTACACACACGCACACACACACTCACACACACACACATATATACACCTTTCAAACTTTTTAGTGTTCCGTTCGATGATTCCTCATTTCACGAAGGTTAAGCTTGTCGGCCCCTCCACCCCTCCCCTCTCTCTCTCTCTCTCTCCTCTCTATCTATATATATATATATATATATATATATATATATATATTAAGATGTATACTTAAATAATTATATGCACATTATATGTAAACATGTAAATATAAAATATGCATAATATAACGATTTTATACAAAGTAAATGACTAACAATAAATCTCGTATTATGAAGCAAACTGTGGAATGACATCTCGATCTCAAAGGGTTTTAATTTGCATTCCCTTCAAAATCTGTGGGTAATAGAAAAACATGTTTTCATTTTGTAATCAGCGTAAAAAAGAACATAAGAATCACCCATATTTATCAAATGGAGGAAAATTTTGTTGAACAATGTTATGATCTGTTAAATATGTGCATTTGTACATTGGGGCGAGACCATAGTTCATGTGACAAATATTAATAATACGAACTGACACTAGATCACATTTGACAGCTCAAATATTAAGGATAGAAATGGAGTTAACAGGAAATAGTACAATAATATCGGATGTAAGTAGAACTACAGTCAGACGTCTTTATATCATGAATTACATAGCTTACGAAGCCATATATATATATATAGTTTTACAATCATGCACGCTACTATGTTCTAAATAAATTATTCAGCTGTTAATGTTCTCATATGTGCTGAAATAAATTTCTAGTAATAAAATTTTTACAAGTTTATTCATCTCAATTTTGCGTTTATGTACAACACTTTTGGGAACAGTTGGACGGGGAAAGCCATATGTAAGATTTCACATGATTTAACTCTACACAAAGCACACAGTTTTTATACAGATATTTGCTCCAACGTTGAAGCTACTGTGACGTTTTCTGGTTATAATACATCATTCACTCAATGAAATAAATACAAGGTCACACTTTTTAACTTGTGACATCTCCCACATGAAAACTACCCAACCCACTAAACATTACCAACAGAAACGCATAAATTACATAATTCGGCACGGATTAAGCAATTTATAAACTCTCATTCATGAACACATCCAACATTTTCTTAAAACAATCTAAACAGCTATTAATTATTTATTACCATATCACTTCAAGCTAAATTGTTATACAAGGTGTCTCAAAAGTCACTATCTATTTTGAAAAATAATGGGAATTACGAAAAACTGGTTTAAGACATGAAAAATATATTTATTTCAAAGTAAGTGCCACAAAGAATTAGTGCTATTTATTTATCTGTCTCCACATGGCGACCATCAGTGTCTCTACAGAGCTCAAAGCGATAAGTTGTTTCCCGGAACACACTTTCCAGCATTTGAGGTGTTATTTTCTGAACTGCATCGGTAATACGATTTCGAAGTTCGGCTACATCACTAATTCTTCTACCAGTGTACACCTTAGACTTAATGAAACCCCAGGCGAAAAAATCTAATGGTGTTAAATCGGGTGAACGTGCTGCCCATGGTTGTGTTCCTCCACGACCAATCCAGCGACCGGGGAAGCGTCTGTCAAGATAATCACGTACAATTATTGCATAATGGCACGGTGCTCCATCCTGCTGAAAAACTAGTGTGTCAAGAATGCCATCTGTAAGAAGTTGAGGTTCGAGGAATTGTTCAAGCATGTCAAGATAATAAACCAATTAACTTTTTTTAAATACACAAATTTGCACCAGAAGTACATATCTTTATGCCAGCATAGCATTTAAAAAAAAAACATCTAATGTCACCGAAATAGATAGTGACTTTTGAGACACCCTGTACTCGGTGGTTAAAGCAGAGCTTTCAGCGCTTTAGTTGATGAATGTTGACAAAGTTCCTCATTTCTGCCATATCTCAAGAAGTGAAATTTCACGATGTTACATGTCATGTTGTGGTTGTCTTCTGACCAATTGTATATTTCACTTGTGACCAGTGGCGGACCTAGGGGGGGGGGCGGTAGGGGCGGTCCGCCCCGGGCGGCACGTTTTTGGGGGCGGCATTTTTTTGGTGAATCCAAGCCAAGGTCGCGAAGCCAAGTGCGCGGTTGTCAAATATCGTTCAGTATGTATTTTTTTCGTTTTCTTTTTCCAGACAAATATTATTTCATTATTATTATAGACAAAAGAAAAGAAACTGTACCAAACCTTGTGAAAAATACATATAATTTTCATCATAATTCTAAAAATAAATTTTAGTGTATTTTGAGATTCAAAAGTTTGAGGTTGTGCTACTTTTGCTAAGAAAGCAAGTTGATTTTTTACTAGTGCTTGCCACGCTTTTGAGGAGTGTTATTGATTTTGAGTAGTGTTTGTGCTTTTATCTGAAGGATTTCTTTATAGAGGTAAGCAATCTTATCTATTGTGTTCTATATAAAAAGGTAAGAATCTATAGTTTTCCTATCAGTGGCGACTGGTGTATAGTGGCGATGGAGCGATCGCTCCCCCTTGCCTCTTGTTGGAATGGATAAATAATAATTATCATTATTTTTTTAGTTGCCCATCGTGTAAGGAGTAATTTATTCCTATATGCTCACAAATCTATTGTCGTATAGTCGCCTGGAGTGGTGCATTTAGTTAATCAAAATCAGCTGTCAGCTCGTCACTGTGACTTAACATATGTTTTTTATTCGTGAACTTGTGTATTAAATGTGTTTAAATATAGCTATATAATCTATTGGAGTGTTAGTTTAAATCTGTAGGATAAAAATTATTAATTAACCCTCAATACGAATAGTGTGTCAAGACTACTAAAGGAAAAGTTTTTCAGATATACACTTGAAGACAAATTGAAAATAAAATTTAAACATAACTCAGTCAGCAATTACGAATAATAAACCATACAATCGAAAGTTTAACTATGACTTATATGAAAGATACAGGTGGCTTTGTGGATGCCCAGAAAAAAATTAACTATTTTGTTTTCCATGTTTACTATTCGGAGGTGATATATTGCATATATTAGCCTATATTTAAACATACTCGTATATATACTTTATTACACATTTTTGGCCTCCTTCCACAGATGAAGCGAACGAAGGAGAGCGGTGCTGCACTCCGAAAAATAAGGAAAATGAGAGAAGAGGAAGCAAAGAGAAATGAAGGTGCCTTGCTGAAATACATCACGCGAAGTTAGGAAAATGAAACTACTGCAGAAGTTCCCGGTGATGTTCTTGCTGAAACTGAAGGTGCAGTTTTTGATGCTGATGATGCTGAAGTTGAAGATGTTGAAGGTCAGCCACAAGCTGTTGAAGAGCGTGACGGGAAAACTGATTTGAAAGATATTGGGCTGTGGCCTGCCAAGATTGATCACAGCATTCGGGCCATGCTTTTACGACAAGGATCGAAAGTTGTGCAGCATATAGATTGTGAAGTCAAGGAAGTCGTACGGCCAGGCACGAAAACGAAAGGGGAAACTAGAAAGCTGTCAAGAAACTGGTTTTTTCGAACTCTACAGAACGGGGATAAAAGCTTGAGAACGTGGATGATGTATTCCCCTTTCAAGGAAGCTGTGTTCTGCTTTTGTTGCAGACTATTTCCAGCTGGAAATTCAAGTTTTGATTCAGTTGAAGGTTTCAAAAATTGGTGGAAGTTGAATCCTAAGATACATGAACATGAATCCAGTTCTGCGCATGCCCAGGCGTTCATTCAGTGGAAAGAGTTGGAGATCCGCCTTGCTCAAGGCAAACTAGTCGACAGAGAAGAACAAGACGTTGTTGAGAAGGAAGCAAAAAAGTGGCGGCAAATCCTAACCAGATTCCTGGACATCATTCGGTTTCTCGCTAAACAAAACCTGGCTTTACGAGGCCATCGAGAAGATGTTCATGATGATGCTGCTGAAAATAAAGGGAATTTTTTTGAGCTAGTTCATTTGATGGCGAAGTTCGACCCAGTGCTACGGGAACATTTTGAACATTTGGTTTGAGAGTGAAGCTTGGGAAAAAGTTCACAACTTCCTATCTTCACCAAAAACTCAGAATGAATTTGTGAACATTTTGGGAGATCAAGTCAGGAAGAAAGTCATCGAGCAAGTGAAAACAGAGTAAATACTTTTGCATTATCTTCGACAGTACTCCCGACATTTCTCACAAGGACCAAATGTGCAGGTCTTACGTTATGTCAAAAATGGATGAAGGAAGTCAAAGTAGAAGAATCATTTCTTAGTTTTATTGAAACAAAGGCAAAAATGCTGAGCAAATTGCAGCATTTATTTTGGAGCAGTTAGGAAAGGACGACATTCAGATTCAAGACTGTCGTGGACAAGCATTGAAATGCGGCCGTAATGGCAGGTCATCGATCTGGTGTTCAGACGCGCATCAGGGAAGTCAACCGAAAGGTTGTATTTATACCATGCCAATCACTCACTGAATTTGGCAGGTGTGCATGCAACTTCAGTGGCTGTCGATTCTGTTACATTTTTTGGAACATTGGACCGTTTATTTTCATTCTTTTCAGCCTCGACTCATCGATGGGATATCTTGATTGCGACAACTGGTCAAACTATCAAACAGGTTGTGGAAACGAGATGGAGTAGTCGAGCAGATGCTGTGAATATTGTACAGAAAAAATTCTCGGAAGTCGTCGTTGCTCTGGAACGGCTAACGGAAGATGGAGAAAACGCAGCTACCAGGTCAGATGCAGGGTTGATTCTTCACGCGATGCTATCATTTCCTTTTTTGTCTTTCCTTGGGCTTTGGAAAGCTGTCCTCCCCGAAATTAATGATACTCAAAAGTACCTCCAAACTAAAGGACTGGATTTACAACAATGTGCGGTTAAACTCTTGGCTTTGAGAGCTGCTCTTCTTCAGAATCGGGACAAGACTGTGGACGATGCAATGACCTATTCCAAAGGAAATTGTTCTGAACTGGGGATAAGCATGGAGCGTCGAATTCGCAAGAAGAAACGAATGGATGGTGAAGGATCTGGCGATGCAGCACTAGGGTACGAAGCTGAGCTAAGAAGAGAAATGCTGTCTGTGCTAGACAGGCTGATTGAAGAAATATCTTCTAGATTTGAACAAGTTCATGGTCTTTCAGAGAAATACGACTTCCTTACACCTTCAAACCTGTTAGATAAAGAATATGATTGCCAGTTAGATGATGTTGATGAGGATATAGAGAAAGACGAGTTCCTCGTCGAGAGGAAAAGCTTGCAACATTTTGTGGCGGCTGCTGGAACTAAAGAGATGGGAGGTCCTTTGCAACTTCTGCAGTTCATTCAAAACTATAATCTCGGTGACTCATTACCAAATATAGTCGTACTGCTACGTGTGTTTCTGACTCGTGCCATTAGTGTTGCGAGCTGCGAACAGTCGTTCTCTAAACTAACGTTAATCAAGAACTACCTTAGGGCAGCAATGAATCAAACAAGGCTAACTGATCTAGCAATACTTTCCATTGAGCGTGACCTTGCCGAAGAAATAGATTTTGATGGTGTGATTAAAGATTTTGCGGAGAGGAAGGCCAGAAAAATTAACTTTTAAAATTATCGCGTTTGTTGTTGTTGTTGCTGTTTTTTTTCTGCAATCAAAACAAAATAAATGGATGTAATTGTAATCTTTCTTTATATTTTCTTTCTTTCTTTCTTCTTTTCTTTCTTTCGTTGGCGGCAGGGGCTCCGCCCCGGACCCCGCTGGTGGAGCTACCACTCACCCCAGACCCACTACCTTAGAGACGCTCGCTACAATCGCGTCGCTCGCTTCGCTCATGGCGTCTCGATTTGAAATTTTTGGAAGTCTTGGAATTGTATGTTGTTTAGAGGGCGGCAAATTCTACGACCGCCCCGGGCGGCACAAACGCTAGGTACGCCCCTCTGCAAGACATACACCTCATATGCAACACTGATTTTTTCGCCGATTTCTGTTTCGAATGCATACGATAGTACTATACTGTTGCTGATTACTCCAGTGTGTATCTCTCTTAGCATGATAATGAACAGGAGTGGTACCAGTACTGTACTTAGGGATACTTAACTACGTACTTCTGATTCCAATGATGATATATCTTTAATTTTGACACCCCGTAGGCGCCCTCTGAGGAAGTTGTAGACCCAATTTACCGCTTTGCCTATCATTCCCATATGTTTCACTTTACATGCTATTATACAGGGCTATTTAAAACGATTCATCCGATTTCAACTGAGAATACTTCCATACCTATCAACCGTGCATCAACTGGGCATACACCACATGAAAGAGGAAATCTCTGAGTTTTACAAGATCACCGCAAGAGGGCTCCAAAGTCATGCAGTGGCCTAGCCTAGCAACAAACAGTCAGTGTGAAAATGGCATCCGCACAGCAGAAGGCGTTTTGTTGGCCCCACGACTTGGTGCTCCACAGCTGGCCCCCTAGGTCGCTGGATCTTACACCGTGCGACTTCTTCCTTTGGGGGTACATTAAGGATACTGTGTACGTGCCACTGTTGCCCACATCTTTGGATGAGCTCCAAACTCACAGTTACTGCCATAGAGTCAGTGACAACGGACATGCTGGAGCGAGTACATGGGAGGAATTCGACTATCGTGTCGACGTTGCTCGTGTAACTAGGGGAAGTCACATAGAGAATTTATGAGGTGAGAGACAAAATTTGGACAGTTTTTCTTTTGGTTGATGTATCACAAATATCACTGTATTTGTAACATAAAAAAATATTCTCATTTGAAATCAGGTGAATCATTTTCAATAGCCCTGTACAATGATCGCATTTGTCAAAAACTTTATTGAAATTCATGTATATGACATCGTAGTGTATATATATATATATATATATATATATATATATATATATATATATATATATATATATATATATATAGGGCGTCCCAAAAAAATGTATACACACTTTAACAGCTGATAGCTCAATTGATGTTTCTTTCTTTCCAAGTTAAACCCATTAGAATTAATAATGCCAGTCAGACTAAGCTTTGAACAAAGGAAATTCATTCTAAAATGCTACTGGAAGTGTGAAAACGCAGTTGAAGTGCAAAGACAGTTTAGGAGGGAGTTTCAAACAGATCCACCAAAGCGACTTACCATCACTCGAATTAGAGATAAGTTTGAAGCCGATGGAACCGTTCAGAATGTCCACAAGAAGCGTTCCGGAAGACCACGGACATCGACAAGCCCCACAAAGCAAGAAAGAGTACTGGAAACGTATCACCAAAGTCCAAGAAAATCTGTACGGCAAGCGAGTCGTGAGGTAGGAATTTCAGAATCGTCTGTCCAACGCATTTTGAAGCGCTGTCAATGGAAAAGTTACATTCCAAGATTAGTCCATGCTATTAATGAAGATGATCCGGACCGAAGAGTGGAGTATTGCGAGTGGTACTTGGCACGATGTGGATGTGGATTGGACGAAGGGGTTTCGTAGAATACCCTCCGCGTTCACCAGACCTCACACCACTAGACTTTTTTTTATGGGGATACTTAAAAGACAAAGTCTACGCTATAAAACCTGCAACAGTCGCTGAATTGAGAGCAGCCATTGAACGAGAATGCACACAAATACCAAACGAAATGTTTCGTGATGTTTGCGATTCCATTGCTTCGCGTTATCAGCAGTGCCTGGACCAGAACGGACGTCAGTTTGAAAACAGGCGTTGACAAAACAATTAAATAATGTCTGTAGATTCTATTAGATTTTGAAAATGAAATGTATTTTAATAAACACTGCCTTTATAAGTATTTAAAGTGTGTATACATTTTTTTGGGACGCCCTGTATATATATATATATATATATATATATATATATATATATATAATTAGTGATAACAGCAAGAACTATCCCAGTTTAATAGCCAATACATTAAATTACCAGTATATATATATATATATATATATATATATATATATATATATATATATATATATATATATATATCACACCACTAAACTATGTAAGGACGCTGATCGGGGAATCATGAGTACGAAAATGAGCGAGAGGACTTTGTAATTTCTTAGATCCGTGGTGGGGCATGGTTAGCATTCTACTTTAAGCTGCGGGACTAAGGTGGTGCGACGGGGGCGACTTTTTCCAGAATGAACAATTCGGGTAGTGGCTTAACGCATAACATATCTCTACTCATATAGCTATCACATTACAATATGCGAGTAGTTTCATACGAATTTCAAGACATTAAGACTTCTACACATATGTTACTTTCACTATTCGACTAAATTTTGAGATGTTTAGTAGTATGGTCGCAAAATGGGAGAGTGCAAGAATGTTGCAAGGGGGGGTGGGGTATGTTGCAAAGTGGGGGAGGGGGTGTGCAATGAAGGGGGTGGGGAAATGCTGCAGATACAAATAAGGGTCATGAAAATTGGAGGCGGCGTTATCCCCCAAGAGAAAGACAGGAGGAGAGAAAGCAAGAGAGGTGTTCACCTGGCAGGAGCCAAGTGCACACTAAGACTTCAGCCGAGTGGCCGTTGTCTTATAGGCCCCTAACACTGGGGAACCAATTTTAACTTTTTTTTTGTTTCTTGGACGTGAATAGGTCGGTCTTATAGGATTTTTTCCGCTGATTCCGAATATAGCCGTAGAATTTCTCTATCACCCAAGGTTACTGAGAAATTTGTTATTTTAATATTTATTCAAAAAGTGTATAGAAGTTAGTAAAAATACTTCATAAAAATTATATTAGTGGCAGATTGGCATTTAAAATATTCTTACGTCGCCGAGGTTTTCAGGGAAGAAATCTAAATGGGAGTGCAAGAAATGGATTTTTAGTGACATATTACATGCCAATAACCTATATGCTTCAATCATGTCCTGCACTATTTTTTCATAGTTAGAGGCTTTGATGTTCCCTAGAAAATTTGTGACAACATTCTTCATGGCCTCCCATGCCACTTTTTCTTTTCCTCTCAAGGCATCATCAAACTTTTGATCTTTCATGAGCTCTCTGATTTGGGGACCAACAAAGATTCCTTCTTTTATCTTTGCATCGCTAAGTCGTGAAAACTTTTTCTTCAAATATTTGAATGCCTCATCTTCCTTGTTCATTGCTTTGACAAAATTTTTCATGATGCCAAGTTTGATGTGAAGTGGCGGTAAGTATATTTTCTTGGGGTCAACTAAGGGTTCATGAGACACATTCTTCAGTCCTGGGATACATTTTTGACGAAGTGGCCAATCCTTTACAAAATAATGCGAATCTCTGGCTCTGCTGTCCCATTCACAAAGGAAGCAGCAGAACTTCGTATAACCGAGCTGCAGTCCCAGAAGAAGCGCGACGACTTTTAAATCCCCACATATATACCAACGAAACTGGTCATAATTAACTGCTGAAGGATGAGTTTCATATTTTCGTAAGATTCCTTCATGTGGACAGCGTGCCCTACAGGAATGGAAGAGTATTTATTTCCATTGTGAAGTAGTACAACCTTGAGGCTTAGCTTCGAAGAGTCAATAAATAAACGCCAGTCTTCAGATTTGTGCTCATGACCGAGAGCTAACAGCAGTCCATTTACATTATTACAGTAGCATAAACCACCTGACGAGGAGAAATACTGCATCAGATCTTTTGGCGAGTGCGGAACGCCGATATGCTTGTATCTTTTGCCAGCAAATTCCATTCACGTAACCTGGAGCCCAATAATTCCGCTTTCTTTTTCAGAAGGTCCAAATCTCTCACGAGATCATTCAGCATAACCTGCGTTATCATACGTGGTTTATTTGATTCAGGTTGCTGAAAGTCTGTATCTTTAGTGTCATCAATTTCCATTGGTTCAACTTCAGACTCTTCATCCAGTGTCCATGACTTTGGGGGAGTTGGAATTGGGTTATCATCGTCATGTAGTACTGGTCTCATGACAGATGCAAGATTTGGGTATTGAATTTTATGTTTATTTTTGGCAGAGAATCCTGAAACGTTAGTCATACAAAAATAGCAATCCGTTAGGTGATCCTTGGGCTCTCTCCAAATCATTGGTATGGCAAATGGCATAGATTTGCGGGTACCTTTAATCCAACCCCTAAGAGTGACGGCACAGGAAATGCATGAGATATGAGGTGCCCAGGATTTGTCTTGGTCGCCTACCTTACATCCAAAATAAAGTTCGTAAGCCTTCTTCACGAGTGGGGTCATCGTCTTCCTCTGTGCCATTATGGTCAGTTCTCCACATACGTAGCAAAATGTATCTCTGGGATTTATACAATTTCGATTCATGCTGGCGGAAAATTATTGAAATCACGGAAAACTTTTTGGAATGAAAAACCAATTTTTTCTATTATGAAAAATTTTAAAATTTGAGCAAAACTTGAAAAAAAATTCTTTCTTTTTATTAAAAATCTGTTTGTTTAAATAGCTATATTTTTTAATGCAAAAAATACTTTTAAATAGAGTTAACCTGGAAAAAAAAGAAAGTAAAATTAAATTAGTACACTTAACTTTAACTAATATTTTGGGAAAACTCTGAGTAAATGGAAATATTATTTTCTCGAAAACTATGGGTGATAGAAACATTCTGAAACCATATTTGGAATCAGCATCAAAGGTTCTATAAGAAACACCAAATAGTTTTCAAGAAACAAAAATGTTGTTCCCTAGTGTAATCAGCCAGTTGGCTTAGAAGGAGCCAAGGGGGAGAGGGGAGGTTGAGGGGAAGGGGTCTTCGTGGGGAGAAGGAAGGATGACCTCCCCCCAAAGGGGTTGCCTTAACCTAAGAGAGAAAGTGAAAGGAGAGGAGGAGGAGGGCTTTGGGGGACAAGGTGGGAGATCCTAACCCCCAAAAGGGAAACTAAGCTAAGTCTTAACCTAAGAAGGAAGGAAGGAGAGATCTTTATTCAGCCGCATTCATCATCAAACTGTCAGCTCTCAAGCGAGGTGGGCCTTATATAGAGGAGGGTTGAGTTGCCAGATACCATTTTTTTTTTTTATTTGTTCAGGTATACATTATTAGGGTGAGTTGCTAAACACCACCATTTATTTTAATTCGTTACCAAAGCAAACGTACTTTCTCTTTTAAGAGAAATAATCACCAATATTGACAATAAAAAAATTCAATATCTTTATTAATTATTGTAAATAAATAGAATTTGCCTTCTACTGCACAAAAAATAATATAATACGAAACGTACAATCGTCAAAATAGTAGTTCAGGCGAAATACACACACACACACACACATACACAATTGTATTTGACCTACTTTCTCTTTACCTTATATATATATATATATATATATATATGTGTAAGGTAATCAATAAAAAGTAAAAGAGTTAATTATTTAAACATCGCCCTGTCTATTTTCTTTTGGCAATCCTTTCTTGTGTTCCAAAACAGAAAAAATATTAATACACACTCCTATACATACGACGGAATGATTAAAAAATAAAGTAAAATAAAAATGTATAAACATCAATACAGGTGAAATACGCACGCACGCACGCACGCACGCACACACACACACACACACACCACACACACACACACACACACACACACACAATTGTATTTGACCAACTTTCTCCTTACCTTATATATTCGGAAAGAAACAAAATCGAAATTTTTCTGATTTCCAATTAGTAATTTTTTAAAAAATTTTACAAAGCAAAACTCCTAAAATACAGAAGTACAATGATATGCAAACATGCATTTCATTCGAAACTTGTACAGAAGATTTTTTAATGTTTCCGCTACTCTTTAAGTTATACACTAATATTAAAAAGGAAACTACAAAACCGATTTCTATTGCACAAGCAAAACTTTTAGAATATTCTTCATTGCACACCTTTCATATATATATATATATATATATATATATATATATATATATATATATATATATATATATTAGGCCGTTTCGAAAAATCGAAATTTATGATGGCTCAACGCACACATACTAAAAAAGTAATATGTCATGAATAAAGACTTCATGCAAAATATTAAGACAAGAGCTTATTGTTATCCCACCCCTCAATGCATATCTATTTTACCCCTCATGAGAAAATTTTCATTTTTCTGGCAAATATATTTATTTATTTTGTGATGTCCTCTTAAATTTGGTATATAAAATTCATAAATAAAATTGGAAGATAAGTAGGTCATTTTCAGGAATGGTCCAGTAACCCCCCTATATTCTTTAGAGAGAATTCTAGAAAATTCTTCCTTCAGGATAAATATTCTAGAATTTCCATTTTTTCCCTTTATGGATTATATGGTTTTATTTGCTTTTTCATCTATAATTACTGATATTTTCACAAGTTTACTGTTCTAGAAAGGTTACTTCATGTTACTTTACAACTTTCTTACAGTAATCAAGTCATAATATAATTTAGGTGAGTGATTAATGATTATATTATATTATTATTAAGACTAACAGGTGGTAAAACTTTTTCCCTCAGAATTATGGCAAAAACCAGAAACAAATGTGAAGTCTGGTTGGTCGGACAAGTGCTGGAAGAGGGTTTTTCTGAGAAGCAGCTTCCAACTAACAGTGATGTCCTTAAACGTCTTTTTTATCACATTAAGGTGGGAAAGCAAAATGTCTCTGTAGCTTGCGCAACTGTAGCCAACAAAGTTATTGCTATGTGGGAAAAAGCCTCCTTAATTACATCTCACAAGCCTTATATTGTCTCAAAGCTTAAAAGGCTTTACAATAAGCATGAAGGGCTGGTCAAGAACCGAACTCGACGAACTCCTACCCAAGAGAAGAATGAAGCAGAATTTGTCACCAGCTTAAAGAAGCTTTTCGATGTAGCTCATTCAGAAGTGGAAACAGAAATAAAATTGCAGGAGGATAAAGATTTTCTTAAGAATCAAAGGAACGATCGGAAAATGATTATGGGTCCAGAAGACAAGGAGTTTTCAAAAGGCAAAAGCACGACAGATAAGCATGGAAAGAATGGAAAAACTTCGCAGGAAATCAAAGGAAGAAATGAGGCAATTGACAAAGGTTGTGGATCTCACCCAATGTGAAAATTCCGGTTCAGGAGGAAGTGAAGAATCATCTGGTGATGAATTGTTCTACAGAGCACTCTCATCATCATCTTCAAAAAAGGAGAAGCTTGAACCAGGTGTAATTGTTAGGGATAAAAAGTTCTTGGCTGCTCTGGACCGCACTGGAACATCTGCAAGAGCTGCTATGCACATTGTGGCACCTGCCCTTTCAGCTGCTGGAGTGGAAATTGAAGAGATCACACTTTCATCATCCTCTATCTACAGGTCTCGGCGATCAACACGGATGCAGATGGGCGAAGACATTAAAGCCAGTTTCCAACCAAATACCCCTTTAATAATTCATTTTGATGGAAAGCTTCTTCCATCCATGCATGGGGGTAAGATTGATGTAATGCCCATTGTTGTGACTGGTGCAGGCGAATTAGAAAAATTACTGTCTATTCCAAAGCTTATTTCTGGAACGGGAGAAGAAATGGGGAGAGCAGTTTTAGATGTCTTGAAGCAATGGCCACAAGTAAATGAGTGGGTAGCAGGCCTTTGTTTTGATACTACTGCAAGCAATACAGGTATCCATGCTGGGGCTTGTACCATCATCCAAAAGGCCCTTCAGAGATCACTCCTTTTTCTGGCATGCCGCCACCATATCCACGAGCTTCTTATCACTGCAGTTTTTGACATGTTTTTCTCTTCTTCGGGTCCACAAATTCCCTTATTCAATCGATTCAGAGATTGTTGGGATAACATTGATCAGCAGAATTACAAGCCCTATGAACCCAATGATCTCACCTCAGAATCTTTAGATCATTGGATCTTGAAGCACAGAGACAAGCTTATTTCTTTCATCAACTCCAAACTTCAAGAGGGCCACACTCGAGGTGACTACAGGGAATACTTAGAACTTGCACTTATCTTCCTTGGTTGTCCAATGCCTAAAACAAATAAAGGCTCTGATAGCAGATTCCACTACCCAGGAGCTTACAGCAGAGCTAGATGGATGGGAAAGGGCATCTATTCCTTAAAAATTTACTTATTTAGGAACCAATTCCTTCTCACCCCTCATGAAAAACAAGCTCTGATACGAATAAACGCCTTTTCAGTGACAGTTTAACTTCAAGCTTGGTATACATCTCCAGTTGGAATTCATGCTCCAGCAAATGATTTGGCCCTCCTCAAGATGCTACATATCTACAAGATCCAGGTTGATAAGGAAGTGGGTGCTACAGCCCTCAAATAACTTCAGAACCATGGTTGGTACTTGAGTGAGGATCTTGTAGGATTTGGCTTTTTCTCAAACCTCGTGACTGAAGATGATAAGGTTCTAATGCTCCACAACCTTCACCACGTGCCTCCTCGAAAAGTGAGGGCAAGAAAGGTGGACCCCCGAATGTTGCAAAACCCCAATGACTTAAAGATTACCAGTTTTGTCACAACTCAAACACAAGACTTCTTCAAGTGTTTGAAAATAGAAATTCCAAAGAAACTTGAAGACATTGAGGAGCACCGTAATCGGGTCATGGCAGTTAAAGTAATCAACGACTGTGCTGAACGAGGAGTCAAACTGGCTACAGAGTTTAATGAGAAGCTCACAAAGAGTGAGGAAGAAAGACAACTGGCCTTTCAAATCATTGAAAATCAGAGAAAGGAGGTCCCTCAGCCAGTGAAATCCCTATATTCTTAATCAATATATGTCTTAAATAGAATTTAAGTCGCTTTGTTTTAAAACATATTTTTCGTTCAGTCTTATATTTGCTCTAATTATCCATTAATGTAAAAGAAGTGCCATCTGAGGGGTGCCTTTTTATCATTCAAATAAAATGATATTTTGTCTATTTGTTTTTCTTCCTTTATATAAAAAAATAAAAGTGTGTGCGTTTATCAAAATTCAATTTTAAAAATTACCATATAATCGTGAAACGGTCTAATATATATATATATATATATATATATATATATATATATATAAACAAATACAATAACGTTCTATTTGCTTTCTTCCTTTCAAAGCGTCTCTGGAAGAAACAATGTAGAAATTGCCTCAAGCCTACCGCGAGCCTAACCACAAAAGTTCCAATTTGACCTACATCCGTACAAAAGTTCCAATTTGAACTACATCCGTACAAAAGTTCCAATTTGACCTACATCCGTACTTTCAGCTCGAAAAATCTCCTCTGACTAAAAATATTGTTTTTGCCATTGTTATTACTACTCAAGTTAAAAACTTTATTTATACTAAAGGCCGCGCGCGCGATAGAGTGAGAGAGAGAGAGAGAGAGAGAGAGGACCACACACACACACCCACCCACAATGTTCCCTCTAAGGTGTGCGCGTGTGCGCGCGCACACGCGTTGCGAAACCCGCGCACACAGCAAAATAAAATGCGCACAGGCTCAAGCGTATCATGAGTCACGACAGTAAATGACGTAATTTAAAAAATATACTGTATATATATATATTGGGGGAACTTTCCTAGCATCTAGTGTGGACTGTGAGCGTGACTTCAGTTTAATGAATTCTATAAAGAACAAATTAAGAAACCGCTTGAAAGAAAATCATTTGGATATGCTCATGCGAACTAAAAGTTACCTGAATGATGACGGATGTATTAAACTTCATAGAGTTTATTTGGAATGGGCAAATGCTAAAGATCGTAGGGAGAAATCATAATCATACTTAAATGAAAGGCACTTTCATTTAATGTTATTTTGCTTATATTTCATTTTATTGAATTTTATATTTTTCATTTTATTCCTATTTTGTGAATGGATAAAATCCTGTATTAATCTTGATAGTCTATTTTAAATTGCTAAAATGCTAAAAATTGTTGTGAGAAATGATAACTAAAATAGTCATTTTCAATTAATGTTATTTTTATTTTATTTCTTTATTTTGTTGAATTTTATTTTACTATTTTTTATTTTATTCATATTTTTAGAATGGATAAAATGTTTTCTTTTTTAAGAATATATAATATTGTAAACAGTTTTTAAATATCCATTTAATAGTACCGTAATGATCAAGCTATCACCTCATGAAAATAATATTTATTAAGTATTTAATATTTATATATATTTAATTTTGAAGATAATAGCGCTCAGAAAAGTTTGCACAATTTTTCATCATGAATCTAAATGTATGCACAACGAAAATTTTTTGCGCACACGGACTAAAAAAAATTAGAGGGAACATTGCCCACCCACACACAATATATATATATATATATATATATATCTGTTCCTTGTAAATAAAAAAACTTGTTTTTTTATTTTATCAACTTCGTTATTTTTATTTACACGTAATTTGTATATCATGTTGATAGTTATTGAAATGAATGAAAAAAAACGGAAAGATATATTATATACTGTATATATATATATATATATATATATATATACAGAGATTTTTGTCAGAGAGAGAGAACCACACATTATTACTACATAGAAAAATCTAGATTGTCTTTGTGCATATCACACTATATATACACATATATATATAGTGTGTGTGTGTGTGTGGTTCTCTCTCTCTCTCTCTGACAAAAATCTGTGTATATATATATATATATATATATACACACACACACACACACACACACAGATATTTTTGTCAGAGAGAGAGAGAGAACCACAGACACACACACACACACACACACACACACTGTAGTAATGCCAATTAAGAATATTAATTTTTGTTTAATTAAGATTATAATGTTTAATATAAATCATTTACTGATAATTTTGAAATTACGAAAAAGTATGTTTGTTAGATTGAAATTGTTTAAAATTGGAAGAGTTGGCAATCCTGAACAGAGGCCCAGAGAGCGGACTACCCCCAAAAAGAGGCAGTCATTCAGGCGGCGCTGGGCCTATAAGGTGTTTTGGTGGGGCCATGTAACCTTAAAATTAAATTAATTGTTTTGTGCCCCTCTCCGACGTAAAATTATTATAATTGAATCTCCCACTCGCGTTCCCCGTTTAACTAAACCATTTTCGGAATTAAATAAAGTGTTAACAAGCGTTAAAAAGAGTGTTAATGAACCCCCTTCCCCCTTTGTGTTGTAACGGCTTTCATAGTCTCGGCGTGGCTACCATGAATTTATACGGTACAGTGAAAACGAGTGTACAGAGAAAGCAAGCGATAAATGGAATAGCGAGTAAAAAATAATGAAATATAATTAAAAAATGAGGTAACCACTACATTTTTAGTGGCAGCTAACCTTATTAAATTGTTATCAATTTAATAATACGAACCCATGCACTCCGTTCTTAAAATAGGCTTGTGCAATATTTTTTCGTGTCTGATAAGTAGGAATTCAAAATTTGTGCGTGTATTCTTTCGACTAATCACGATCGTTTTCACGTTCTCCTTATAAAGAAAATTAGTATATATTCTGTTTCGCTACCCGTTTTAGAGTATTTATCAAATTAAGCAAAAATTCATTGTAAATGTAAATTCAAAATGGCGCCCATTATTTTCCAAATTATTCTGAGTCGTGTCGCTTCAAAAATTTTCGCGCGTCAAAATTTGTTGTTTGAGATGGAGTCTAGAGACTTAAAACTTCTTTTAGTCGTTGCAGAGTCGGTTTTCCGTTGGAGTCAAAACATTTGAGTCTGACATTAAATTTCAGAGTCGTTTGTTTCCTATTTCGTTAGCTTTCGTTCAGCCGGTCGGAGAGAGATATTTGAAATTGTTCGTTGCTGCCGATGACTCATTCTTTTCACTTTATTTCGTTCACTTTTTCTCCTGTCCTCAAACCTACCTACGTTTGTCTTTTTTGTTTAAACTTTTGGAATTAGTAATAATTGTGGTAATAATATAATAATAACGATTAATGTAAAAAAATTTTACACTGAATTTGTACGTAAGTGAATTATGTTCGTTTAAATACAGTGTGATACACATTTTATACGGTCCTTTAAAAATGTTTGAGCCAAAATTTGTACCGCATTTCTCGGTGTATATATACATATATAGCAGTGTAAGACATTTCATGAACATGTGATAAAAGTTTCCGGGATTCATTAGTAGATTTTTGAAGATTATATTTCGATTGGGTGTATATAATGATAGGCTTATTTTATTGTTTATGTAGGTTCACGGGCTTTTTGCTTCGCTTCGCTTCGCGCTAAATAGGATTAAGTTACATTTTAAGGGACAGTCGAAAAATAATCTTAAACATAATAATTTGTCAGATTATAGGCTGGCCGTATAGGATTGTGTTAGACTTCAAAATAAGCTAAATTGGTTTAACTGAAATAGAGAAATTGTGTCATGAAATTTTCTATAAATTCATTTGTTTTTTTATATTTTTTTATATACTCAATAATTATATACTTACATATTAACTTATACGTATATATTAGTTGTGTATATATAATTATATATGTTTATATACTCATAAAATTTGGTAGGTAGGCTGATTTATCTATTTTTTTTCCATTCCTTTCGTTCATTTTCACGACAATTCCGACTGATATTTTGTAAAATGGCTATTGTATTGTACTAAAGAAAGATTTCTTGTAGGCCTATCGTTAAATATTGACCATCACTATGGTATATGTCATTGAGTATTAAATTCTTAGAGTTATTTAACAAAATTTTAATTGGTTTAACATAAATAATCATAGGATTTTTCTTTAATAAGCACAAATGTTATGCATTAAATTCTAAATTGTTCTTTCCACGCGTAACATTGAATTTATTAATTATAAGTCTAAAAGTGCGGCAGTAAATTTTATTTTTATTTTGGGGGCCTATGTGAGTTACGGTGCACATATTTTACGAAATCTGGATATTATTATAATTTTTTTGAATTACAGAAATTGGTGTAGAAAATTATTTTCGTATATTGTTTCTTTACGTTTTTTAAATTCATTAAATTTTATTTTTTATAGGTAGGCTGATTTTTATTTGTCTTTCCAGTTCAATGAAAATGGTTAAATTTTTATTTGGAATTTAGATTGTATTGCAAAAAGGATGTTTTGATTTGATATTTTAATTTGGGTATTAGAAATGAAAAATGTCCTTTTTTTTAGTTCGAGCGTTTGCATAGAAAAGATTACAAAATTATGTCAGGATATAATGCAATTTAATTCGGTTAGGGATATTTGTATAGAGGTTCGCTTACAAACAAAGCGACCGCTCTCAATTATGCAATGTTTTGTTTTTGTTTACAGTAGGTTGCGTGTATTTGTGAGTGCATATTATCTATTCTTATTTAGTACAACGATGCAAATTTGTAGTTTCACTTGGAAACGATAAATTACTGGGATTTTTGTGATTTGCAAACCATACTGGGGTTTCTGTTGAAGGAGAGAGTTGTCTCTCAGATGTAATTTGTGAATTGCGAGTTGGATTCATATGAAATTTAGCGTTTCAAGTTGAAATTACTGTATTAAAATAATTTTCGGTAATAATATTTAAATTTTTTTAAACTTTTTAGTAACTATTTGGGAAAATATGGAGCTTTCTAGATAGCCAGTAACGTTTTTGTGGCGTCTGAGTGTGCTCACCCCCAAAGGGCAAGAGGGTTCATGATTGTCAGAGAAGTGATGACATGAAGTTTCTGGGGTTCATTTTTATCTTTTGTATTTAAAAGTATCGATGTGATTTCTGACGGTAGTTTGAACAATAATATTTCTTAAATTATACTAAGTTACTATGTATGGGCGCTTTTATATTTATACTGTATAATTTTGTTTCGTACGTTTTATGACTTTTTTTTATCTCCTCCGCTGTAACTGCCATAAGTGACATTGAATCCGTGAATTTTGTCAGAGCAAATGTGTAGTTATTGTTTCGAAGTGAACTGTCGAGAAAATTCGGTAAATTAAATATTAAATGACAAGCAGTACAGAAACACGTTTCGAATAAACTTTTTTTCAAAATTTCAAAAGGCTCGGTTTGGAGGCAACCAAGTTGAATCCGAGTTCCATCCATTGAGTTTAGTCGACCGGATAGGTGATCGATCACCAATGATGAGAGAGAGAGAGAAGAGAAACCAAATGCGCAGGGACTTGGCGCAGGATGGTTTCGGAAGAGAAGAGACAGAAGAGAGAAACAATGCGCAGATTGGCGCAGGACAGTTTCGGAAGAGAAGAGAAGAAAAACTGAGTTTCGATCGAAGATGGTCTACTAGTATTTTTCGGGCAGTAGCTGGTCACGCTGCTCGAATGCTTCGCTAAATATGTGTTTTAGCACGCGGTAGGCAAACCACGAGAGCTTGAACGGGTGTCTAAGACTGTACTGTTCATATAGACATACAGTAGGTTCGTTGGGAAACGGCCTACGGCGGAGTGATCGTTTGATTGTTGCCAGTGGAAGAGTCTTTCAGCTGGACGTAGGAAGAGCAGCGTTCACCGACAAAAGTTGAGAAGAGACAGGCGAGTTGATTCGTAGACTTCTAGAATTGCAAATTCCGTCCAATTCCGGCGCGTGGTCCCGCTTTCAGTATATCTCCCCCCCTGATCCTTTTAGAATTGGACGTCTCTCCCGTTTTTTTTTTCGCCATTTGGAGAGAGAGAGAGGAATCATTAAAGCGTGCTGCCCTGTTGCATGTTGATTGATGCAATCCCTTGCATTCTAGCGAAGTGAGCAGGAGAGCTGCGATTGAAAATTGAAGAAGTCCGTTGTCAGCGTGCGGGTTGTGATCTAAACAACGTCCAGAAAATTAATGTACTGATTATTATGTAATGAAATTATAAGTGAAAGGGTGCGATTATTGCCCATATTTGTTGCGTTTTTCGTGAAATAGTATGTGCGCTCTTGGTCAGTATTTTATGTAAACTTTTTCTTATTTTTTTTCTATGTTGCCCTGATAGTAACTGTATAACTAGACAAATAATTGTTTCAAATGTAAAGCGATCTTTGATGAGGAATCGCTGGAATAGATTGTGAACTTGGGATTTGTGTAGCCACTGTAAGAAAATTTTCCGTTATTTTTTTTGGCATGTATAGATTACTTACAGGTTTTAATTTAATTATTAGTGTGAAATGTTATTTTATGCAAATGTGAAAATTATAAAGTTTTCGATTTTTATAATATGATACAAAATATGTGTGTGGAATTTGTCATTCTAATTATTTCTTGTCTATCTCAACTTTGAATTTGTTAAATAAAAAAAAAATTGCAAAATATATAACGAATAAATTATTAAATTTGTTAAACGATATTAATAAGTTTTCCTAGTGAAAAACTTATTTTCAAGGGGGTGATACGAGTGTAGTAATGCCTAGTTAAGAATATTAATTTTTGTTTAATTAAGATTATAATGTTTAATATAAATCATTTCCTAATAATTGTGAAATCACGAAAAAGTATGTTTGTTAGATTGAAATTGTTTAAAATTGGAAGAGTTGGCAATCCTGAACAGAGGCCCAGAGAGCGGACTACCCCCAAACAGAGGCAGTCATTCAGGCGGCGCTGGGCCCGTAAGGTGTTTTGGTGGGGCCATGTAACCTTAAAATTAAATTAATTGTTTTGTGCCCCTCTCCGACGTAAAATTATTATAATTGAATCTCCCACTCGCGTTCCCCGTTTAACTAAACCATTTTCGGAATTAAATAAAGTGTTAAGCGTTAAAAAGAGTGTTAATGAACCCCCTTCCCCCTTTGTGTTGTAACGGCTTTCATAGTCTCGGCGTGGCTACCATGAATTTATATGGTACAGTGAAAACGAGTGTACAGAGAAAGCAAGCGATAAATGGAATAGCGAGTAAAAAATAATGAAATATAATTAATAAATGAGGTAAACACAACACACACACTATATATATATATATATATATATATATATAGTGTGATATGCACAAAGACAATCTAGATTTTTCTATGTAGTAATAATAATAGCTAGCACCTTTTTACCAAACTGTTCATTCTAACAATGGTCAAGCTTTTCACACCGCATTAGACCTACAGTTTAACGTGGAAACCGAATACATTAATCCGTGCGGGAGAAATGTCATCGACCCGATCTCTCAACAGCAACCGCCGGCTAATCCACCAGTATTACCTAGGGTACCCATTTATCAGCCAACCAAACAGAAATTCAATAACTAAATACAATTTTACCACACTCCTACGCGAGAAGTCCCTTCATTGCATACTCCCCTCCCCTTCATTGCACCCCCCTTTGCAACTAACTTACAAATATATATATACACACGAGCAAAAACATTATACTATACAACGAGTACGCACAATTGGCGTTGTACTATTTAACAACATAGGAAGGAGTGAACACAAAAATATTTATAATTTCTTTATTATAAAATTCTCTCGAATACACTAGTAATAATAATTAACTCTTTCTCGCCGAATTGTTCATTTTGACAAAGATCAAACCTTTTCACTCTGTCATAGACCTACAGTTTAACATGGAATCGCTGCAACGGCTGAAATGTCTTCATGCGGACTCTCAACCAGCTTCTTAACATCTCGTCAGGGAATGATTGCTCCCTCATGTACACCTTCCACAGTATGTCCGGCAACTAATACAGAAACTCTTTCCAAAATTGTTGTGAAAGATCCAAAAGGTTAATGAAAAAAAGAACAGCTTCAGAATTCATTCACACCATGCGTTCACTTATCTCGTGTACGCAGTTAGTGGGAAATAAAATGTACCAATGAAACTCTAGACTCATTTAAAATACAGAATTCATTCACACCAGGCGTACACCTATCTCGTGTACAGAAAATATATATGTACACACACACACACACACACACACACATATATATATATATATATATATATATATATATATATAGTTTTGTTTATTCTTTTCTTTTCTTTAAAAAAAAAAATAAAGGAATGGATATATTTATAATTTCTTTATTATAAAATCCTCTCGATTACATTAGTGATTATTGATCCGGGAATAGTGTGGCTGCAAAATGTGATATGCACAAAGACAATGTAGATTTTTCCATGTAGTAATAATAATAATAACTAACTCCTCGCCGAATTGTTCATTTCGACAAAGGTCAACTAAAATATTCTTGACCACTAGGATGGTGAGGGTGAAATTTTCAAATTGATCCACGGCTTCCTCCGCAAATACAATCATGCTTAAAAACACAGAAAGATGCTTTCCCTAGGTACAACACCAAATACAAATTTATAAACATTTCCTTTTCATTCGAGGATTTATTCTATCAGGACAACCAGGGTGCCCACTTATCTACTGTCTAAAATATTTAGACAGTGGGTTCAGGGATTCTTTTGACGGCATAAGTAATCGAAGTATATTAGAAATCAATTAAAAACTATTGGAACGTAATCACAAAATCAACCAAAATCGACGAGAATGAATAATTAATTCATGTTCGATCATGGTAATTATGTATTCTATTAAAAGTATGTATATATATCCATAATATATATTGTATTATTTCATAAAAACAGCGTTGATCGGCTGCATATAAAACGTTTACAGATATCGACCAATCGCTAAAAATAGAACCAAAATCGTACGCCCGCCAGAGAACTGAGTCTCAATTCCTTCCAGCTTCTGGAAATTTTGGGCGATAATGTGATACTTCTCTTTTGGCGCGCTCTGACACATCTTGATGCCGTCGAAAGGAGCGTCAGTCGCCATCTTAGTTCGTTCGAAGCTCTCATACGAGTAATACGTATTCGGTTTGACTCCGTAATTTTAGCCTGTTATTATTTCAATTAACTTCTGTTTATAATAAAATACCAAGATTTAACATCATTCACTAATGATTCTAATAAGTCGAATTCTTTTAAGATTTACAATTCCTTTTAAGCTCTTTATTCATTCGTTGTTACACATATATATTTTACCCAGGTGTTAATCGTTGACCCAAGTGTTTGAGAACGCCACTGTGGATTGTCTTACACGCGGAGAACTATCCAGGGGTAGCTATTTAGATTAGTTTTGAATTTCATTAACGTTCGTTAAGTTGAACCTTTGACAGATTGACTGAGGTTATCAGTTTGAAACGAGTTAATTGCGATTCACGAGCTTAATCTGACTAACGGTATATATTGTGGAACAACCGATTGCATAACGTTGCAACCTAAATCAATACTTTATAATTAGGCTTGTAAAGACTAACTTATTTATCAGTCTAAATTAACCTGATTTAAATCTACTCAACTTCAGTCTAAACTAAACTGAACTAAATCTACTCAACTTCAGTCTAAACTAAACTGAACTAAATCTACTCAACTTCAGTCTAAACTAAACTGAACTAAATCTACTCAACTTCAGTCTAAACTAAACTGAACTAAACCTACTCAACTTCAGTCTAAACTAAACTGAACTAAACCTACTCAACTTCAGTCTAAACTAAACTGAACTAAACCTACTCAACTTCAGTCTAAACTAAACTAATTTAAATGTATCCAACTTCAGTCTAAATTAAACAAATTTAAATCTATCCAACTTCAGTCTAAATTAAACAAAAGTTAAATCTATCACATAAAGAGTTTAAGCTTCACTTAAGAATTATTTTCCTTTAAGTGAATATGCTTAAACATTTAACAGCGTCCAAGTTTTGTGAGCCCTAAGTTTAATTTAAACAATACCTTTTCGAACCTGAGGTAAGGGTGGACGCGGGTAGCCGTAAAGATAACACCCTTTTAGACTGCTTAATTTTCCACATCTACCATCCAATTTTCTATCTTTTTTGTTGTAACCGTTAAAGAAATTTTTCTCCAAAAAATATATTGTATAAAATGAAAAAATTATTCAAAAGTTTTTTGTGTGTTGAGAAATACATCTCGTCAGGGAATGATTGCTAGCTCTTTCACATCATAATTTCATCGACATAATTCAAGCTCATATACAGGACCTACATTGTCTATAAGATCTGTGGCTCGTGGAACATGCAGCCTTCAGAAGATGTGAACATCTGCTCCGTGGATCAGTTCAAGAAAATGGATAGGCCGAACCTTGCGATGTAGGAATTTTTTCCATGGAACCGTAACCACTGATACATCCTCGGTACGGATTGCAATAATTATTGAGGTACTTCTTGTCCTTGTATCTCCCTCATGTACACCTTCCACATTGTTTCCGACAACTAATACAGAAACTCTTTCCAAAATTGTTGTGAAAGATGCAAAAGTGTAATAAAAAAAAGAACAGCTTCAGCGTTCATTCACACCATGCGTACACTTATCTCGTGTACACAGTGTACACCTTCCACATTGTGTACGGCAGGTGCAACAAGGGGTCATGAAACTTGGAGGTGAGTCTACAATTACATCGTTGTTGCTCTGCATTATGCAGTATACGCGGTTTAATATTTCTCCGATCAAGGTATAGGGAAATCTGTACTCTATATAAATTCCCTTCATATCGTTCACTACTATTTTTGTGCCCACTTTACATCCGGTTGGCAAGTTATCGAACACAATCGAAAGCACGCACAAAGAGGTCACCGTTAGCCACATCATTAAACACAAGTTTATAGACACGCCTTTCCATTCGAGGGTTTATTTCTACCAACCCGAGCTTTTCAATCGTGAACTCTTCTTCACAAGGCGTAGCTATAGTCGAAATAAGTTAATTCGTTACAACAGCTGATCATTATATATAGAAGTAATTCTTCAGGGTGAACGGTGTAGGTGAGCTCAGCCCTGTACCGATCAAGTGTTTTGTACCAAAGCTCATGATATTTCGAAGAGTCTAAGTCTAAGTTTATTAAATAATCCTCCACCTCTAGACCATTCTCACCTTGTTCAGCCCTACACTCGGTAAACCCATCGAACAGAGCGGTGTATGCGTATTCAAGAACCGTATCAAAATAAAGCATAACACTAACACGCGCGTCTAATATAGGCTTCAGCTTGCGGAATCTGGCGATTTCAAACATTCTGTCGAGCATGAAACGGTTCCGCGTAGGGATAAGAAAGTCATCAGCTCCCCATTTCCCCAGCTCTCGTATATCAATACACGGTTGTTCATTATTTATACTCAATGTGCAAACAATGGTATATATGGAGGCATTACTAATCTGCTCTCTTCTTGTACCTACCCCAGCAGGTATTTTATAACGGCCCTCTGCCCACTTCTCAACTATCACGAAGACTCTATTCATCTCCTCGACACTTAAATAAACAGAGCTGGGCAATAAATACATTGAATGTATTTAAATACTAAATACATGGGAGAAATGTATTTAAATACTAAATACTAAATACATTTTACGAATGTATTTAGATACTATATACAAAATACATCAATTGTATTTAAATACATTTGTAAATACATTTTAAATACATACAAATTTGCTTGTTGAAGCCATGACACGCACACGATAAAGAAATCAACCGCTTTCGACTAAGAGTGGCACACAACTGATTGAACTGACACGTTGAAACATGAACCATGCTGTACTACACTGTCGACGCGTCGTACTGTGCTAGTACAGAACGTGTATTAAACCAGTAAAAGTATTTACATTTTTATATTTTGAGTATTTAAATACTCATTAAAGTATTTAAATACTATATTTAAATACATGAAAAACAATGTATTTATAAATACAGTTCTAAATACACAAATGTATTTAAATACGTATTTAAATACAAATGTATTTAAATACTGCCCAGCTCTGCAAATAAACAACGTTACGTTCGCTTGCCTGTCTGCAAGTCGTTTCCAGTACATAATCAATGGTGCCGGTTTCACGCCTGAACACGCGCAACGACTTCGTCACGGACACATCGTACAAGGCGTTGAGAATGCTTCTCAAAGGGATTTCCATCGTATTCGCACGTCCACTCGGCTCAAGCTCTGAGATAACTATGAGGCACATGCAACGCGACGGTTCGACGAGAGGAGCGAGTCACACCATAATCTAATGAAACGTGTACTGCGCTGATCCAACATGAATCGTTGTATCCCATTATATTGGGCAGGTGTTTTTTTCCGATACAAGAAATAATAGCGGTTTTAATGTTTTATCACCCCCACTCCCCAATACGCACCAGACATTTTGCAAAGGGGGATTTTCATGAACTAAACATCTTCACACTCCGGCGCGCTATTTGAGAGAGAGACAAGATTTACATTCTTAGTCGCAGGGTACGGTATGACGCAATATATTATAATTTCGCTTGTCGCACCACTCATCAATAAGACTCACTATCCATATCCGTTGCTTCTCTTCTGCACGCGTTGTTTCTTTTACTTCACGATATATGTAAGCCTTTATAAAGTTTAGTCCTACAACATAGTTCAACACATCGTCTGTACTGCGAAATCCTGCAATGCTCTCGCCAGAATAGTCGTGGAGTATTTGTACCTCTTGTTCCTTCGCACGGTTCAATGTAGCCTTAAAAGCATCAAAGATAATTAAATAAATTTAGCTTGAAGAGAATAGGTAAAGATGTAGCAACTCCGTCATATGACTTTAGATCGTGACCGGACAGCTCATACCAGGACAACACATACCCGGACAACTCAGACCCGGACAACTCAGACCCGGACAACTCATACCTAGGACAACTCATACCTAGGACAACTCATACTCTCTTCAACAATTACCACCCCAATGTTGATCTTTTCATCTATATCCACCCCGAAAGTTTAAACTCTGCAAATTAACCAAAATAAGATAAGAAAACAATAACAACAAATTTATTATTTATTGCAAACATATAATAAATAGAGAACCATTATTTACATAAGATAAAATTTGAATGCCCGGTTAGGTCAACTGTACGCCCTTGACGATTGGTTAGGTTTAGTCGTGATGTTTTCGTTAGTTTTAACGAAAATATCACGACTAAACCTAACCAATCGTCAAGGGCGTACAGTTGACCTAACTGGGCATTCAATGAACCCAATGGTTCCCTGAGTTTTTTATGATACACACAGACCGTGCATGGAACAAGGAACTCTTCTGGGATAATTAAATCCACTATAGTCCGAATAAGTAATGGTAAATGACAAATACCATAGTTTTTCTTTTTCATGATGCAAGCCCGACGTGGGCAACGGGTCTCTCGCAAAGAGGTCCCATAAATATAGCTTCCCTCACCAGTTATCTGCAAAGCAGACAGGATCCAGCTTTGGGACATGGATCTAGGGTTTAAAGCAGCCTAGCCCCACTACATTTAGAACCTCAATATAAGTAAAAGACTCGTTGCCCCTTTTTCTTTGATTTATTCAATCCGACGTGAATGCAACGAGTCTTTTACTTATATTGAGGTTCTAAATGTAGTGGGGCTAGGCTGCTTTAAACCCTAGATCCATGTCCCAAAGCTGGATCCTGTCTGCTTTGCAGATAGCTGGTGAGGGAAGCTATATCTATGGGACCTCTTTGCGAGAGACCCGTTGCCCACGTCGGGCTTGCATCATGAAAAAGAAAAACTATGGTATTTGTCATTTACCATTACTTATTCAGACTATAGTGGATTTAATTATCCCAGAAGAGTTCCTTGTTCCATGCACGGTCTGTGTGTATCATATATATATATATATAATATATATATATATATATATATATTATATATATATATATAATATATATATAATATATATTATATACTGTATATAACTTGCATGAATTTTAAATGTTTAAATTTAATTTTTAATTTTACAAAATAAATGTTTTCATTTCAAAATGTTTTCATTAATAACTTGCATGAATTCTAAATGTTTAAATTTAATTTTTAATTTTACAAAATAAATGTTTTCATTAATTTTTCATTTTTTTTTCTGGTCCTATGTATGAGTTGTCCTAGGTATGAGTTGTCCTAGGTATGAGTTGTCCTAGGTATGAGTTGTCCGGGTATGAGTTGTCTGGGTATGAGTTGTCCTGGTATGAGCTGTCCTGGTATGAACTGTCCTAGTAGCGGTTCTAGGACAGTTCATACCAGGACAGCTCATACCAGGACAACTTATACCCGGACAACTCATACCCGGACAACTCATACCAAGGACAACTCATACCTAGGACAACTCATACATAAGACCAGAAAAAAAATGAAAAATTAATGAAAACATTTATTTTGTAAAATTAAAAATTAAATTTAAACATTTAGAATTCATGCAAGTTATTAATGAAACATTTTGAAATGAAAACATTTATTTTTAAAATTAATGAAAACATTTATTTTGTAAAATTAAAAATTAAATTTAAACATTTAAAATTCATGCAAGTTATATATATATATATATATATATATATATATATATATATATATATATATATATATATAGGGTGGGCCGAAAGTCTGGATCCATAGGAAAATATTTATTTTAATACATAAATTACAACAAATGGTAAATACTTAAAATGAATATCAACTTTAACTCGTAAATGCGTATCCGTGATACTGTACAGTAGTTCGTACTCCAGTATAAATACTCAAATACTTTTTTTATTTCAGCCCAGAAATGGCTTCGAATCTAACAACAGAAGACCGGGTAGAACTTGTGCTCATGTACGCAAGACAGGGCGCTACACACAGAGAAGTTGCTACCGAATTCAATAGAAATCATCCTGATAAGCATCCAGTAACACATGCGACTGTTGGCAAGTTGTTTAAACGTTTCAAAGAAACAGGAAGTGTACATGATCGACGGCGTTCTGGTCGTCCAAAAACTGCAACTGATGAAAATACCTCTGCAATGGTATGTGAAACTTTAACGAATAGTCCAGTAAAGTCAACAAGAATATTATCATATGAAACACGCATCTCGAGAACGTCAATTCGAAGAATTATTACAAATCATAAATTCCATCCCTAAGTGTCTCGATGTCAGAGGCCGCCAATTTGAGCATTTGTTATAATTTGTTGTTTATACTGGAGTACGAACCACTGTACAGTATCACGGATACGCATTTACGAGTTAAAGTTGATATTCATTTTAAGTAATTACCATTTGTTGTAATTTATGTATTAAAATAAATATTTTCCTATGGATCCAGACTTTCGGCCCACCCTGTATATATATATATATATATATATATATATATATATATGCCCAGTTAGGTTCATTGAATGCCCGGTTAGGTCAACTGAATACCCGGTTGGGTTCATTGAATGCCTAGTTATGTCAACTGTACGCCCTTGACGATTGGTTAGGTTTAGTCGTGATATTTTCGTTAAAACTAACGAAAATATCACGACTAAACCTAACCAATCGTCAAGGGCGTACAGTTGACCTAACCGGGCATTCAAATTTTATCCTAAGTAAATAATGGTTCTCTATTTATTATATGTTTGCAATAAATAATAAATTTGTTGTTATTGTTTTCTTATCCTATTTTGGTTAATTTGCAGAGTTTAAACTTTCGGGGTGGATATAGATGAAAAGATCAACATTGGGGTGGTAAGTGATGGAGAGAGTATGAGTTGTCCTAGGTATGAGTTGTCCTAGGTATGAGTTGTCCGAGTCTGAGTTGTCCGGGTCTGAGTTGTCCGGGTATGTATTGTCCTGGTATGAGCTGTCCGGTCACGCTTTCTAGCATCTAGTGGGATGAATGTCCGCAGAAAAGCTCCTCCCATTGAGGAAGAAGTTGATACCAAAAATCAAGGCCAGGGTTTTTGAAATGCCTATATACTCTGCGTTTAAAAGATTGGAGGTCATAGACAGGTGAAAGGATGGATTGAGGAAGAATGTTCCAGACTTGATCGGTTGATTAGATGGAAGATTCAAAATATCAATATTCCGTAAGTTAGAGAGTTGGACAGAAAAAGAATGAGAATGTGTAGAAAGATTGGTATTGCGTGCGCTTCATAAAGAAGGGGACATGCAGTTGGAGTGTTCAGAAGAGCAATGTCTGATTTAATAGTGATAGTAAAGAGAGAGTGATGCAACATTGCGGCGACGTGAGGGGTACTAAAGGCAGTCAGTAAGAGGAGGGGAATTGACGAGACGAAAAACCTTTGATTCTACTCGGTCAAGTACAGCTGTGTGGGTTGAACTACCCCACACATGAGAAGCGTACTCCATGCAAGGATAGACAAGAACCTTTTACAGAGACAGCAGCTGAGTGGGGTGAAGAAACTGCAGAACCGATACAACATATCCAACCTCTTAGAAACTGATTTAGAAAGATAGTATATGTGTTCTTTCCAAGAAAGACCACAAGAGAAGGAAACAATAAGAATGTTAGAAATTGAGAAACTGAGTTTTTGAAGCATTGAAAGTCACATGGTTTTCTCTGCTCCGATCAGAGAAAGTAGAAAGATCAGAGGTCAGGTGCATCATAGCCGCTTTACGCTAAGCATGGAGTGACTGTTGAGAGGAACGCTTTGGGAAGCGGGTGAAGTGAAGAATGGAATCATCGGTGTTGGAGTGGGTAGGACAGGAAGTGTTACTTAAGAGATCATTGGTAAATAAAAGGAAAAGAGTGGATGACAGGACAGAGCCCTGAAGAATACCACTATTAGTTGCTTTAGGAGAACAGTGGCCATCTACAATCACAGCTACAGATCAGCCATAAAGGAAATCATAGCTGAATGCACAGATAGAAGAATAGAAACCGAAGGAGGGCAGTTTGGAAAACTTGTGCAAGACCCATCAAAAGATTTTGATATGTCTAGCACAATAGCAAAGGTATCACCGAAATCCCGAAAGAAGAATAACCAGAGATATATGCAAGAAGATCGCCAGTAGAGCGTTACTTGCTTGGGAACCCATACTGACGATCTGAAAGAAGACTGCGAGAAGAGATGTGATTAAGAATTTTCCTGTTAAAGACTGAATCAAAAACATTACAAAGGCAAGAAATCAAAGCAAATGGAAGATAGTTGTAGGGGTGAGAGCGGTCACCCTTCTTTGGGACATGCTGAATGAAAGCGAACTTCCAGTAGGAAGGAATAGCATCAAATAAAAGACAAAGACGAAAGAGTTTTCCACGGTTAAGGTGTATTTAGGCATGAATTTGTTCTTGAACACTGTAAAGCACAATGATGCGATTGTAACTGTTTCAGATATAATTATGTCGGAGGAATAGCACTGGAATCGTTCAGGCCTGAGTTGGAACCGAAAGTTCGAGCGAATAGTTCAGCTTTGTGAAGAGAAGAGATGGCAACTGAGACAGATTGGAAAAGGGGAGGAGAGGAAGAACATTTAAAGTTGATGGAGAGGTTCCTAACTAGATGCCAGAAAGAGCGAGAAGACTTAGAATTGTATAGGTTTTCACAATTTTATTGCATGAAGGAAATTTTGGCCTAAGTATATAATTAGGAACCCCTCAACACAAGAGTGACTTGAGAAGTTTGTGATGGTTCACTCTATCAACTGCTTTTGATGTATCCAAAAACAGGAATATACATTGCTAGTTGACATCTTGTACTTTAGGATGGCTTCCTTTAGCATATAAATACAAACGTCAGTACCATGTTTCAATCTAAAGCCAAACTGAATGTCATAAGTCTTCATGCATGTGCTTATCCTATTATATATGACATATTCTAACACCTTAGAAAGTATACTGACAAGTGCTACTGGCCTATAATTATTCTTTTCGCAGATACTAGCACCCTTATTTTAAACAATTTAAGCAATATATATATATATATATATATATATATATATATATATATATAATCTGAAGAAGTTACGCTAATGTTACACATTGAAATCAGTGTTACAAAAGTGTTTCGTTCAAATGCCTAACTGACTTACAATTTATATGTAAAATTTAGCAGGGATAGGATTTTTAGCTCTTGCATTTTCCTCCATTCCCTGACGAGATGTACTGCTGAATAAACGAGGTCTTGTATTTATTTTTATTTTTCCTCACGGGTTTGTATCATATATTTAGCGACATCTAAAGTCATATGACGGAGTTGCTACATCTTTACCTATTCTCTTCAAGCTAAATTTATTTAATTATCTTTGATGCTTTTAAGGCTACATTGAACCGTGCGAAGGAACAAGAGGTACAAATACTCTACGACTATTCTGGCGAGAGCATTGCAGGATTTCGCAGTACAGACGATGTGTTGAACTATGTTGTAGGACTAAACTTTATAAAGGCTTACATATACCGTGAAGTAAAAGAAACAACGCGTGCAGAAGAGAAGCAACGGAAATGGATAGTGAGTCTTATTGATGAGTGGTGCGACAAGCGAAATTATAATATATTGCGTCATACCGTACCCTGCGACTAAGAATGTAAATCTTGTCTCTCTCTCAAATAGCGCGCCGGAGTGTGAAGATGTTTAGTTCATGAAAATCCCCCTTTGCAAAAATGTCTGGTGCGTATTCTGGGGAGTGGGGGTGATAAAACATTAAAACCGTTATTATTTCTTGTATCGGAAAAAAACACCTGCTCAATATAATGGGATACAACGATTCATGTTGGATCAGCGCCGTGCACGTTTCATTAGATTATGGTGTGACTCGCTCCTCCCGTCGAACCGTCGCGTTGCATGTGCCTCATAGTTATCTCAGAGCTTGAGCCGAGTGGACGTGCGAATACGATGGAAATCCCTTTGAGAAGCATTCTCAACGCCTTGTACGATGTGTCCGTGACGAAGTCGTTGCGCGTGTTCAGGCGTGAAACCGGCACCATTGATTACACTGGTATGCATCAATTTTGCTGTCAAGGGTTTTGTAAGTGATTCTTATAGAGTTTTTCCTGCTGATTTCGAATCTGCAATCCGTTTTTCTCAATCAGCTCAGGTTATCCGGCTATGGCCTCATAAGTAAAATAGAATTTTTCGTGATTTTGTCAAAGCGGAATTGGAACAGTAACATCTATCATCACTTGTTTCACTTGTATAATATCTTTTTTTACTTTTCAGGCATATAGATAAAATATTTCATAATGAATAGAGCGTGTAAAAATGATCCCAATAGATTCTGCTACATATGTGGGACGGTTACCATGCCAAATAACCAGTCCCAAATCACTAAATTTGTGAAGACAATGTATAGAGCATACTTTGGAATTAAGCTAGGGGACCAGGACAAAAATTTCGCCCCTCATATGTGCTGCAAGACGTGCATTGAAAATTTGAGAAGATGGAGCAAAGGCAGAGCGAAATCTTTGCCTTTTGGAATTCCTATGATTTGGAAAGAAGGAAAGGATCACGTGACAGATTGCTATTTCTGCATGACAAACCTCCAAGGGGCGCTAGGACAGTTTGCCTACGGACAGTTTGCCTACGGACAGTTTGCCTACTGGACATTATGCCTATGGACACCATGCCTACCGGACATTATGTCTAACGGACATGATGCCTAAAGGACGACACGCCTAACAGACGCAGCTTATTGAGGCATCGATTTTATTCCATTCTATTTCATTCTATTTCATTTTATTTCATTTTCATATATTTAATTTTATTTTAATTACATTTATTAGAATTTTAACATAAATAAAAAAGAATAAAATTCATGTCTAAAATGGATTTTTTTAAAAAGCATATATAATATAACATCTCCTTTGCCGGAGATATAATAAGATTTTAAAAAATCAGTGTAGAAGGAAAAGACATAGTGAGGCAAGAAAACATTTAAATGCAATGAAACCAAAAAATCAATCTAGAATGAACGAACATAGTCAGAAATTCTATAAATTGTGAGCAATGCCACGAAGATATTCAAGAACCGGGGTGGTGTCATACTTCTCCACGAGGTTCTTCAGGCGCTGATTGACATACTCGTACTTTTTCTTGGTTGGTGGCAAAGCAACTCCAGCGTTGGCTTGTTCAATAAGGAGTTCGTTGTCGGCTTGCTCTTTACGCAATCGGTCTACAAGTCGACACAGAGTTGGGTGTGTAATGGCGACTCGTAGGTCGAAGGCTCTGTGCCAGCCCTCTATCGAGTTGTTGGTGCGAGGTAAGTCTTGTACAACTCTTTCATTGACATTCCAGAGTTCTTGCGGAAAAGCAGGCCGTCTTCTTCGTCCTCGCTGCAGAATTCCAATCCACGTAGCCTCGAAATAGGTTAGAAAGTCTTCCAAGATCTCGTCCGTTTCCTCGTCAAAAATAGCCGTAAATCGTTCAAACGTGTTGCTAACATCTTGAAGAGGAACAAAAGCAAGCGCTTGAAGTGATTTAATCAGCATTGCATTTTCGGGGCATGCAGCATACCAGCTGGCAAGTCCTTTGGCTTGAATTCTTCGCCACACACATTGTCCAAAGTGGAACAGACAACCACTGATTTGACTCTGTGGAAAGTGTCTTTTGATAGAATTCAACGCTGCTCTTTCAAAGTCTAGCATCAGGGATGCGGGGTTTAAATTTCTTTCGTTCTTGAGGAAAGTCCATATTACATCGTAGGTAGCTTCGTTCTTATGCTTTGTGACACAGAACACCAATGGCACTGTTCTTGATTCAGTTAGCAGGGCATGAATAGTGTAGAGTTGGAAACCATCAGGGGCCGAATCAAATGTTCCATCGCAAAACCAATGTAATTTGCTTTCAAGAACATCAAGGTTTTTCGGGGTTGTCATAATCACAATTTCAAGATTCTCGTCTTCGTGTGCCAGAAAGGGCTCTCCTCTCGTCGTTACTTTGAGTTCGTCGGTAATTATATTCCCATCTGGTGCGCTTCTTTGTCGTCGCACCATTCGTGACAGAGTCTCTTTTTTAGGTAGGGCTCCAGCAGCGTCCAAAGGAAAATGCGTTGTTGCATTTTGTATAACAGATGTTGTGCACTCGTCCGACGACCTCGCTCTTTTCTTGATTGCATCAACTGTCTTTAGGGCGGTAAGTCTGGCGGCGCTCGGAGGATGGCTGTGTTCCGTGACAAGTCCTTCTATCACGTCGTTTCTCGTCTTCAAGGACGCATTGCACTGTTTTCTCTTCTCGCATCGCCAGTATGTGTAGCTTCCACTCGTTCTGTTAATTACATACGCATGACCTTGGTGGAGTAGTTTTCTGCCTCCTCTTGAAGTTGCGACGAACTCCATTTCGATGGGAATCAGATAGTTACAACAAATAGTAAAAATCCGCGAACATAGCACAGTTATTCAACACTTTGAAATAAAGCTTTGTTGAATAATTCCACACGACATACAGTGTTCCCTCACAGCAGAGAAGGGAGGGTAGTGAAGTCTGTGACCTGTCCTGCTAGACTGACCACTGTGGTCGTTGGAACTTCCAATGTAAACTATTGGTAAACTATTGACGAGTATAAGTGCAATTCAGAGCCAATTTTGAATTAATTCTTTTGCATGAATCTGAAGTTAAATAAGTTAAATAAGTTAAATAAGGTAAGGATAAATATACCACATAGGCATGGTGTCCATAGGCATAATGTCCAGTAGGCAAACTGTCCAGTAGGCAAACTGTCCGTAGGCAAACTGTCCGGCCACGCCTCCAAGGTGGGCTTATAAATTTATTTTTCTTAAATATTTTGAAATCCTCGTATGAAACTTGACATAATATTCACCATAATGTAATATTCACCATATATAGCATAATATTCACCACAATGGTAATCATACATTTACATATACATATTGTTATAGAAAATACATTTACACATACATATTGTTATACAAGTTACATTTACATATACAATGATTGTATATTTTCTTTCTTTTTCATTCATATTGTCCCCGAAGGGACAATATGAATGAAAAAGAAAGAAAATATACAGACTCCATCGACCTATTTCATATCTTACAGACCACAGCCTTCCCTCACGAGCCGCCAATGTCTGAATGCTTCTTCTATTTCATATGCAAGTTTATATCCATGTTTCTGTGTTTCTATTTTCAGGAGTTAACAAGAAGAATAAACACATTGTTGTATACCCTGACATTCCTTCTGCTATGAGACCTGTACCCCATGGTCCTGGAATTCCAATACCCGACCCACCTCAAACCCTGGACTTCGATGATTCTGATGATGAATCAATGACCAATGCCAATGACCAGTCCCAGTCGTATATACACCTCAAAATACCGCTTCAAATGAGCCGAGGCCTCTCAACCAGGCCAAACTTAATGATCTTACCAGGGATTTAGGACTTTCCAAATTAGCTGCCGAGATCTTGGTCTCATGACTTCGAGAGGACAACTTGCTGGCTCCGGGAACAACATTCTCCTGGTATAGGAAACGAGAGGAAGAATTCCGCAAGTTTTTTGCAGTGCACGAAAATACCTCTTCCTTAGTGTACTGCTGCAATGTTGAGGGGCTAATCGGATCCTTGGGCCTGCCATATAATGCATCAGAATGGAGGCTATTTATAGACTCGTCTAAACGAAGTTTGAAAGCAGTACTTCTCAACATTGGGAATAGGGTTGCATCAGTCCCTGTAGCACATTCCGTACAACTTACTGAGAGCTATGATAACATGAAAATTTTACTGGATGCTCTCGTATACGACCAACATAACTGGAGGATCTGTGGAGATTTGAAGGTAATACTAATATCATAAGTAAACTATTGCTATTGACTATGTTGTTTTTCCAAAGGTTATTTGAGAGCGTATAAGAACACTTAACTTCCCCACAGAAGTGATACAGTCCAATGCATAGATTTTTTTATCTGATAGAACAAATTCTCTAAATTCTTTAAATATTTTAATTTTTTTTCAGATTGTGGCATTTGTATTGGGAATGCAAGGGGGATACACGAAATACCCATGTTTCCTCTACAAATGGGATAGCCGAGCGGATGAGAAGCACTATGCACAGCGTGAATGGGCATCCAGAGAGAATTTTGAACCTGGGTCGCATAATGTCGTTTCAGTGCCCCTTGTACCACCAACAAAAATTTTGCTCCCACCACTTCATATTAAGCTGGGCTTGATGAAAAATTTCATCAAATCAATGAATAAGGAGGGTTCAGCATTCCGATATCTCGAGAGTAAATTTCCTCATATATCTGATGCTAAACTAAATGCTGGGGTTTTTGATGGTCCTCAAATTCGAACTTTGATCAAGGATACTCAGTTCGAAAACGCAATGACTCCAACTGAGAAGAATGCCTGGCAAGCATTCAAATCAGTTGTCACTGATTTTCTTGGCAAGCGTAGAAGTCCAAAATACGAGTCCGTTGTCGAAAACTTGATGGAAGCTTTCAAAGCTCATGGGTCGCGCATGTCCATAAAAATGCACTTTTTGTGGTCCCACTTGGACTATTTTCCTGAAAATTGCGGGGATTATAGTGAGGAACAGGGTGAACGATTTCACCAAGATATCAAAATAATGGAAGAGAGGTACCAGGGAAACTGGGATATCAATATGCTGGCGGACTATTGCTGGTGTTTGAAGCGAGACGTGCCCGAAGAAAAACACAGACGGAAAGCCAAAAAAACTTCATTCCTTCCTCAATAAACTTTTTTCCATATTCATTGTATGAATAAAAGTATTTATTCACACAATGTTTTCATTTTTCACGAGTGTTCTTATAATATTACTTGTATCTACAGTGTTTAAGCTAAAAAAATCAATAAATTTGGGGATAAAATTGGACTTATAATAAATGTCCAATAGAGAAAAAACCTGACCGGATTGAGGAAAACCAATGCCATTTTCGAATTCAGCATGGTCGAATTATATAATATGAGTTGAAAAAACCCTCACAGCAGACAAAAAAAATTCATATGCATACCAGTGTTATGTACTGGAAACGACTTGCAGACAGGCAAGCGAACGTAACGTTGTTTATTTAAGTGTCGAGGAGATGAATAGAGTCTTCGTGATAGTTCAGAAGTGGGCAGAAGGCCGTTATAAAATATCTGCTGGGGTAGGTACAAGAAGAGAACAGATTAGTGATGCCTCCACATATACCGTTGTTTGCACATTGAGTATAAATAATGAACAACCGTGCATTGATATACGAGAGCTGGGGAAATGGGGAGCTGATGACTTTCTTATCCCTACGCGGAACCGTTTCATCCTCGACAATGTTTGAAATCGCCAGATTCCGCAAGCTGAAGCCTATATTAGACGCACGTGTTAGTGTTATGCTTTATTTTGATACGGTTCTTGAATACGCATACACCGCTCTGTTCGATGGGTTTACCGAGTGTAGGGCTGAACAAGGTGAGAATGGTCTAGAGGTGGAGGATTATTTAATAAACTTAGACTCTTCGAAATATCATGAGCTTTGGTACAAAACATTTGATCGGTACAGGGCTGAGCTCACCTACACCGTTCACCCTGAAGAACTACTTCTTTATATAATGATCAGCTGTTGTAACGAATTAACTTATTTCGACTATAGCTATGCCTTGTGAAGAAGAGTTCACGATTGAATTGAAAAGCTCGGGTCGGTAGAAATAAACCCTCGAATGGAAAGGCGTGTCTATAAACTTGTGTTTAATAATGTGGCTAACGGTGACCTCTTTGTGCGTGCTTTTGATTGTGTTCGATAACTTGCCAACCGGATGTAAAGTGGGCACAAAAATAGTAGTGAACGATATGAAGGGAATTTATATAGAGTACAGATTTCCCTATACCTTGATCGGAGAAATATTAAACCGCGTATACTGCATAATGCAGAGCAACAACGATGTAATTGTAGACTCACCTCCAAGTTTCATAACCCCTTGTTGCACCTGCCGTACACAATGTGGAAGGTGTACACTGTGTACACGAGATAAGTGTACGCATGGTGTGAATGAACTCTGAAGCTGTTCTTTTTTTTATTACACTTTTGCATCTTTCACAAAAATTTTGGAAAGAGTTTCTGTATTAGTTTTCGGAAACAATATGGAAGGTGTACATGAGGGAGATACAAGGACAAGAAGTACCTCAATAATTATTGCAATCCGTACCGAGGATGTATCAGTGGTTACGGTTCCATGGAAAAAAGTCCTACATCGCAAGGTTCGGCCTATCCATTTCTTGAACTGATCCACAGAGCAGATGTTCACATCTTCTGAAGGCTGCATGTTCCACGCGCCACAGATCTTATAGACAAAGTAGGTCCTGTATATGAGCTTGAATTATGTCGATGAAATTATGATGTGAAAGAGCTAGCAATCATTCCCTGACGAGATGTATTTCTCAACACACAAAAAACCTTTCAATCATTTTTTCATTTTATACAATATATTTTTTGGAGAAAAATTTCTTCAACGGTTACAACAAGGTAGAAAATTGGATGGTAGATAAATGGGCACCCTGGGTGTCCTGCTAGAATAAACACTCGAATGAAAAGGAAATGTTTATAAATTTGTATTTGGTGTTGTAGCTAGCGAAAGCATCTTTGTGTGTTTTTAAGCATGATTGTATTTGCGGAGGAAGCAGCGGATCAATTTGAAAATTTCACCCTCACCATCCTAGTGGTCAAGAATATTTTAGTTGACCTTTGTCGAAATGAACAATTCGGCGAGGAATTAGTTATTATTATTATTACTACATAGAAAAATCTACATTGTCTTTGTGCATATCACATTTTGCAGCCACACTATTCCAGGATCAATAATCACTAATGTAATCGAGAGGATTTTATAATAAAGAAATTATAAATATATTCATTCCTTTGTTTATTTATTTAAAAAAAAGAAAAGAATAAACAAAACTCTCTCTGTATATATATATATATAATCTGTACACGAGTAGGTGTACGCCTGGTGTGAATAAATTCTGTATTTTAAATGAGTCTAGAGTTTCATTGGCACGTTTTATTTCCCACTAACTGTGTACATGAGATAAGTGTACGCATGGTGTGAATGAATTCTGAAGCTGTTCTTTTTTTCATTAAACTTTTGGATTTTTCACAACAATTTTGGAAAGAGTTTCTGTATTAGTTGCCGGACACAATGTGGAAGGTGTACATGAGGGAGCAATCATTCCCTGACGAGATGTATTTCTGAACACACAAAAAGCCTTGGAATAATTATTTTCATTTTATACAATATGTCTTTGGGTAAGTTCCTAAAATATCTGCTTAAAACCGATAACACTGTTCTTCTTTTGTTGAAGCCTGTCCAAAACGTATAGCTAATTAAAAATGTATGCATATATATATATATATATATATATATATATATATATATATATATAAGAATAAACCATCGTTTGAAAAGGAAATGATTATAAAATTGTATTTGATGTTGTAGCTAACGCAAGCTTTGTGTGTTTTTAAGCATGATTGTATTTGCAGAGGAAACAGCGGATCAATTTGAAAATTTCACCCTCGCATAGGAGTGTGATTGTTTAGTTATTGAATTTGTGCTTGGTTGGCAGATAAATGGATACCCTAGGTATCCTAATGTTTAAGAAGCTGGTTGAGAGTCCGCGCGAAGACATTTCAGCCGTTGCAGCGATTCCATGTTAAACTGTAGGTCTATGGCAGAGTGAAAAGGTTTGACCTTTGTCAAAATGAACAATTTGGCGAGAAAGAGTTAATTATTATTACTAGTGTATTCGAGAGAATTGTATGATAAAGAAATTATAAATATTTTTCTGTTCACTCCTTCCTGTTATTAAATAGTACAACGCCAATTGTGCGTACTCGTTGTATAGTGTAATGTTTTTGCTCCTGTGTATATATATATATACACAGTATTTGTAAGTTAGTTGCATAGGGGGGGTGCAATGAAGGGGGAGGAGAGTATGCAATGAAGGGACTTCTCGCGTAGGAGTGTGGTAAAATTGTATTTAGTTATTGAATTTCTGTTTGGTTGGCTGATAAATGGGTACCCTAGGTAATACTGGTGGATTAGCCGTCGGTTGCTGTTGAGAGATCGGGTCGATGACATTTCTCCCGCACGGATTAATGTATTCGGTTTCCACGTTAAACTGTAGGTCTAATGCGGTGTGAAAAGCTTGACCATTGTTAGAATGAACAGTTTGGTAAAAAGGTGCTAGCTATTATTATTACTACATAGAAAAATCTAGATTGTATTTGTGCATATCACACACTATATATATATATATATATATATATATATATATATATAGTGTGTGTGTCTATATCTATATATATATATACTGTATATATATATATATATATATATATATATATATATATAAAATATATCTTTCCATTGTTTTTCTTCATTTCAATAACTATGAACGTGATATCATACAAATTACGTGTAAATAAAAATAACGAAGTTGATAAAATACAAAACATTTTTTTTATTTACAAGGAACAGATATATATATATATATATATATATTGTGTGTGTGTGCGCGCGCGCGCGTGTGTGGGTGTGTGTGTGTGGTCCTCTCTCTCTCTCGCGAGCGCGCCTTTAGTATAAATAAAATTTTTAACTTGAGTAGTAATAACAATGGCAATAACAATATTTTTAATCAGAGGGGATTTTTCGAGCTGAAAGTACGGATGTAGGTCAAATTGGAACTTTTGTGGTTAGGCTCGCGGTAGGCTTGAGGCAATTTCTACATTGTTTCTTCCAGAGACGCTTTGAAAGGAAGAAAGCAAATAGAACGTTATTGTATTTGTTTATATATATATATATATATATATATATATATATATATATATATATGCATTTAACTGCAATGACCACGCAGTATATAAATGAATAGAAACGACGTAAATAAGGAGCGTCTCTGCACACGGGGAAGAGAAATAACGAATAAATGAAAAATGAGGCGAACCGCCCGGGAATCGAACCCAGGGCCTTCCAATTGCCGGTTGGAAGGCCCTGGGTTCGATTCCCGGGCGGTTCGCCTCATTTTTCATTTATTCGTTATTTCTCTTCCCCGTGTGCAGAGACGCTCCTTATTTACGTCGTTTCTATTCATATATATATATATATATATATATATATATATATATATATATATGTATGAAAGGTGTGCAATGAAGAATATTCTAAAAGTTTTGCTTGTGCAATAGAAGTCAGTTTTGTAGTCTCCTTTTTAATATTAGTATATAACTTAAAGAGTCATTTGTAAAAAGTTTAAAAAGTTACTAATTGGAGTTCAGAAAACTTAATAGTGGTAGCTGTAGCGGAAACATTAAAAAATCTTCTGTAAAAGTTTCGAATGAAATGCATGCTTGCATATCATTGTACTTCTGTATTTTAGGAGTTTTGCTTTGTAAAAAGTTTAAAAAAATTACTAATTGGAAATCAGAAAAATTTCGATTTTGTTACTTTCCGAATATATAAGGTAAGGAGAAAGTTGATCAAATACAATTGTGTGTGTGTGTGTGTGTGTGTGTGTGTGTGTGTGTGTTTCACCTGTATTGATGTTTACACATTTTTATTTTACTTTATTTTTTAATCATTCCGTCGTATGTATAGGAGTGTGTATTAATATTTTTTGTTTTGAAACACAAGAAAGGATTGCCAAAAGAAAATAGACAGGGCGATGTTTAAATGTGTGTTGTGTGTGTGTGTGTGGTGTGTGTGTGTGTGTGGGTATATTTCGCCTGAACTATTATTTTGACGATTGTACGTTCCGTATTTTATTATTTTTTGTGCAGTAGAAGGCAAATTCTACTTATTTACAATAATTAATAAACATATTGAATTTTTTATTGTCAATATTGATGATTATTTCTCTTAAAAGAGAAAGTACGTTTGCGTTGGTAACGATTTAAAATAAATGGTGGTGTTTAGCAACTCACCCTAATAATGTATACCTGAACAAATAAAATAAAAAATGGTATCTGGCAACTCAACCCTCCTCTATATAGGGCCCACCTCGCTTCAGAGCTGGCAGTTTGATGATGAATGCGGTTGAATAAAGATCTCTCCTTCCTTCTTTTCTAGGTTAAGACTTAGCTTAGTTTCCTTTTGGGGGTTAGGACGTCCCACCTTGTCCCCCGAAGCCCTCCTACTTCTCTCCTTTCTCTTTCTCTCTTAGGTTAAGGCAACCCCTTTGGGGGAGGTCATTCTTCCTTCTCCCCCAAGACCCCTTCCTCTCAACCTCCCCTCCCCCCTTGGCTCCTTCTAAGCCAACTGGCTGATTAGGGGCCTATAAGACAACGGCCACTCGGCTGAAGTCTTAGTGTGCACTTGGCTCCTGCCAGGTGAACACCTCTCTTGCTTTCTCTCCCTCTCCTGTCTTTCTCTTGGGGGATAAAGCCGCCTCCAAGTTTCATGACCTCTAGTTGTATCTGCAGCATTTCCCCACCCCTCATTCATTGCATACCCCTTCCCCTTTGCAACATACCCCCACCACCCTTTTGCAACATACCCTTTGCAACATTGAACATTATATCTTGTAACATTGCAACATTCTTGCACTCTCCCATTTTGCGCCCCTACTACTACGCCTCATGAATTTGAGATCTATTGCCTCCGGCTATGAAGATTAAAATCTTGACAGTTTTGTTATTTTCATAATTAACAATCTCGCTAATTTTTCCTCGAACACTTGTACATGTACATATCTATTCATATATTGGCTGTGTATATATTTTGGGTACACACACACACACACACACACACACACACACACACACACACAGCAAAATTAACTTGAAGATTGATCTCATCTCATAAACGCTATTTGCAAACAAAACTGTACAGAATAGGAAGTTACTTATAATCATGTTTGCTTTAGCACAGAGGTTTCCCTATTGTTTTTTTATATCTGAGACATCACTCAAGGAGTTGTTGGTGATTCGTCCAAATACTTAGCCCGTAGAAAGCCAGCATGTCCTATTACAATAAAAATACTCTTGTTTTTCGAGAAATTGTTATTTTTTACATTGTACGCAGGTCGAAAATTTATTATTGTTTAGTAAGTATATTTTCTAATTCAATCTATAAATGTAATTTTCACTAATGGGGCACCTATGCCCGATACCAATCACTATATGTGTGAACCCACACGAACCTTCTAGAATTAATTTCTTGTACCTACCCTTTTGGTTTACTTCTCATTTTGAAACGAGTATCAACAGATTGGTTAGGGTTTTGGGATGGATTCTTCCCAACTTCGGTTTTGTGACATTAAAAGGATATGATGGTTCTGAGCATATAATTAGCGGATTTTTAAAAGACATTCCAAACCTTTTACAGAAGAATTATTAATATCATATTATTGGCGTAGACATTTTATCTTCGTGTTACCTATACAGCATCCAACTTTTTACTTAATTGAAGCAATTAAACCATTAATATACACCTTAAATAGTATTTTTTTCTACACACACACACACACACACACACATATATATATATATATATATATATATATATAATATAGTTAGTTAGTTAGTTAGCGTGATTAATATTGCTCCCCGTAATTTTTTCATGATTTACAGATGTAACTATATTTTAAGAATAAATAAATCAATCATCGCTGTTGGGTTCTGTTTGAGAAACAGGCGTGCTCCTGAGTACTAGTCATAATTTTTTCAAATATTTTCCTTACCAGTAGTGATGTCACAGATTGAATGTCTGCACTTAGCCCCGATAGCCTACTGTCTCCAACAACCTATTGGAATCAACTTAAGCCACAGATAGCCCCATTTCTGTATTTAAAACTTGGCCGACTGTCTGATTACTCAAGTTATTTGATCTCACACCTCTGTCAATTTCTTCGCACCTTATTATTTCATTACAATCCTTGTTAAGCTATTTTGACTTAAACATGGACAGCGATGAATTGCAACAATTAAAAAGGAAGAGACGTAGGAAGTTGAGTGCTGTTACTAAAGCCATCAATACTTTTAATAATATTACACAATCATCGCAATTATTTGCGAATTATCTCATCTTTATTAATGTAATCATGTTTCAAGAGATCGTTAGCTACCTTATATGAACCACCCACAACTGGTAAATGGCCTATCATATTATAGGCTGGACCTTTAAGGAAACTAATTAACTAGTTATACTTATCAACAAGAGGAATACAAGGTTTACTACCTAATGAATTCTCAAATTTCAATGAAGGATGAGGCTTGTGCCCTGTCCCATCAAATGTTGGTACTAGCAAATGTGTAACTTAGTCCTAAATTCTTGTGACTCGGGTTTGGTCTGACATTTAAATTTTGTTGAAGGTTTAGCTCTACTTTGCTTAAAATCAGAAATAGCTTTATTTGGTGTGAAGTCATTGAAACGAGTCTGCGGTCTCCTTATGTGGTGTTCAATTGAGGATATCTGATGATCTTTATCACAGTAATGGTCTGAAAGTTGTTCATCAGCCGCTTCAGGTTCAACTAAGAGAAAAATAATAGAATCTGTATGGATAGAACAAATGGATAACTTTAATTTGTGCGAAGGTACTTATAAACTGGACCCTCTAATGAGATTCCTGGTCAAAAAATCCCTTACGGCGTCGGGTGAACGGGTTCTAACCTAAGTGTGAATTTCTTAAAGGTCTCTGGATTGTTTCCTTACTCGGTTTTGGTTCATTTGTTTTTTCGGTAAAATGTAAATGGAATAATAAACGTAAATGTAAATGTAATAATGGAAGTAATAAATGTGGAAATAAATGTAAATGCAATAAATGTAATAATAAAGGTAACAAAAATAAATGTAATAATAAGTGTAACGGTAATAATAATAAATGTTAAAAAACGTAAAGCAATAATAAATGCAGTAATTATGTCAAAATAATAGATTCTGTATGTATAGAACAAGATAGTTTCAATTTTTAATTTTAATTTGTGCGAATGTACTTATAAGCGGGACCCTTTAATGAAATACCCTTCTGGTGTTGGGGGAACGGGATCTAACCTAGGTGCGAATTTCTTAATGGTCCCTGGACTGTTTTCCCTCTTGTTTTAGGTTCATTCATTTTTCTGTATCCACCCAAAGAAGATGCCAGTGGGCATCGAAACTGTTGTGGAAATAAACTCTGTCTATTAGAGTGGGTTTTTATTATCATATTAAGACCATGAAAGATCCCTCCCCCCACAGGAGGATTTTTTATCGTGAAGGAAGGCGAGGATGAATTTTTTTCCCCCAAGGAGGAAGGGGGCCCCGCAGGGGGCCCCCTCAAGGGGCAGCTGCTCTTCACTAAGGACGATGATACCCCATAAATGGGTTAGGAACTTAAGGAAGGGGCCCCTTATAACGGAGGCGAATGCCTTCATATGGGCCCCTCCAGGGGCAGGATTTCAGACCACCCCAAATTCCTCTGGCCTTTTGTCATCAAACTACTCACTCCTTTATGGCGATTTCATTAACATTAAGTTCATCAAGATATACATTTCTTTTATTCGTAAAAATCATTAAATTTGTTTTACTGGTATTTAGGAAGAGTTTATTGGTGGTCAACCACTTCATTACACTGATGAATTCTGAATTAAATATATTCTTAGCTGTATTAACATCTTTGCAAGAAAAAGAGACAGTTGTATCTTCTGCAAACATTATGAAGTTCAGTATATCAGATGAACGTGGAAGGTCATTTATATATAATAAAAATAACAGTGGACCCAGAACTGAGCACTGTAGCACACCATGTTTGACAAGCGCTTTAGTTGAGCAAACCTTATTTACTGATACAAAATTACATCTATTGGACAAATAACTTTTAAACCAATCTCTGATTGCTCCTCTAAAGCCGTAACAATATAATTTATTAAGTAGAATATTATGGTCTATTACATCAAACGCCTTACTGAAATCCATAAATATTGATATCATTATTTCTTTGTTTTCCTTAGCTATATTTACATTTTCCATAAGATTTAAAATAGCCATTCCGTTCATGGGCGTCCGGAGGGGGGGGGGGGTCAAGAGGGGGCAGTTGCCCTCCCTTGGAAATTTGTGTTTGCCCACGCAGCTCAGTCAGTGTTTCCACATTCAAGGAAATGTCGTTTACTTTACCTTTACTTTATCGAAGTGCCGTGTCGTTGAACTTAGAAGTGTTAAATAAACTATACTGAAAGATATAGTAATGGAATTATTTGCAAAGATCATTATATTGAGTTTTTATTTATTTTTTTCTCTCGAAAACCTTTTGGTCAATTTCACTGAAACTTACATGATTATAGTTAATCATAGTATCATATAACATATAAAAAATGGACTTGACTGGTAGAAAAAAAAATGCACTGCGACCACTACGAGTAAAAACCGTCATCTCCCCTTATCATAGCCTGCTTTCGGTGCTAAATTTATGTACTTAGTATTACTAAGTACATAAATTTAGCACCGAAAGCAGGCTATGATAAGGGGAGATGACGGTTTTTACTCGTAGTGGTCGCAGTGCATTTTTTTTTCTACCTAATAAAGAACTAATAAGAACTAAGAACTAATAAGTTAGTTTTGCCCCCCCTTGCGAAAAATCCTGCGGACGCCCCTGATTCCGTTGTTTTATTATTACGGAAGCCATATTGATTTGGAGATAATAAATTGTAGGATTCTAAATATCGCTGCATTCTACTTTTTAAATTTTTTTAAAAAACTTTGCTGAACACAGATAATGAACACACCGGTCTGTAATTTGTTGCTAGTGTAGGATCACCCCCTTTAAAAAGGGGTGTTATAGAACCAGTTTTAGCATTGATGGGAATATTCCTTTGGAAATACTTTGATTGATAATTTTAGCCAAAGTTACAGATATCTTATCTTTAATAAGTTTCAATATAGGTACAGGAATGTTATGAATGTTATTTTTTGTATTTTTTAATTTACCAATAATATTCTGGACCTCAGTAGAGGTAGTAGGAACCAAAGAAAATGAATTTAGTGGGCTGGGTGGCATATATTCTAGATGTGAGTGATCATTATTTATTAACTGTGAGCGAAGCTTATCCGCTATTGAAGTAAAATGTGTATTTAAAGAGTCTGCAATAGCAGTATCATCAGTAATTTCTTTATTATCAACATTTAATTTCTCTATTCAATTTTTCTTAATTTGTTTTCCGAGAAGATTGTTTATGGTTGTCCAAGTGTTTTTCATGTCTTCTTTATGTTTGGAAAATTGATTGTTATAATTGTTATATTTTGCAATTTTGATTATTTTAGTTAATTTGTTTCTGTATTGAGTATATTGTATTTTAGGAATTTTGCCCTGTAATTGCAATTTGAATAATTTATCTCTGTTCTTTATTGAAGTGATAATTCCTGGAGTGATCCATGGATTTGCGACACTTTTGAGCAAAACTGTTTTTCTCCTTAAAGGAAAGCAAATATTAAAAATATGGAATAAGGTGTCACAGAAGAACTGAAACATATGATCTGGGTCATTTAAAGGTTCGTCACAGTCAAGTCGAGTATTTTCTACAGCCCCAATAAATTTTCTTTTGTTAACCTCTGAGAATATTCTGTAATCAATAGTTGTTTTGTTCGCAACCTGAACAATGTTATAGAATATAACGTAAGTAGGAAAATGATCACTGATGTTAGTGGTTATAATTCCAGAATTTAGGAGGGCATTGCTATTTACAAATACAGTATATAATTATCAATCGTAGATTCTGTTATTCGATTGCCATAGCTGCAGACTCGAGTGGGTTTGGTAATAGAATTACTAAGATAGAAAAAATTCATTAAGTTTAAAAATTTATGAGAGATTGCTTCAGATTGCAAATTGATGTTGAAGTCACCCGCAACTATGGCATTCGATTTATGAAAATTGCATAACATCTTATCAATGTGAATTAAAAAGCTATTGATATTAGTATTAGGTGGTCTATATATTGCATGGACAGAATATACATTACGTTTGTCTTTTATATTCACAATCAGGTTTTCATTGTCACTATTATGTAGCGAAAATACTTCGTTAGAGTCGAAAGTTTGATGCACATACACAGAGATACCTCCACCAGTCTGACCATATATATATATATATATGTTAACCTCTCCGTCTATGGCCCTGGGGTGGTTCGGAATCGACGGGGGGTTCTGGTTAGGTGGCAGCAACGGATGTGTGACTTGCAGTAGTTTTCTTCTATATTACTCTCCGAGTTCTTCTATAGTGGCTCGGAGGACTCTGATAGACTTACTAAAAATGCTGAAGGTTCCGGATTCTTCTTATAGCGTATCCGGAAGGTTTAATGACTAAGTTCTTCTGAAGAGAGCAAGGCTCGAAGGATAAGATAAAAACTATCTTTAACTGTAAATTTACTGCTGAAATGTACAGGTAGTGCTCAGCCTCTGAATTAGCTTCTGAATGACAATGGAAGGTTTTTAGTGGGTTTATATACCCAAAAACTGCTAACATCATTATTATTAAATGCTAAAAAGGCTGTATTATTTTTGCACAATATTCGAAAATAAAGTAATTTTTAGCTGTGGTAATGCTTGAACGAGTAAACAAAATATTTGAAGACGAAACCATATTTTTATCTTAAACCGCGACTTTTCAGATCTGATGTTATCATGATCTGCCAAGTTAACTAAAAGTGGAAATCGGACTATGCATCTTTACACTAAAATATGCATATGAGTAAAATTTTAAGGTTTAAGATGTACAATTTTAATGCTTAGGCAAGACATGATCTCATCTTTTATAACGAAAGGAATGTATACAAAATATGAACATTGCAAAGCTTAAGCACGATTCCTAATTAAGCGAAATCTAAAAAAATGATTATGAGATTTAAAAAAAAACAACAGGTCACCAATTATTTGGCAAAGTAGAAAGCAAATCAAAATTTTTATCCAAACTCGCGTTGGGCGATTTTGGTCCTTATGTAAAAATGAATACACACACGTACATACATATGAGTATAGGCATTATATAAAGTTAAATATATAAGAATATACAGGATTATATAAATACATGAACCATATAACACATGAATTTTTAAAATGGATACTTTTACGTAAAATGGATACAAGAACTATATAAATGAATACAAGAATTACATGAAGAATAAGATAGTATAGGAATATGGGAGTTATTTATGGTTCATTTTTACAGGGCTCTGCCCTCTAGAATGATATTAATAAATAATGTAACATCCTAACTAATGCTAACTAGATGATAACTATTGGTTTTATAATACAGATTTATATATACAACATAAGTCGGGTGGTTAAGTCTAGTTCACGTGGTCTGGGTACGCACTCTTGGTCGTGCATAAATAGTTTCATGTTCCGTGTCACTTGGTTTTCTTTGTTCCCAGAATGATCTTTTCACCACAAATATACCGAGGATAATAGCACATACAATAATGATACTAACGGCAGATGTTGAGAAAATGGTTACCGGTTGTAGTATTTGTAAGAGGTTGTTTTGGTTATCATCCGAAATTTTAAACCGGCTCAATTGATCATTCCATTCAGGGGCATGTAGTTCGGGTAGGATGGTTACGGGTTTTATGGAGAGATTTAAGATCTCTATGACGGGTTTAAATTTAATTTGCGACGGGAATGGGTATGAGTTATTAAGGGTAACCTTATACGGGTTGTATATTTGGAGGGCTTTTGAACGCAAGGAGCAACCAATTGGTAGCCGAATAACCATAGGGATTGTAATGAGGGAATAATTCGATGGACACTCGAGAGTAGCGGCAGTCCTGTTCGCGAAGGAAACCCAGATGTCTGGTCCAATTCGTAGTTGGATGGTTTTAGGGGAATGAAATTTTTTAAATGAACATACGGGGGCATGCCGGTCACGAATTAAATCGATAAAGCAAGACTTTGTAGTTGGAAGAATAACTGGTTTGAGTGGAGGGCAGACGAGTTGTTTATTTGGTTGCGGGAATCGGCAATGCCGGACGTCGCTATCTGACATCATAGAATAAGCTGACAGATCTTTGGTAGGAAAAGGTAAGGTGGTACGGTGGGTAAATACAATCGATAGACATTAGAGTTGTTTTGGTAGGGTGTTGGGAAAGGGTGAAATTTATATACGTCATAAGTGAGGACATCGAAAAATGGTATAATTATGAGGTTTGTGTAGGGGCGTGGTCCATGTACATTGTACAGTCCAGGTGTATTCTAGAAATTGAGGGTAATTAGTGTGGTTGAGTGGGAATATGGGTGATAATTTTAATTGTGACTGGTCGGTGTGAATCAAGGACTGAAGTATTTCCCATGGTATTAGGGTGGAAAGAGTGATTTTTCCATGGGCTAGCTGGGTTGCACGCAAAACCTTGGAATGAATCGTAGTTATTCGTTGTAAGTATTTATCGATTAGGGTTACTTGTAGGTTCATTATCTCTATTAATTCTAGATATCTTTTGTGTTCTTTGTATTGAGCTAACATGGATTCAAGGTATGTGAATCTGTCCGAAAGGGAGTGAAGGAAGCGATTGTTTTCGTGTAATGACCTAATAGTTTGTTCTAACATGTGTCCATTATATTGTCGATTTCGCGCGAAGAGATTCAATTTAAGTTCAATTCTTTTAATATCTTCTTCGGTCGCTAATCCGAATAAACCTTTGAACAGTTTCCCTCCTATATCTATCAGTCCCCTTTTACTTCTTTAGTTAAAGTTTTCTGAATTTTTAGTTTCAGTTTGTATCCATGGTAAGGCTAATATTTCTGATAGGGCGCGTGCTGTAGTTTGAATATTTTCGAGGGTATTTTCTAACAGAACGCGACTAATCTGATCTTTTCCTTGGAAAGAATTCTGGACTTTGCTTTCAAACGTTTTTAATTGGGTTTGTATCTGAAGGAGATTGATTTTAATTCTAGCAGGGGGTTGCAAATTTATTTAAAGGTCTGCGTGCCCTTTCAAAAATTTACCTTCTGCAAGTTTTTCTATAACAACTCCGGTAGAAATTTTAATGCTAGGTCTACAAGAGTAAATAATTTGGAAAATTATAAGGGGGACAATTTTATTCATTTCTACGCCTTAAGTTATACGGAGCTGGGGGTAGTTGTGTGGATACTTGTGTGGATACTTGTGTTTGTGGGCGAAGGGGTCGGCCTCGTTTTGGTGGCAATGGGGGTCGACCGTTGAGCTCTGATTCTGAGCGGGTTCGTTTCTTATGTGAAGGTTCTAGTTCACGTGGGTGATGCATTTGCGGGCGGTATGTAGGGTCCGTGCGTCGATCATCAATCGGGGAGGGTGGTGACAGAGGAGATGGTGGAGTTGGAGGAGATGGTGGAGTTCCACTGAGTGATCCTCTCGAAGGGGTTTCTCCAGGGTCTGGGTCCGATGGGACGCTTGGCTCTGGGGCCTCCTCTTGTTCAGAGATTGCCTCGAGTAATGGTGGTATTACGAGGTACCAATCTTCGTCATGAGTAGCGGTTCCCGCGGTGACCACTTCAGTTTTTTATCCCTGCCCGATTTGTTAATATCTTGACCTTTTGAAGGATAGGCGGCTCGAACGCCTGGCAGCTGTTTTTTGGGAAGGTGTTGTTCGGAAGCTATCTTCAAATTGTCAGCGTGAATGATCTTTAGTTTGGAATGATCCCGGAGGTCGAGGATTTCATAACGATTTTTTCCGAGGTTTTTCATAATCCTATATGGGCCATCCCATTTTGGGTATAATTTGCGATGAGCACCTGGCGGTTTCACGCTCTTCAGATAACATCGCATACCGACGATTATAGTCCGTTGACGGGGATGACGCCTATGTTGCTCTTGCTCCATCTGTGGTTTCGTTGGTCGAGGGCATAGCGGATTATGTCAAAAATCTTGAAAGATCGTTCAGCTAGTTGCTGATTTGCTTCTGCCATTTCGGAAGATGTTAGAACTGCCGGGTCGGTTTGGTCGGGCAAATCAAAAGGTAGACGCTTGTCGTAGTGATAGAGGAGGAAATGAGGGGTGTCCCCGATGGACTCATTATAGCCATTGTTGATAGCTGTTTGTACCATGGGAAGGGAATCATCCCATGTACGGGAGGATGCATCGACAACGTGGCGCAGGGCTTCCAAGATCTTTCGATTGTGCCTTTCCACTAAGCCGTTTGCCTGCGGATGGTATGCCACAATGTGTGTATTTTTAATTTTACACATGTTACAGAGTGACTCGAACAGTTTGGAAGTGAAACTAAGGGCGTTATCCGAGATTAGGATGGAAGGAGTGGTATGATTTTGGATGACGCGTTCCACTAGGGCTCTTGCTACAGTTTCCGAGGTCTGGTCTGGAATGGCGGCTACTTCGCTGTAACGCGAGAAGTGGTCCGTAAACACAATGATGTACTGATTTCCGTTTGACGTTTTGGGAAATGGTCCCAGTATATCCATTCCAGTTCTTTGCCAGGGCCTTTGGCATACTGGATATTTATGCATCGGAGCTGTGGATGGTACGTTGCCCTTATGCTTTAAACACGACGGACATTCGGCGAAGTATTCTTGTACCTTTCTCTTCATCTCGGGAAAGTGGTATCGCTCCAAAAGACTCTTGATGGTACGATCCGGCCCATGTGTCCATACAAAGGTGAGTCGTGACAAAGTCCAATGGCTATATCGACGAGATCCTTTGGTATCTCCACGAGGTCGTTTCCATCTTCGTTCCTGAAATGTACGAGCCCATCTTTGAGGTTGTACTGTTCTTTTACCTTCGATGGTTCCTTTTGTTCCAGGCGCGCCCGAAGGTTCTGGGTGTGTTGGTCCTGTTGTTGGGAGTATTGCAGACACTCGTAGTCGAACACAGGAAGAATTCCTATTTTATTCACTTGGGCGTCGGGCTTGAGTCTCGACAATCCGTCTGGAATAACTTGCAGTTTTCCCGGTTTGTATACGATTTTCGCTGCAAAGTCCTGAATCAACAGAGCCCATCTACTCAATCGTCCTTCAAGTAGCTTGTCCTTGAAGAGGTACGTGAGTGGCTTATGATCAGTCTTGATGGTTACATCGTAGCCATAGACGATATTTCGGAATTTTTTCAAAGCCCAATATACCGCTAGGGCCTCTCGGTCCGTAGTGGAATAATTCCGTTGAGGTGCAGAGAAAAGTTGACTGGCATAAGCAATGGGTAATTCCACACCGTCTACGTCCTGTAACAGGACGGCTCCTAGTCCATAGGATGAAGCATCTGTGGCTATGATGAAGGGTCTTGTGTAATCAGGATATTGTAAAATGGGATGACAGGTTAGTTTATTAATTAAAGTTTCAAAGGCATGTTGGTGATCGGATTCCCAGTTAAATTTCGAATTTTTCTGGAACAAATTAGTAATGGGTTTAGCAATTTGAAAATTGGGGGATAAAGTTCCGATAGAATCCGACAAAACCAATAAATGCACGGGCGTCGTCGATGGTCTTGGGTACAGGGTACCTTTCCAGGGCTTCGAGTTTGGCTGGATCAGGTTTAATTCCTGTGGACGAGAGTAGGAATCCTAGGTATACCAGGGATTCTTGTAAAAAATTGCACTTTGCAAGCTTCAGTTTAAGGTGTGCTTTTCTCAAGTGTGATAGCACATTCTGAAGGCGTTGAAAGTGTGTTTTTATGTCCGAACTGTAGACGATAATATCGTCAAGATAAACGAGAGCTTCGACACCTAATAGGTCGGAAAGGACTATATTCATCAACCTAGAGAAATTAGCAGGCCCATTTCGGACTCCGAAAGGTAAAACCTGGAATTCGTAATGGCCTCGGTTAGTGGAGAAAGCAGTCAATGCCCGAGATTCGGGACTGACCTCCATTTGCCAATAACCCGATGCTAAATCGAGGGATGAAAAGAAGTTCGCTTTCCCTACGTTCAGAATTGTTTCCTGCATGTTTGGAATCGGGAAACGGTCTGGGATGGTAATGTTGTTCAGGCGTCTAAAATCTATACAAGGGCGAGATGTTCCGTCCTTTTTGGAGACGAGAATCATAGGAGCGGACCAGGGACTAGCTGAAGGCTGAATGACATCCTGCTCCAACATGTCCTTGATGTGTTCCTCAATAGTGACTAACTGGGAATGTGGAACCCGATAGGGAGGAATGAAAATGGGTTTGGAATTGGGTTCCAACTTGATTTCAAAAGGGACCAAATTAGTTCGGCCCAGAGGATCTCCTTTTAGGGCAATCACATCTCTATTTCTTATCAGGAAATCGAGAAGTGATTCCATTAGTTTGGGATCCTGTAAAGCTGGTGACTCCTGAAGGGAGTGCTCCAGACATTTCTTATATTCTTCTTTTAATACTGAAGGATTTAATTCTAAGGAACTGGAAACACGATTTATCATACTGATGGGGAAATCTGAATCTACTTCTACTGTGGAAACAGTTCCTATTTTCTGATTTGAAGTTAATTCTATAGGACTTTTTCCTTTGTTTAAACAAACAACAGGGATAGCTGAATTCTGACTCTGACTAAGGACTTGGGCAATAAGAACATCTCTTTTGAAATTACTTTTCTCTGTAATCAGAGTACGCTCTGACTCTAATAATTTTCCTTGACTGTTAACTACTTTTGCTAGGAAACAAATCTTCTCATAAGGTGCTACTGTTATATGCTCGGTAGGGCATATGAAAAATTGTGAATCTGATTCTGGTTCGGCGACTAAAATTTGCCTTATTGGCTGAACTGAAGCTGGCTGACTGGAAACTGGCTGACTGGAAACTGGCTGACTGGAAACTGGCTGACTGGAAACTGGCTGACTGGAAACTGACTGACTGGAAACTGACTGACTGGAAACTGACTGTGTTGATCCAACTGGATTCAACAACTGGAACTGATTACCCTGGGGTCTGATTTCTGGAGCGGTTGTCCCTCTGGATACAACCGGCTGACTTGAACTGCAATCAAGTGGAGGGGGTTTCCTATTTCTTTCGGAAATCTGAACTGACTAATTCTATTACATTAAGTTGTCTGTCATTCTCACGGAGATGGTGTGTCCTATTTCGACACTTTACTAACTTTCCGGCTGGGTAAATCTCCCATTGATTCCGGTTAAAAAAATCCATACCTAGTAGGATGTCTGTCTGAAAGGTGGCGACTGTGTCCACTATACAACATTTCGCGGGGTATACCGCGTTTCCAACTTCTAAATATAACTCAATTTCTCCGTATGTAGGTATGGGTGTGCCCGTAACTCCTCTGAGTTGGCAGGATGGTGCCTTAAGTTCATATTTGTAATTTGTATTCTCTAATAATTCATCTACACATTGTTTCTTAATTAACGTCGCGTGTGCTCCTGTATCTAGGAGAGCAGTTAAATCTTGGTTATCGGTGCTACAATTTATTATTAAATCTAGGAGGTCCGCACCTATTATCCTGATGGGGAGTTTGTGTGCGTATCTGGGTTCATTACTGTAATTTAGGGGGAGGAGGTTGAACTGCGCCTCCAATGTAGGGTCTAAAAAAGGGCTCGAATGGTCTTCTATGGGAGGACCTGGGTCATATTCTACGGGATTACCATACGCTGGAGGGTGTTCTTGAAAACTGTCTCTGGGGAAAATGATTCCTCCACGGGTACTTCTACGTACCGAACTAGTTGACCTTGCTGGTTGTACTGAGGTTTGTACATGGGGTAAGAGTGTGGTTGACCCTGTGGTCGTGATCTATTGGGTTGGTAGTTCGACTGAGGCTGGGAATGGACTGGTTTCTGGGGATTGGATGACTTTTGGGATACGTTTTGGGAACGTGGTTGGTTTGGTTTCTGAAAGTGGGGTCTATACCCTGCAGGGGCTTTATCAGCACACTTTTGGCGATCGCCACGGCGATGACCATGTTCGTGACAGTGGGAGCAATACGAGGGGTAATTACATTGACTTATCATGTGCCCAAAGCTATCGCAGTTAAAACACTGTGGAGGAGGGCGTGTATTCTGGGTTTGGGGGGCTTGTTTCTGGGGTGTTCCCTGCATTGGCCTCGATTTATAGGGTTGTTGTTGTTGCTGTTGGTGTTGTGGCTGCTGCTGCTGAATATAATGTACAGGGGTTTCTCTACCCTTTCGGTAGTTTTGGTTTGCTAAATCGGGGTAATGTTCCCGTGTTTTGTTTATGGCTACACTTACAGGTTTGTCAACATTTAAAAACTCCTGAAACTTTTTTTTAGGTGCTCCGGGTAGGTTTTGGTAAATGGTTGTGGCTACTATTAGATTTCTTTGTTTCGAAGTGAAAGTTATGCCACATGCATTTTCTGCGGCCCGGAGGGCTTCTCCTACAAGTTTATGTGTACGTGTAATAAAATTGTTTAAATCTTCGTGTTCCTCTTTCTTCCATTTAGCTTGGAAGACTGCTTCTAACGTGGCTAAGGGTTGTGCAAGGGTTATTTCTTTAAAAAATTCTAATAAGTTTTGTTTAAAATCGTCCCATGTTGTAGCTTCGCTAATTGATGGGACGTAAGTGACTGTGTCATGAGCATTCCCTTCTTTCGGGTCGATAAATCTTTTTGCTTCCCTAATTTTTATATCATTATCGGTAATATTTTCGCGTAAGAAATGTTGCTCTAAAGATTCAACCCAAGGTCTTACGCGTGGTTCAACAAAACGATTATCTATGGTCCCCTTAAAAATTAAAACAGTATGAGGAAGGTTTACTAGTCTGCCTAAGTTAATGTATGCTGGGGCGGGGGTTTGAGACTGAGACATATTGGCTTGTGTGTTTGGGAGTATGTTTGAAGGGCGCGGGGTAGGTGGAAAAATGGGTGTAGGTAAATTTTCGATGTCAGAAAGCGCACCGTCTGAATCGCTCATATGTGAAGGTACTTATTAATGTGTTCTAATTAGGTCTGCTTGACCGATCTTAATTTATGGAATGATCACTTAAGGGGTTTTCCTAACTACACTATCTAAAAATAAATGCACAACAATTTGCCTAACTAGGGGAAAATTTGAAAAGATTGCAAACAAAAATAAAAATGTAAACAAAATTTCACTCGAATGTACGTGAAGGTATGGTAATACTATGTTTGGTACATTAAATAAAATTATACTATACTAACTAGAATAGTAAAAATAACTGAAAATAACTGTGAAATAATTCTGTGACAATAATTCTGTGACAATAATTCTGTGACAATAATTCTGTGAAAATACTGTTTTCAATAAAAAAAATGTATCACTGGTGTCTGAAGTGTTCACTGTGTTTTGTGTTAATTCTGGCTCAATATTAAATATTAACTGTTAATAATATGACTTTTCAAATGTTTAGAGATTATTTAAAAAAGAGTTTTGTACTTAACAAGATTCCTACGGCGAAATCCTTAGAGACGTGTCCTGAAGACGTGTCTTGCTGGCCACTTGTTCTTGGATGAAAACTAGGCGTGGAGAACTTGGAGTCGTGACGCACCGGTTCAAGGGTGGATGTGACGAACTAGAAGTCGTGACACGCCGGTCAACTGGGTGTTGGTTCTGGTTCCAGGGTCTGGAAGACTGGAAGAATCCTGGAGTCGTGAAGATCCTGGTTAAAGGGTCGCCAGTTGTTAACCCCTCCGTCTATGGCCCGGGTGGTTCGAAGTCGACGGGGGTTCTAGTTAGGTGGCAGCAACGGATGTGTGACTTGCAGTAGTTTTCTTCTATATTACTCTCCGAGTTCTTCTATAGTGGCTCGGAGGACTCTGATAGACTTACTAAAAATGCTGAAGGTTCCGGATTCTTCTTATAGCGTATCCGGAAAGTTTAATGACTAAGTTCTTCTGAAGAGAGCAAGGCTCGAAGGATAAGATAAAAACTATCTTAACTGTAAATTTACTGCTAAAATGTACAGGTAGTGCTCAGCCTCTGAATTAGCTTCTGAATGACAATGGAATTTTTAGTGGGTTTATATACCCAAAAACTGCTAACATCATTATTATTAAATGCTAAAAAGGCTGTATTATTTTTGCACAATATTCGAAAATAAAGTAAATTTTTAGCTGTGGTAAGGCTTGAACGAGTAAACAAAATATTTGAAGACGAAACCATATTTTTATCTTAAACCGCGACTTTTCAGATCTGATGTTATCATGATCTGCCAAGTTAACTAAAAGTGGAAATCGGACTATGCATCTTTACACTAAAATATGCATATGAGTAAAATTTTAAGGTTTAAGATGTACAATTTTAATGCTTAGGCAAGACATGATCTCATCTTTTATAACGAAAGGAATGTATACAAAATATGAACATTGCAAAGCTTAAGCACGATTCCTTATTAAGCGAAATCTAAAAAAATGATTATGAGATTTTAAAAAAACAACAGGTCACCAATTATTTGGCAAAGTAGAAAGCAAATCAAAATTTTATCCAAACTCGCGTTGGGCGATTTTGGTCCTTATGTAAAAATGAATACACACACGTACATACATATGAGTATAGGCATTATATAAAGTTAAATATATAAGAATATACAGGATTATATAAATACATGAACCATATAACACATGAATTTTTAAAATGGATACTTTTTCTTAAAATGGATACAAGAACTATATAAATGAATACAAGAATTACATGAAGAATAAGATAGTATAGGAATATGGGAGTTATTTATGGTTCATTTTTACATATATATATTTAGGGTGTCACTTAAATGCAAAGTTTGAAATTTTCATGCTGACACCCCGCGAATCTATTCCATTGGTAAAAAAAACATGGTGACTGAAAAATCTTTTTATTTGAATAACTATAAAAGGTCGCCCCCGCCTTCCAAAGTTTAATGCTTGCGCGGCGTCTCCACAATCGTTCATTAGATATCTATATATCTCTATATATGTGTGTGTGTGTATCTGTGTGTGTCTGAATATCTGAGAAATAAAGTGAACAATACTTAACGATTCGCCGTTTCTCATTTCAGCTACGTGATTTCTGGTGATGGAAACCCGGAAGTGTATATACCTATTAGGGGCAGCGGTTGATGAGGTGAAAGGATGCAAGCTTCTTCCTACAGGCAAGCATTCGGTTACTTCCTTTACCTTCACCATGAAAAGAAAATGACAATACGTGACGCGTTGAGGAAGTCACTTCGAGCAGTGATGTCCTTCTGGGAGAAAGCTCACATTCCAACCAGACTCGAGACACACTGCGTCAGCAAACTGGATAAAGTCTTCGAGGAGTGGAAAGGACTCAAAAAACACGCCTCAAGGACGAGCGATTCACACAAGACGAAAGAAAAAGAATTCATTGAACGCCTCGATCGTCTCTGACATCGCCCACGCTGATTGTGAGAAATTGGTCAAGTACCCAGAGGATTGGGAGTTCCTTCAGCAGCAGCGCCAGAAAGGACGTCCAGGTTCAATGGCAGGTTTGGACATGACCATCAGCGCCAAGTCAAAGATTGTACTCGACGTCGGGAGGAAGAGGAGAAACGAAGAAAGCGATCAGCAGCTGAAATGGAGGCAGTATCCAACGAAGCGGTTTTGGAGTCCTCATCCTCCAGCTCAGATGATAGCGAAGAAAAAGGAGCATGTGGTGGTTCGTTAGCGTCTAAACAAAGAGCAACGAAGAACATCATGACATCGGAATGGCGGCAGCGCTTGATCGCACGCAACTCTCGTCAAGAAAGGCCACATATCTGCTGTTGAGGCAGCTTCCAGCTTAGGGCATGATGCTAGCGACTACAACATCAATCGTGGATCCATTCATCGTCAGCGTGAAAAATTCCGTACCCTTAAGGCTCGGCAACTGAAGAGCGAGTTCCAAGGCAATAGTCCGTTGACTGTTCACTGGGACGGAAAACTCATGCAAGATCTGACGTCACGATAATATGTTGACCGCTTACCTATCTTGTATCTGGCTCCGGGACAGAGCAGCTCCTCGGGGTGCCAAAACTTCTGTCAGGAACCGCGCTGGCACAAACAAATGCCATCATAGATTGCCTGAATGAATGGGGGAGTGACCGATCATGTCAAATCTATGTGTTTCGACACAACCGCGACAAACACAGGCCACCGTGGAGGAACTTGTGTTCTTCTGGAAGAAAAAGTTGGACGTGACCTGTTACACTGCGCGTGCAGACACCATGTACTGGAAGTTGGTGCTACAGGCGGCATTCGCAGCATCGCTAGATTCAGTATCTACCGGTCCAGAAATTCTGCTTTTCAAGCGCTTCCATGATTATTGGACCCGCATTGACCAGCAACAGTTCCGAACTGCGGACACAGATGCGTTCACCAAAGCAGCTATTTTTAAGCATAGAACGGAGCTCATTGAGTTTGCAAAATCACAAGCACTTCAAGTTCGTGATGACTATCAGGAATTCCTCGATCTTTCCGTCATCTTTCTTGGAGGAGTTCCATACAAGGGACTAAACTTCCGCGCCCCTGGTGCTATGCACCGGGCGAGATGGATGGCTAAGGGGCTCTATGCCATCAAGATCTGGCTCTTCCGAAGACAGTTTAAACTGACGAACACTGAGGAACGCGGAATTCGAGATATCTGCCTCTTTTCTGTTCTAGTTTACATGAAAGCGTGGGCAACAGCTCATCTGTCCATCGAAGCTCCGCTGAATGATTGGGAATTGATGAGGACGCTCCTTCGATACCCGCACAAGAAGATCTCTGATGGTACCACCAAGAAGCTGTCTGCGCACCTGTGGTACCATTCGGAGGAGGCAGTGGGTCTGGCGTTCTTTGATGAGAGGATATCGATGGAAGTGAAGTGCAGCATGGTTGCAGCGTTAGATCAAGAAGCCCCTCACATGCCGCCAAAACGACCTTTGGTTCTTGATACTATGTTCCTCAGTGACAGCAAAGGACTGGAGCAACTGATCACAAAGAACACCCGAGGATTCTTCTCAAAACTTCAGTTGCCAGATTGCTTTCTGCTCCACCATCCCAGTTCATGGACGTCAAACTCTGAATACGTGCAAGCTCGGGATGTGGTCTCCAAACTTGCAGTGGTGAACGACAGAGCAGAACGGGCCGTGGCTCTGGTGAAGGAGCTGAACGGAAAGTTGACAGTGAAAGAAGAACAGCTCCAGTTCCTCGTTCAAGTTGTCACTGACCACAGAAAGCAACACCCAGCTCCGAACAAATCAGCATTAGTGAGGACGCGAAAGAACTAATCACTGATCAGCGTATGAGCACCAATTATTCTGCTACTGTATATGTATTTTATTTCTCAAAGTTTTGCTTTTGTTGCTTCTCCATTTTGTACCATTATTCGCCAAATTATGTCTTCTATTTTGATTATATAATAAACTGTTTGTATTTTTTGCGTTTTTAAGTGTCTTACTTTCGTTATTTCACCAAATTGCCTTGTTTTTTTTATCTGGTTCGGCCCAAGCTGTGAACACTGAACAGCTTGTTGACGTCAACAAATGGGTCTTGTTTTCAGTGACGAGGGCGACCTTTAAATGATGACCAATCAGGACCAAATTTCTCTTTCGTATGTTTTACACCAAATGGGACAATTTTAGGGGGTGTCATAGGAAAATATCCATCGTTTAATTTTCCCCCTATTACCTAGTGACACCCTAAATATATATATATATATATATATATATATATATATATATATATATATATATATATATATATATATAAAATATTATATATATATTTTATATATATATATATATATTATATATATATATATATATATATAATATTATATATATATACAGGGTGGGGCAAAAGTCTGGCCCATAGGAAGTTTATAATGGAAAAGAAAATTTCGGCTTACCTTAATGTTTTAATTCAGAAATTACAATAGGTGTTCAAATTGACGTCCACCTTCTTCTAAACACTTTGTAACCCGGTTGACGCAAGACGTTTGCACATTCCTGAGGATGGTAATATTCGTTCTTATGGCTTCAAATTCTGCTGTTATGGTATCCTTTAGCGCCTGTATTGTTCTTGCCCTGTTAACGTACACAACTGATTTAAGGTGTCCCCATAAGAAGTAATCCAAAGGAGTCAGGTCCGGAGATCTGGGCGGCCATTCAATTGGCCCACATGGACCAATCCATTTCCCTTGAAATGTTTCTTGCAAAAATTCGCGAACGGCCCTTGCGAAATGCGGCGGAGCCCCATCGTGCTGAAACCACATAGCTCTCCGATGCCGTAATGGTAGTTCATACAATCGAGGCGTAAGGAAATTTGCTAACAAATGAAGGTATGATTCACCAGTTACAGTGTCGGGGAAAAAGTATGGGCCAATTATCGTATCTCCCCACATAGCAGCCCATACCATAACTCTTGGGTTGTACTGCGAGCGTCCGTCCTCAATCCAATGTGGATTTTCTTTAGCCCAATATTGTGCATTATGTCTGTTGACTGAACCGTTTAGGTAAAAAATTGCTTTGTCACTGAACATGATACGCTTTTCCAACTGCCTATGTTGCATAAACCACTGACAATACTCCCTACGACGATCTAGGTCATCACCGTGTAGTTCCTGGACTAATTGGACTTTATATGGATGAAAATGATTGGTAGAGAGAATGCGACGAACCGAACCGAAATTTTAGTCTATGTGAACATAAACCTCCTATGGGGCCAGACCTTTGCCCCACCCTGTATATATATATATATATATACAGGGCGTCCCAAAAAAATGTATACACACTTTAAATACTTATAAAGGCAGTGTTTATTAAAATACATTTCATTTTCAAAATGTAATAGAATCTACAGACATTATTTAATTGTTTTGTCAACGCCTGTTTTCAAACTGACGTCCGTTCTGGTCCAGGCACTGCTGATAACGCGAAGCAATGGAATCGCAAACATCACGAAACATTTCGTTTGGTATTTGTGTGCATTCTCGTTCAATGGCTGCTCTCAATTCAGCGACTGTTGCAGGTTTTATAGCGTAGACTTTGTCTTTTAAGTATCCCCATAAAAAAAAGTCTAGTGGTGTGAGGTCTGGTGAACGCGGAGGGTATTCTACGAAACCCCTTCGTCCAATCCACATCCACATCGTGCCAAGTACCACTCGCAATACTCCACTCTTCGGTCCGGATCATCTTCATTAATAGCATGGACTAATCTTGGAATGTAACTTTTCCATTGACAGCGCTTCAAAATGCGTTGGACAGACGATTCTGAAATTCCTACCTCACGACTCGCTTGCCGCACAGATTTTCTTGGACTTTGGTGATACGTTTCCAGTACTCTTTCTTGCTTTGTGGGGGCTTGTCGATGTCCGTGGTCTTCCGGAACGCTTCTTGTGGACATTCTGAACAGTTCCATCGGCTTCAAACTTATCTCTAATTCGAGTGATGGTAAGTCGCGTTGGTGGATCTGTTTGAAACTCCCTCCTAAACTGTCTTTGCACTTCAACTGCGTTTTCACACTTCCAGTAGCATTTTAGAATGAATTTCCTTTGTTCAAAGCTTAGTCTGACTGCCATTATTAATTCTAATGGGTTTAACTTGGAAAGAAAGAAACATCAATTGAGCTATCAGCTGTTAAAGTGTGTATACATTTTTTTGGGACGCCCTGTATATATATATATATATATATATATATATGTAAAATGTATATATATATATATATATATAAAATGTATATATATAATATATATATATATATATATATATATATATATATATATATATATATATATATATATATATATATATATATATATATATATATATATATATATATATATTAGACCGGGCGAGGCTCATTGGGGTGAAAAATAATTTTGTTCTTTTCTTAAGTCTCAACCCTGGAATTTGTTATGCGTGTCGATAGGAAGTTTTGAGTGAAGTTTCAGCCGGATTCCCTAATATTTAGTGGTGCCGACAGACTGAAATGTGTAGTTTTTCCGCACCACCCAGGAGGTAACTACAACAGGCGCGTTTTTTTTAAGTGGTATCCCCAATAGGCCTAATCCACTTTTTTAATGTTAACTAATGAGGTTGTTGTGCTTCCTGTCTTTATCATTGATTTCTTTGTCTCTGGAAACTGCTCTCGGTGTTTTTCCACGACTTGAAGAAGGTACTGCAGTTGTTCTTCATTTTTTGTAAGATGACTGCTGAAACTCTCAATTAATGAGACCGCTCTCTCTGCATTATCGTTTACAACATTCATTGTTTTAACATATTCCTTAGCTAATTTATAGTCGTTCATGTTATCCCATTCTGCAGGATCTACTTGGAGAAACGTCGATTGAAGGGACAATTTCTCAAAGAAGGAGCGACTTGAGCTTGTGACAAAGTCCGCCAGACTTTTCTCTAGTGGGTCATCATGAGTGTGGTAAAAAGCAATTCGTTTTTCTGGTATTTCTGAACCAGGTCTTTCCAATGCCTGAACCCGTGTACGGAAAATTCCCAGTCGGAATAATGCCAGGCGGAAAATTGCCAGGCGGAAAATTGCCAGTGTGGAAAATTGCCAGTGAGAATATTGCCAGGCGGAAAATTGCCAGTGACAAAAATATGTAAAAATTTAGAAAGTAAGAAATAAAGTAATTGAGAAAAAGGACGTGTGTGTGTGTGTGCGTGTGTGTGTGTTCCAGCCATAACTCCAAAATGGAAGCAGTTACGAACATGAAACTTCACACACATATTCATTAAGTCCCGAGGTTGTGCACCTGGGTGTTAATAAATTAAATAATTAATTTTAAAAAATTAAATGACGTCATCAAGATCATTACGTCATTATATATATATATATCGAAACCTATGGTAAAATTATTGAATACCCGGTTAGGTTCATTGAATGCCAGGTTTGGTCCTCTGTACGCCCTTGACGATTGGTTAGGTTAAGTCGTGATATTTTCGTTAGCTTTAACGAAAAGGCTTTAGCTCAGACCAAGAAATTGCACTTCGAAAGAGGGGAAGAGAGACATACTGCCAAAAAGTACAAAAATATCAATGACAGATTGGAGAAAGTCATCCGTCAGTATAATGAAGAAGATAAATTGACATTTCTTCGATCTATTGCTTATAATCTTCATACTTTTTGAGGCTTTCCTTTCCTTAACAAGTTTTAGCATTTTAAAATTTTAAATAATAATATTTTAATAAATAAATCCTTTTTTGTGAATTTTATTTTTTTTCTCACTGGCAATATTCCGGCTGGCAATATTCTCACTGGCAATTTTCCCCACTGGCAATTTTCCGGCTGGCAATTTTCCGCCTGGAAATTTTCCGGCTGGCAATGTTCCTACTTCCGCCTGGACCATCTGCCGTTTCACTTGCAAAGTTATGCCATCATCAAAAAAGGCAAGCGACACAAGTTCTTCATTTAGATACCAGAGATGACGGCATAGTGCTTTGCTAGCTATTGCTGAAAGTTCCTTATCATCATATTGCTGAAGCTCTTTTAGATACTCCAAATCTGTTCTTGGTACAAAAGATGCGATAGGAGCCGCAAACCATTTTGGCACGTAAAAGCGGACAGCGTAGCGAGAGAAGCGTTCCATTGCACTCAGTTCCTGTTTTGTCAGGTTGAACTGCGAGCGAAACAATACAATTTTGATGGCATAAATCACTCGCGACATCCACCTAGCGCGATGTAAAGCCCCAGTTTGACGAAAATGTACTCCTCCTGATAGAACACCACCTTTTTTTTACCAGTATTGCTAGCGGTAGTATCAAAACACATTGCTTGAATACATTCTCGCAAATTCCAATCGTCTAAGCATTCTAGAACTGCTTCTGCAATTTTTCCGCCTTCTCCAGAAACAAGTTTGGATACTGCTAGAAGCTTAGACTTTCCTCCACCGGATACAAGAATAGCTAGCCTATCTATTTTTTCATCACCTGTTATATCTTGCATTATTTTACCATCCCAATGAATGGTAAGCGGAACGTCAGAGGTAAAGGTTTGCTTAATGTCATCTGCAACTTTTTGGCGTACGGCACTCCTCGCCCTCTGTAGAGTACTTCTGCTCAAAACAACATTGTCAATGTCATGTCCAAGAGAAGTTGCAGCAGCTGAAAGCACCATAACAGCACTACGATCACTTGTTTTTGTTCGATCTAATGCCATTGCCAGATCAGGTGTTACGATGCGCTTACACTTATTTGATATTGTGCTGCTTGAAGGTTTGGATGTCATTTCAGGAGTGTACGATGTGCCTGGCTCTGGTTGCTCATCACTAATACTGCTTGAACTGCTATTACTGAACTGAACTGCAGCTGAAGACAGTTTCTTTCGCAATGCCTCGGCTTCTTTTAGTGCAGCATTTCTTTCATCTCTTTTCCGTTTTAGCATTTGCTTAGCGACCAGTTTGTTATCAATATCAGTCATGTAACCTCGTCTCCCTTTTTCTCTTTGAGCATAAAGGAATGATCTATCTTCCTCATTTGACATCATTTGTAAAGCATTTGCGTGAGCTATATCAAAAAGGTTATCTAAACTATCTTGGAATTCAGTTTCTTTTTTAATTTGATTTTGATTACGGTTTGATTTTGATTTTTGAAGTGATTTGAAGTTCTCATACAATTTCTGAATTTTCGTTAGTACATGCTGTTTGGCTCTGGTGGTATTTTCGCCTTGTCCCAAATCTCAAAAATTTCAGCATAAACTATGTTGGATGCTTTCAATGTTTTCTTACTGTTTGTGAGACAGAAAAGCCGACGGAGTACATCTCCATTGGATAGAAGCTCCTTACTGCCAATTGTGTCGATTGGCTGTCCAATCAGCCATATTTCAGTTTTTCTTCTTGTTACAATTGAATCGGACATGGTGAAGGATAAAATCTGCAAATATTAAGAGAAAACACTTGCACATCAATTTCTCACTGAGTCTTAAGCAATAGTGACGTGAAGACGTGTTTCTACTCAACAGTGTAACATGTGTAACAGTGTAACATGTGGAGCACAATCCACAAGATTGTGAATAGGCATGGTTTGCACACAATATTTGTACTACGAATTACGAGATTTCTTAAAGTAATTTTACCAGCAATTGATATTTTCGCAATAAATGAAAAATACAAGAAGCTGTCGGCACCACCGAAAGTGCATATATATTGTTGAAATTTAGTGTGCGAGTATATTATGATGGTGGTACCAATTTTAGGGGGTGAGACTTTCACTTTTCAAAAATAAGTTTTTGGGGGCCAGTTTAATATATACGTATATATATATATATATATATATATATATATATATATATATTTGGTTAAAATTCCATTGGTTTTCCTTTTTGTTTTTCAAATCTATCAGAAAACGAGGTTTCATAAGGTTCTTTTTCCCTTCCTTCGGGGGATCAAGTAGAGTGTGGTCACCCACTGTGGGAAAAAAGGAAAAAAGTCGGTCGAATAGCGGACAGATAAGTTTTATTAATACTTTTTCTTTTATAGATCATTCGTCGGTAGCTTAATTATACTGTATATTCATTTAGTATAAATTTGTTACAAGAACCTGTTTCTGCGTTTCAAGAACATTTTTGCGGGTTTGCGCAGGTGACGGCACAATAAGCACGCGGTAGACCTACGTTGTAATTTATTAATTCCCAAAAATTCGTTTTGTTTTTTTAACTAATTAAGAGCATGGCACCCCCGTCAAGTACATGCAGTCGCTGTGAAGGGAAATTTGCCGCTTACGCGTTTACAATGGCTAATAATAATGAACAGTTAGTTTGCAGGTGGTGCTCAAGCATGGAAGTGCTGAGGAACGAGTGAGAACGTGAGAGGGAGGCCAGAGTGAGGCTTGAAGAAAGCGTGATGCTCCTGACGGCAAAATTAGAGTCCCTTGAGACTCCAGTTACGACCCCTCCTGCCTCAGTTTATACTAATAATATAAATAGTACTAATAGCCCTCTCTCTTTCCCTAGTTCCCAACCCTTCGTTCGAGTGCGTAATGGAGCCCTATTGAGAAAACCTAAGACTTGTCTACCAGTAATAACAAACAATAAGTTTTCTGTTTTAGGTTTCGAAGATGCTGATGAGCCGGAAATACGACTCGTTGGCGATTCCATTGTTCGAGGGCAGCTCGAGGAATTCTGTGGGGAGAAACCCTCGTCGTAGGCGCCGTTACTGCTACCCTGGTGCAAGGATGGAGGATATAACTAATAGTGATGACCATTTTACAGACGGTACCTCCGAGGACACAACGTATGTTATTCATGTCGGTACTAATAACTTTTTAAATTCTAGATCGGAAGAACTGCTGGCTAGGTACAGGGACTTACTAGAGCCAGGGGCGTACCTAAAGTATTTGGCACCCGGGGCGGATACTTCCTTTGGCACTCCCCATAAATAATTTTAAAATTTAAACACAGAAAAATATATTATGTTTGCAAGTAGATTTTTAAACAGTACAGTACTGTCTGTCATAAGCAAATTGGAAATAAGAAAAATGCAGGACATTAAAAATTCAGTGAACAGGTAATACTGCATTTTATTTTATACAAAAAACAGGAAATCCAGTCTCAACGCTCAGCCTATCTTCAAAGGTAAATAGAGAGTATTCACAGTCTCTGCTTTCGAGCCTTAATTTCTGCAAATTGATCAATGACCTCATCAAATTTCACCTTCTTTGCATATTCATGTTCAATTGAAAGTAAAGCCAGATTTGTCAATCTTGTCTGACTTTCACATGAAGCAATAGACACACAGATAGTCAAAAAGAATCTCAAAAACTGTGACAAGGTTGGCAAAGATTCACAAAAATCCCATTTCACGATAAACTCCAGAAACTGCAATGCTGTCCATTTCTTTGCCTCTTCAACGCTGATTTTGGCAGCTTCCAAATACCTCCGAAGTCGTCCAATTTCCACACTGATATCTTCATCAGAGAATTCATCGAAAATCTGAATCAAATTTTGAATATACTTCCGAAGTTCTTCTGTTGCAACAACCAAAGTGTTTGGTTGAATAACAGCGAAGATTGACAGAATGTGATCCATTGCCTTAGAACGAATCTCCAATTCTTGATGAAAGCGATCAAGACATTCAAACATAGCCCTTTTTACTTCCTCTGGCAATGTGAGACCAGCATCCTTTGCCATCTCTCCTGGCATCCTTTTTCGGAGCTTTACTCTCCCTCTTCTCTCCATAGAAATGTCCATTTCCTCACACTTTGTAGTTGCATAATGAATGGCCCTCTCCACCATTCATAAACATGAGTTTCTATAACATCACGACGATGCATTTATTATAACATCACGACGATGCATTTACCGGGTATTATAACATCACGACGATGCATTTACCGGGTATTATAACATCACGACGATGCATTTATAAACACTTAAACATCACTATGATACCACATTGTCAAAAATTACTGGGCACTGGTGTCAGTACCATGATACTGTTATAAACACCAGCACTTTATGCTTTATCATAATTATTTAATGAAACATACCTCATGTATGTGGAGTCACAGTGTTCCAAGTGAACAAGGCTTGGAATGTCAGTTCCAGCCAGCTGGCTATGCTCAACAAACTGATGACTAAAACGTCAACAAACGTTCGCCTTTCGATGTAATTTTTATCAACTATTTAATTTTTCATTTGTAAATTTTGTATTGCCAATAAAAATAAAAATTGATTTTATAGTGGAAATTAACATTAAGCTGTTGTAATAGTTTGAACATTTATAAATTTTTTTTCTTACTTTGGCGAATATTTCATTTGGTTTGAAAACTTGTACTGGTATTTCAACTCTCCCGATAGCACCCCCTTCCTGGCTGTCATCCGGGGCGGACCGCCCCCCTCGCACCCCCCTTAGTACGCCACTGACTAGAGCGACTAAAGGAAAAAACTAATAAGATTGTTTTAACAGGTATACTTCCTCGAATTATCCAACGTAACGATTTCTACAGCAAGGCGACCTATATTAACAATAACCTAAAGTCTCTTTGCCAACAGGAAGGAGTGCATTTTGCTAATTTTTGGAACAATTTCTACGGCAGGGGGGACTTGTTCCTCAGAGATGGACTTCATCTTAATGACGTTGGAGCTACACGTTTAGGAAGACTATTTTATAATACTGTATCTTCTTTTCAGGCTGCCGTAACTCGAACGGTCCCAGCATAATTTCCACAAATTTCCCCTGCGCTCGCGAAGGTGTCGCAATTACAAACAATTTGAAGGTTCTATCCTTAAATGCTCGTAGCTTACGAAATAAAATAAACGAATTTTTTTCTTTAATTGCTTGTAAAGACTATGATTTCATTGCGATAAATGAATCGTGGTTTAGCACTGAAACACGTGACTTTGTAGGGGAGTATCAAATTACAGGTTATAGACTTTTTGTTAAAAACAGAATAGGTAGGCGAGGAGGCGGTGTTATGTTGTATATCAAAGATAATATTGCGAACGTTATAGAAGTAAAGCACACAATTCCACAACCGATAGATTCGACTATACAAGAACTTAAATTGAACGATTTCAAACTTGTTGTTGCGGTTATATATAGGCCCCCTAATCAAACAGCTGATACAGACGAAGCGTTATATCGTGAACTAAAGAGAATAATAGGTAGTGAGCAGGCTTTAGTTATGGGTGACTTTAATTGCGCCAACGTGAATTACGATACAATGCAGGGAGACGCGGAAGGTAATCGTTTACTTAATTTTCTCGAGGATAGCTTTCTTATTCTCAAAAGGTTGGAGAACCTACGAGGTTGGACAGTATTTTAGATTTAGTAATAACTACGGATGATAGGCTAATTACTGATCTTCAAGTAATAGAACCGTTAAGCAATAGCGATCACAATATGGTAGAGTTTGTCCTCTCAGTAAGTCACTCGAAACCAGCTAACTCGACTAAAATTCTTAACTTCCAGCACGCAGACTTTTATAAATTTCGAAATAAATTGTCACACGTCAATTGGGAAAACGTAATGGGGAACTCCAACGCAAAACTAATGTGGGAATCGTTCGAAACAGTATTTAGGACTATAAATGAGGAATGTGTACCGTACAAGATTAAGTGTGCGAAAGTAAATAACAAGCCCTTGTGGTTTACTTCTAGAGTAGGAGACATTATAAAGAGTAGAGATAGGGCTTATAGGCTACATAAGTGCGATAAAGACAATTTGTGGTTACGAAACAATTACATATCTCTAAGGCGTGAAGCGAAAAGTGTAATAAAAAAGTCCAAGCGCGAATTTGAAATCTCCATAGCTCGTGACGGTAATGAAAACCGCAAGCGATTCTTTCAATACGTCAACAATAGAAATCCAGTAAAAAGTGTCTTGCGGCCGTTGAAAAATGTTACCGGAGATCTAGTTTCTGAAAACAAGGAAATGGCTACTTTGCTAAACAAATTTTTTACGTCAGTTTTTACGATAGAAGATGTAACGAATATCCCTACGGTCATAGACATAATACCTTTTGATAATGGTAATATTTTGGATAATATTGTGGTTAGTGCAGGGGTGGTATTGCGCTATATTGATAAAATGAAAATGCGTAAATCACCGGGACCGGATTCAATACAACTAAAAGAATTAAAAGATAACATTGTTGTGCCGCTAACAAAGATTTTTAATGTGTCTATTTTTGAGGGGTGCGTACCAGATAATTTCAAGTTAGCAAACGTAACACCTATCTTTAAGAAAGGCGATAAAGGTGCGGCGGGAAATTATAGGCCAATCACTTTAACGTCTGTTGTAGGTAAGCTACTGGAATCAATAATTAGGGATCGTATAGTCGAACACTTAGAATTGCATAACTTGGTTAGAAATACGCAGCACGGTTTTAGGCGAAACAAATCTTGCTTAACTAATCTTTTAGAATTTTTTCAAAGCGTCGTTGACGTTTATGATAGTCATCGGGCGGTTGATGTAGTGTATTTAGATTTTCAAAAAGCGTTTGACACCGTACAGCACAAAAGGCTCATTGAAGAAACTAAGGCTCATGGAATCAGGGGTGTAATAATAAATTGGATAGAAGAGTGGTTCTTCTTCTTCCTCAGCATAATTAATCCCATTTTTATATGGGGTCGCTGTTTAAGGTGAGTCGCCTCCAAAATCTTGGTTCTTGACTCATCTCATTTGGTTGTGGCGTGGGTTTTTACGGCCGGATGCCCTTCCTGACACCAACCCTCCCCCTTTATCCGGGCTTGGGACCGTCCGGAGAATAAGCTGACTATCCTTGCCTCCGGTTGCTGTTGAGACATTAGGAGTCTCGTAATACCTTCCGAAAATCTACTTTTGGAAATAATCTCCTCTGGAGTCATGAACTTAATTTCCATATGGATAGAAGTTGTTGAAAATAGGCTATTTATTGTCTATGTTCTTTTTATAGTTTATATCAGGATAAAAGTTGTTGTTTCGATATCTATTTTTGTCGTTGATTAAATTATTTGAGATCTAATAGGCATTTCGTTTCTGTTTGTTTCGACGTTTTCTTGTGTTTTAAATTTTCATGTAGTGAATCAGTAAAATAAAGGTGCATAATATCTTCGATCTTCTGAATTGCTAAACCCTTGTTTGCACGTTATATTTCTCAGATAATCGGAAAATATCTTCACACATATGCTGTCAAAATGTATCAGTAATAACAATAATCAAAACCAATATATAGTGTGAAGGGAGACGGAAAACAGTTTTTGAGACGATATGTAGGTCAGGGGAACCTTTGCTGTTAACCTTTTTGGTCGACGATTCACCTGTTTCGAGTGTTATACCGTTAGATTCTTCTGCCTTTCTTGGAAAGAAGATAGATAGAAGAGTGGTTGCGAGGTCGAAAACAGATGGTGGTCGTTGATGGAGCGGAGTCGTGTTGGGTTAATGTAGCGAGTGGCGTTCCTCAGGGTTCTGTATTGGGCCACTTGCCTTTTCTTATATATATTAACGATTTAGATGTCGGCCTAGTCAGTAGAGTTTCAAAGTTTGCGGATGACACGAAGCTGGGTGGTAGGGCGATTAATGACGAAGATAGAGGTAAAATCCAGGAAGATCTGAATAAAATCGTTGATTGGTCAATCACATGGCAAATGAGATTTAACGTCGATAAGTGCAAAATTTTACATATAGGTTCGCGTAACGCTAATTTTGCATATAGTATGTCAGGGAAAGAGTTGATAAGCGTAGAGCATGAAAAAGATTTAGGAGTTATAGTCACTGGTGATTTAAAAGTAGCGAAACAAAGTACAGCAGCGGTCAATAAAGCTAACAAAGTGTTACGTAGGTTTTATAGCTCGGAATTTTGAGTACAAATCGCGCGATATTATAGTTCCTCTTTATAAATCATTAGTTAGACCCCATTTGGAGTACGTGATCCACTTTTGGAATCCATATATGTGCAAAGATGTAGACAAAATCGAAAGAGTTCAAAGACGAGCAACTAAGATGATTCCGTCGCTTTGGTCAAAGTCGTACGAGGATAGGCTTAAAGAGTTAGTTAAAATTGACTACACACGAGACTAGGAGGCTAAGGGATGATCTAATCATGGTTTTCAAAATTATGAATGGGTTCGATAACGTAAACAGAGATAGCTTTTTCGAAATATCTCAATATAATAGGACTAGAAATAACGGGTGTAAGTTGACAAGTAGAAGGTTCGAGACAGCAGTTGCGAAAAACTTTTTTACGCATAGAATAGTAAATAGCTGGAATAGTTTGCCGGTAGAAGGAATTAGTAGCACGTCTATATTACATGTTTAAAAATCGATTAGACGCATATGTTGATAGATTGGATGAAGTTTAAGGTAGTACAGTTAAGGGTTGGATAAGATAGATTTTGATTCTCTTTTCATTAAAGATCAAATAACCAGACTAGAGGTCATAGTATGAAATTATTTAAGCCAAGATGTAGAACAAATTTAAGAAAACATAGTTTTACAAGTGTTGTGGGATATAGGGAGGCAGCATCTCTGGTTAGGGGATACTCTCTGTCCTCACACACCCTATTTAAAGAGATTCCTCTGCCGAGCGGTGCCCCCCATAGTACTGTGAGGTATTGAAAAACTCATGATCTTCACTTGCCCCACAAACACCTTTAAAAGGGAGACCCCTAATGGGTGCACACACATTTCTACATTACTGTACAGTTTTTACAGTCACACCTACACTTTTCCTCGTAAGTATATATTTAGTTTTATAAAAATCATGCATGTACAGGCAGTTTTTACATAGTGGAGCCACCTCTATGGGCCGAAGCGGCCTCTAGTATGCCCACTATAAAAAATTTATATGTTCTATGTTCTTTGTGGTTCGGAACCCACGTAAAATTGTAGGTCCCCTCCGCCACCACGGAGGACATGCACAATACACAATTACGAACACAGTTAGGTAGACCAGCCATGAGTGGATCCTAGGGTCTTTGTTGGTCTGAAACATTATATATGTAGTATATAAAATATATATATATGTATAGTATATAAAATATATATATATATATATATATATATATATATATAATTATATATATATATATATATATACCTTTGGTTAGCTTCCGCCCGAATTGTTCATTCTGACGAAGGTCAAACTTTTCACTCCACCTTAGACCTACAGTTTAACGTGGAACCCGAACCACGCCTCATCAGCAGCCCAACGTCTTAACCACTAGGCCACCTAAGGTACCCAGTTATCTACCAACCACTTTCTTTATTGTGTGGAAGGATGAACATCTGGGTTTTTATATATATATATATATATATATATATATATATATATATATATATATATATATATATAGTAGACGCCGGATTTAGTGTCTCCGGATATTGTGTCTCGCCGCTTATAGTGTCTCAAAACTAGGAAACAGTTACTTTTACATGGTAATTGCTATGGACAGAGTCTCTGATTACGCTTGTAGTGTCTCTTTTCAGCTAGTATAGTCTACTTGGCAGCTCTAGTTTACACTTGTATTTGTGATGCCGTGCTGTTTACAGGCTTACTAGATGGCCATTGAAGGAAAATGTTTTGTTTTAATGTAAAATGAACATAGTTTTGATGTTTCAATTGAATTGTAAAAACAATTTTAATGAGAAATTGCATAATAAAGGTATTTATGTTGTAAATATATTGATATACAGTACATATTCACTATTTTTAACTTTGCAACCCTCGAGAGACCAAATTGTGGATATAGTGTCTCATCGGATAGAGTGTCCTTTTGGCTTGGCACCGAGTGGGACACTATAAACGGCGTCTACTATATATATATATATATATATATATATATATATATATATATATATATATATATGTTAACCCCTCCTTCTATGGCCTGGGTTGGTTCGAAGTCGACGGGGGTTCTTGTCGGGAGCAGCAATGGATGTTACTTGCAGTAGTTTCTTCTATATTATTCTTTGAGTTCTTCTATAGTGGCTCGGAAGACTCTGGTAGACTTACTAAAATTCTCTGAAGATTCCGGACTCTTCTTATAGCGTATCCGGAAAGTTTAATGACTATGTTCTTCTGAAGAGAACAAGGCTCGAAGGAAAAGATAAAAAAAAACTTTCTTTGATTGTAATTTACTTCTAAAAATGTACAGGTAGTGCTCTGAATTTACAGGGGTAGAGGTTCGACCTCTTTCGACCATGGCTCAGGCCGGAATCTAAAAATTAAGGAAGCAAGGGGCCTCTGCCCCCTCCTCGCAGCGAGGCTGCTAACAAGGGAGCCTCGTAGTAGTGACCAAAGAAGAGTGAAGTAATGAAGTGAAGTTAATTTTACAATTACATGTATCATATAAGTCTAAATGTTGGGGGAATGCAGTTGAAGGTTAAGTTTCCCCCCTTTTAAACACATGATCAGATGAAAGATTCCAAATAAAAAAATTTAAAAAATAAAATAAAAACTAATTGTATTTTCGCCGAGTATGCATTTCTGAAGGCGATATGATTTCGTAGTAGTACATAAGTACAATCTAATTACATCATTGAGTACGTTGTAATTTTGGTTCACAACAATCATGATTATAATTATGGATTAATTCACATTCCCTTAGTATCGTTTAGTTACAATCCCATTTAAAGTACAGTATTACATTATATATTAAATTACATTTAATTACAGTTTCATTAAAGTACATTACATTATATTAAATTAAAGTATTACAGTTAATTACAATTAAACAGTTACTATAACTTTGTTTTGTTTTTACAGTGTTTCATATTAATAGACAATTAAGAAGTTAGAAATATAATACAAAGTACATGGGCACATACGGTATGTATTTATATACAACATAATATGTTATACAGGGCTATTCAAACTAATTCACCTGATTTCAAATGAGAATACTTTTTAATGTTACAAATACAGAGTGATTTGTGATACATCAACCAAAAGAAAAACTGTCCAAATTTTGTCCCTCACCTCATAAATGCTCTATGTGACTTCCCCTAGTTACACGAGCAACGTCGACACGATAGTCGAATTCCTCCCATACTCGCTCCAGCATGTCCGTTGTCACTGATTCTACGGCAGTAACAATGCGAGTTCGGAGCTCATCCAAAGATGTGGGCAACGGTGGCACGTACACAGTATCCTTAACGTACCCCCAAAGGAAGAAGTCGCACGGTGTAAGATCCGGCGACCGATTTACAGCTCGAAAACTGCAACACACAAAACGCCTTCTGCTGTGCGGACGCCATTTTTACACTGACTGTTTGTTGCTAGGCTAGGCCACGGCGTGACTTTGGAGCCCTCTCGCGATGATCTTGTAAAATTCGGAGATTTCCTCTTTCATGTGGTGTATGCCCAGTTGATGCACGTTGATAGGTACGGAAGTATTCTCAGTTGAAATCGGATGAATCAATTTGAATAGCCCTGTATTATGTTATAATACAGTGTGTCCGTAAAGTCATGGTGGGATTTTAAATAGCTATATTATTGCAACGAAACATGATAATGAGATGAAACAATGCCAAATTTAAGAACAACTCTCAAAGTTGTATCTTGTAGTTAGTCTAGGCTAAGCTTAACCTTTATCTCGTAGTTAGTCTAGGCTGTCCACATGCCTATGTTGAACATGAGCGTAATAGCCCGAAAGTTAATGTGTGGTGTGCTCTTGTACGAGATCGAGTGATTGGCCCATTTTTCTTCGCGGAACCCACTGTGACGTCACACAACTACCTCGCTATGTTGGAACATTTTGCAGTACCCCAATTTATTGACAACAATGTCATCTTTCAGCAAGATGGTGCTCCTCCGCACTTTGCCAACGTTGTTCGAGAATTCCTTAATGAAAAATTTCCACAGAGATGGATAGGAAGAGGAGGATGGAAGCCATGGCCTCCACGCTCTCCGGACCTAACACCTTTGGACTTTTATTTGTGGGGTTACGTCAAGCAAAGCGTGTACAGTGTACCCATTAGGGATATTCATCACTTGCACGAGCGAATCACGGAAGTTATCGCATCCGTCACTCCTGATGTTCTTGGGCGTGTGTGGCTGGAATTGAATCACCGCCTAGATGTCTGCAGGGCTACCAGAGGAGCCCATATCGAACTACGTTAAATAAAGTTATTCTTTTAGAGTTGTTCTTCAATTTGCCCTTTTTTCATCTCATTATCATGTTTCGTTGCAATAATATAGCTATTTAAAATCCCACCATGACTTTACGGACACACTGTACGTTGTAAATTTGAATCAGAGCGAGAGGAGATTTTTATCTTAGAAGCGTTCGCTTCTGCCGTAGTTAGCGGAATTTGATCACTTACCTCAGCATTTTCGAGTTCATTGCGGGAGGCGAAATAATTAAAAATAAAAAGTAAAAAATAAAAAAAATAATACATGAGAAGTATTTGCGCGTTTTCGAACGAACAGGTACAAATGCATAAAGTTTTGCATTTCATAGACTGACACGAGTAAAATGAATATTTAATAGAATTGATATAGGATAATGGTCAAGATAAGATATGGATGTATAGATGAATATGGTTGAATAATAATATTTATACTACATAACATATAAATAATGACGTATAGAGAATGAAGCTTTTTTTATTATTATTATTAAAGAATTTACCATACATTGAATGCGGAAGATGTCCAAATACTAAACGCGTGATTCAGTGTTCAAGGTATGGAAACCGTGAAGGAAATTTAAGTTATTTTATGACGTCTTAGTGTATAAGTCATTATTGGGAGGATTTAAAAGAAACGAATTTAGAGACAAAGAGTGGGTATTAAGGACTAAGAAGTACAACTACGGGTTCCAATCCTGTTATATGCAATGTGTATGCATAATCTAGGGACGAGGGTGAGATGCAAGACAACTATAATTAATTATAATAAATTCTATAACATATGAAAAATGGAAAATTGATACAACTAAACCATAGAAATGCTAGATCGTAGGGTTGTGACACAAACAAAAATAGAAAGCTACAAATAAATTTTTTATCTAAAATCGCATCAGGCGATTTTGGTTTCTCATGTAAAAATGAATATGGATTATTCATTGTTCATTTTTACACACACACACACACACACACACACATATATATATATATATATATATATATATATATGATGAATAAAACCACGAAAGAAAGGAAACACAAAATGGTGCTCAAGCGCTTTCGTCTAATGACATCCTCAGGAACACTGAAGTACATAAAAAGGTTAAGCCTATATATAGGTTACAGAAAGAAAAAAAAAATAAAAAATAAATAACATACATACACACACACACACACACATATAATAATATATATATATATAATATATTATATATATATATACAAATTATACATACATATCTAGATGTACAAATACATACATACATACATACATACATATATATACAATAAACTTCGTAACATTTTGGATCGAAAAATTAAAAGTCTCATTCGAGATAGTCAGTGGAGTAAAAAAGCAAGCTCAAAGTGTGTTTTGAACCTTTCTTCGAAAAACATTAGTGACGATGCAAAAAGTGCCTTGGATATGGTATGTCCTTTTTTATTGTTAAAAAACCTTCGGCTTTACAAATTTGTTACAGTCTCGCGTGTTTTGAAAAACAGTGTAATCTCCCTCAGTATTTGTTTAACATAGTTAAAGGCCTCGTTTATAGTGCGGCGAATGGTAATTACGAAGATAACTTTCCTAAACGTTTTCGCAATAGCCTCTCACAATTAAAAAAAGATGGGGAGCTCCATATTACTAAAACAGACAAGGCTAACACCATAGTTATTATGGACAAAGTGGACTACATCGGAAAGATGAACGAGCTTCTCCAGGACCCCGCCACATACACCAAACTTAGGAAGAACCCGCAGGATGACGTCATCAAATCATTTAATAGTGGCTTGAAACGCCTTCTCAAAGATCATAAGAACTTAATTCCGCTTTTCATGTCCACTTCACCTGCTCTGCCCTACCTTTACGGTCTTATTAAAACCCACAAACCTGGTAACCCTATGCGCCCTATTATTAGCTCGGTGGGCTCTATTACTTATAAACTCTCCAAATGGCTTGTCAAAGTCTTGTCCCCCATTCTCGGAACTATCTCTGATTCACATGTAAAAAATTCCATGGATCTTACGGAAAAATTGAATAATGCACGTACTGAAACTAACGATAAATTGATTAGTTTTGATGTTTGTTCATTGTTTACAAAAGTGCCGATTGACGATATGCTGACTTTCTCTCCCAAGAATTACATAAGTATGACCTGCCACTACCTTCACACATTGTTTTGGAACTCATTAAGCTTTGCATCAAAGACTGTAAATTCACTTTCAATAACGAGTATTATCAACAAGTTTTTGGGATGGCTATGGGCAACCCCTTATCGCCCCTCCTCTCCAATATTTATATGGAGTTTTCGAAATTACCTATATTCCGAGAATCCTGGGGGTTGGCATCCCTTGGTTGCGGTACGTCGACGATATTTTGTGTATCTGGCCCATGAATCGTGACCTGGATAGCTTCCTCCTTCAGTTAAATGATCAAGTCCCCTCCATTAAGTTTACTTTAGAAGTTGAACAAGACAATTCAATCCCATTTTTGGATGTGCGTGTACATAGGGAAAGCCCAGGTTTTAAGTTTAGTATCTATCGGAAAACGACAAACAATTTGTCCTACGTACACTTTTACTCGGGACATGATACCCCCACTAAGAAGACCATATTTTCATCAATGTTTCTCCGCGCCCTTAGGATCGCCAGTCCGGAATACATCGATGCCGAATTGGAAAAAATCAACGGTATTGGAAGTGATTTGTGTTATCCATCTGCGTTTATGGAATCTTGTCTCAACAAGGCAAAACGAACTTTCTATCGTGTCAATATTAACACTCGTACTTTGTCAAAAAATATTTTAGTACTTCCATTTTTCCGGGCTTTTTAGGCATTGCTAATGTACTTAAACTTTTGGATATTAATGTAGTATTTTCATATAACAATATTGTGAAAAATATCATAGTAAAAAATAGCCCTACCAATAATTCAGGCATTATCTATAAAATTGGTTGTAAACAATGTGATTCCTTTTACATAGGTCAGACGGGAAAGGATTTGCACACACGTATAAAACAGCATCAATATTCCGTTAGAACAGGACAGTTGTCCAGTGCCCTTTTTGTCCATTTGTCAGAGTTAGCCCACTGTATTGATTGGAATAATGCTTCAGTTTTATTCCATTCAAGCAACATTGTTAATAGAAATATTCTTGAGTCTGCCATTATCCAACTTTCAAATAACTTCAACATAAGCAAAGGTCTTTTTCAACTCGATCCTGTTATGTTGAATTCCTTTAAAACAGATTTAAATAAGAAGGGTAAAACATTAAATCTTTGGTAAACTTGTCTTCTACTTTATTAACTTTTAATTTGCATTTTATTTTTTTATATATATCAAAAACCTGACCATAGGCAGCAGTGTGTTAAAACCGGACAGAGTTCCAGTATAAATTTGTATTTTATAATCCATTTGATCTTGTGCTAAAAATCGATTAACTTTTAATTTGCATTTTATTTTTTATTTTTTTTTTTTTATATATATCGAAACCTGACCATAGGCAGCATTGTGTTAAAACCCGGCAGAGTTCCAGTATAATTTTGTATTTTTATAATCCATTTGATCTTGTGCTAAAAAATCGATATTTTTTCCTTACAAATCTGTACGCCTCACTGGTAATCCTTTAAGGTTTTAATTTTTAATTTTTAATTTTTTATTATTTTACTTCTCTGTTTATTGTATATATATGTATGTATGTATGTATGTATGTATTTGTACATATAGATATGTATGTATATATATATATATATATGTGTGTGTGTATGTATGTTATTTATTTTTCTTTTTTTTTCTTTCTGTAACCTATATATAGGCTTAACCTTTTTATGTACTTCAGTGTTCCTGAGGATGTCATTAGACGAAAGCGCTTGAGCACCATTTGTGTTTCCTTTCCTTCGTGGTTTTATTCATCATAAATATTTTTCACGTGTTACCTTCGTGAAATAATTTATATATATATATATATATATATATATTATATATACACAGGGTGAGTCAAAAGTCTCCATACATAGGCAAAATGGTCACTGTGAAAAATGCTCTGTATGAATTGGTCCACAATTAACCCACCCCTTATATCTCCAGTCTAACTATAGAGTAGATTAAGTCTAGCCTTGTAGGGGTCAGCCTAGAGATTCCGGAAATGGTCCAGAGCGGGCAGATAAATTGAGGTCCACAGTAGGATTCCTCACCAAATTAGGTTAGGGCAATCTACCTTCACCTTTGTTAAGCTATGAGTTGATCCTAGGTCTTAGGCCACAATGTAGGCCTAATTTGTCTGACCCAGCTTAATTTACTGCGTTTACTTCTAACTGGGTTAAAAACACAATTAGTCACTTACTGCTAGTTATTAGAGAGTCCCTTTTCCCCTTTTGTTTAATTGTTGAGAGCGTACTTGCTGGTGGGGATCTTTTTTCCGTTGTTTTTTCCTCTCCCTTCTCTCGTTCCGTCTTGTCGCCCCGTTCCTCGTTTTCGTTCTACCTTGTTCTCCTTTTCGCGGGGCTTTTTCCACCAGCGTCTTCTTGGTCTTTTTTTTGGTTGGTTGATCGGTAATGTATATCTATTACCGAGCACGCTCTTGTCACAGAGTATATAAATACTAGTGTGGAGAATAACTCTGGTGAGCAACCAATTGGTTTCATCCACCCAGTTATTGACATAAAAGGAATTTAATAATTGTTAGATTAACTACCTACCTACTCCGTGAACCATTTTCGTTACCTCCCAACTACCCACACATCAGTTTTCCATAGTCACTTTATTATGCAATCACTTATAAGTCACAAGATATGCTCTATGTGGGCACCATTACACTGAATGCACATACAGATGCGTTCCTCCCAGTCATGGCAAACAACCGTTAACACGTCTGGTGTTATGGTGCACACGCATCACGAATGCGTTCCTTTAGGTGGTCGTGTTTTGTATTTTCACCTGGTACACCATGGCCTTCAAGTGCCCCCACAAGTAAAAATCAAGGGGGAGTGAGGTCTGGGGAGCTCGGAGGGCACTCCACGGGACCACGGCGGCCAATCCAGTGACCCGGAAACTGCTTTTAGTGTTATCATGACCATTTTGCCTATGTATGGAGACTTTTGACTCACCTTGTGTGTGTGTGTGTGTATATATATATATATAATGTTATAATGTTATAATGTTTCAGACCAACAAAGACCCTAGGATCCACTCATGGCTGGTCTACCTAACTGTGTTCGTAATTGTGTATGTCCTCCGTGGTGGCGGAGGGGACCTACAATTTTACGTGGGTTCCGAACCACAAGAACATAAGAAATTTATGTAACAACTTCCTGTACATTGGCAACGACCAATTTAGCAAAACTAATTAATTAATAATTATCGATTTAAAAGTAAAGATAGAATATCTGGATCCAGAGGATCAAGTCATAATAGACTACTATCCACAAATAAGTTATGTTACACTCTATATCTATTTATAACCGACATGCAAATAAGCACACCTGACAAAAAATTAGTCACCCCTAATAGCACCGATAGTAGGAAGTTCAAGGTCACACAGAGGGCGCTGATGTAGCATTGGTAAGTGACAAGTAGCGGTGACGTAGCACACAGGATCAGATCTGTTTCGTGAGGTGGTGAAGAACAAAGTGTGTGTTGGATATAGTCTGCAAAATGGGTCGTGAGGCAGACGTTACTCAGTGGCAAAAAGGAGCCATCGTGTTTGGCAGAGCCCACGGACACAAAATGTCTGAAGTAGCCCAATTTGTTGGTGTGTCAACGCGTACTGTCCAGCGAGTATACAAAGAGTGGTGTAGTTCGCAATCAACTGACAATCGACGGCGTAACTGTGGCCAGAAAACAATTCTCGACAATAGGGGCCGCCGCCATGTTTCTCGTCTAGTAACTGCAAATCGTTTTCAAAACCAGAGAAACAATTGCTCCAAGAAACCAATGAGGTTCTCCAGCGACCAATTTCCGAACGGACATTGCGACGAGAACTGCATGCGATGGACATCTGGAGCAGGGTACCACGGAAGAGGCCGCTGTTAACAGCAAGTCACAAATTGGCACGTTATAAATGGGCTCAGAGGCACAAAAACTGGACTGCGGCAGATTGGAAACGTGTAATTTGGTCCGATGAGTCCCGTTTTTGTTTGTTCTCCAATGATGGGAGGCGACGAGTACATCGCAGGTCCAATGAAGCCTTTAATCCTGAATGCGTCGAAGGTGTTGTTCAGGCTGGAAACAGAAAGTGAAGCGCGGACTCTGGCGGAACTTCGGGACCGGCTGATGAACGAGTGGCAGCAAATCGATGTTCAGTACATGCACAACCTCGTAGAGTCTCTCCCTCGCCGGATTCGCGCGGTTATCAAGGCCAGAGGCGCCGTCACATGTTATTAGGTACATTCTGAGAGGGGTGACTAATTTTTTGTCCGGTGTGCTTATATCAGATCCAAAGAATCCAGTCAATTTCATTACGGTATCCATCAATACTAGTACCTTGTCACGAAAAATAAGTCACGGTCCATATCGATTGTGGACGAAGTCAAAATTTACAACCATATACATTACAATATATACACTTAGGAGGAAAAATGTAGGTGTGGCTGTAAAGACTGTATAGTAATGTAGAAATGTGTGTGCACCCATCTTGGGTCTCCCATTTAAAGGTGTTTGTGGGGCAAGTGAAGATCATGAGTTTTTCAATACCTCACAGTACTATGGGGCGGGATGGGACAATTCGACGTGGCCGACTCGATGCGACCCAACTCGATGTGACCGACTCGATGTCAGGACAACTCGATGTCAAGCCAAGTCGATGCCAGGCCAAGTCGATGCCAGGCCAAGTCGATGCCAGGCCAAGTCGAAGCATATTGTGCTTTATTATCGTTTAAGGGTATTTTAAGAAGAAAAAGTAAAGCATAAAAAATAATTAAGGCTAGGTAAGGTAGGTAAGGTAGGGTAGGTAAGGTTAGGTAAGGTTAGGTAGGTAAGGTAAGGTTAGGTAGGTAGGTTAGGTTAGGTAGGTTAGGTAAAGTTAGGTTAGGTAAGGTTAGGTAAGGTTAGGTAAGGTAGGTTAGGTTAGGTAGGTTAGGTTAGGTAAGGTTAGGTAAGGTTAGGTAGGTAAGGTAATTATTGAACTCGGCCTCGGTCTTTGCTTCAGACTCGACTACAACACTGTTTGGCATCGACTTGGCCTGGCATCGACTTGGCTTGACATCGAGTTGTCCTGACATCGAGTCGGCCACATCGAGTTGGGTCGCATCGAGTCGGCCACATCGAATCGTACCCAACCCCTATGGGGGGCACCGCACGGCAGAGGAATCTCTTTAAATGGGGTGTGTAAGGACAGAGAGTATCCCCTAACCCAAGACGCTGCCTTCCTATATCCCACAACACTTGTGTTGAGCTGTGAGATCTATCACCACAAAGCCTTAATTTTACTACCTTAAACTATACCCAATCTATCAATATATGCGTCTAATGGATTTTTAAACATGTTTATAGACGTGCTACTAATTACTTCTACCGGCAAACTATTCCAGCTATTTACTATTCTATGCGTAAAAAAGTTTTTGGCAACTGCTGTCTCGAACCTTCTACTTGTCAACTTACACCCGTTATTTCTAGTCCTATTATA
>JAJOZX010001249.1:695000-940000 GCA_023014485.1 Bathynomus jamesi
CAAATATTTTTCTCTGTGGTGATTTTAATTTCCCATTCATGAAATATAAAAGTATAGGAAAAAATATATGTATACACCAGGACAAGGGGGGCACACGAGAAGACCAGGAGCAGGTAAAAATGCTACTAGCTTTAGCTGATGAATTTATGTTAACGCAAGAAATAACAGAAAACATAAGAAAAAACAACTGCCTAGATTTGGTATTCACTAACAACAGTAATCTAATTGATAATGTAGAAATATCCCCAACTATGATATCAGACCACAACATCGTTGAAATAACAACTAATACAAAGGTAACAGGAAAGGAAAGAACACGCACAACAGAAAGAAGCAAATTCAAAATTTTTAATTTTCACTCCAAAGCTATAAACTGGGAAGATGTGACATCCAGCATAGAAGTAATAGATTGGAAAACCATTTTCGAGGCCAAGACAGCGGAAGAGATGCTAATGACGTTAGAGGAGAAGACGTTAGAAATTTTGGAAAAACATGTCCCAAAGATACAACAAAGAGGAAAGAGAAGCAGGTACGAAAGACAAAAGAGGGCATTGTTCCGAAAGAGAAAGAGAGTGAATGCAAAATTAAGTAATTGTAAAGATAACAACATTAGAAAAATATTAAATGATAAACTACAGTACAACGTATCGATGAAGTCATACAGGAACTAATCGAGAAGCATACAGAAAAAGAAGATGACGCTATAGAAGCGATAAAGGCTAACTCAAAGTACTTCTATAATTTCGCAAAAAGAAAGTCGAAAAACCGGGCGACTATCGGACCTTTAAAAAATGAGAACAGTGATTTATCTGATGATCTAACAGAAGTATCTGAAATATTAAGAGCTCAGTATGAATCATCTTTCAGTATCCCAAAAACTGACAAATTGATATGCGATAGAAACGCGTTCTTTGAAGAAGAACCACAAGGGGAAAGTATAACGGACTTCGACTTTACGACGGACGATATTACACAAGCCATAGGGAAACTAAAAACACACTCAGCGGCAGGACCGGATAAATGGAATGCCACACTGATCAAAACCTGCAAGAATGCAATCGCTGAGTCCCTATACTGGATATGGAGACGATCATTAGACACGGGAGAAATACCGAGCATCCTGAAGAGCGCGAACATAGTTCCAATATATAAAGGAGGAGATCGATCCGATGCCAAAAATTATAGGCCAGTATCGCTTACCTCTCATCTCACTAAAATATTTGAAAGAATAGTTAGACAGAAAATCTATGACTTTTTGGAAACTCAGAAAATTTCAATGATAACCAACACGGGTTTCGGTCAGGCAGATCATGCCTATCACAACTAATGGAACACTACAACAACATTATTAATTCACTTGAAAGTAATGAAAACTATGATTTACTATACACAGACTTTGCTAAAGCGTTCGACAAGTGTGACCAAGGAATCATAATACATAAACTGAAATATATGGGAATAACAGGAAAAGTAGGGAAATGGATATATAATTTCCTTAGTGAGCGGAGACAAGTCGTTACAGTACAAGGAGTATCTTCATCAGAATCAGAGGTCCTCAGCTCGGTACCAAAAGGAACAGTATTAGCTCCACTACTCTTCATAATCATGCTAACTGACATAGATGAGGACGTTACCAGAGACAGCACAGTAACATCCTTTGCGGATGACACAAAGATCAGTAGAAAAATAAGAAACCCAGAAGACATAGGATCTCTACAAACCGACATAAACAAAATCTACAACTGGACGGAAGACAACAATATGAAGTTTAACACTGAGAAATTTCAGCCATTACGGTACGGAAAAAGAGAAGACCTAAAATCCATGGAATATTATACCCCAAATGGACAGGAAATTCAGAGAAATCCCAGAGCAAAAGATTTAGGGGTTGTAATGACAGATGATACGAAATTTGAAACACAAAATAAGATAGCAGTAAACAGAGCAAAGAGAATAACGGGTCAGATATTGAGAACCTTTAAACGAAGGGATAGGAATGTAATGATTCCTCTACTGAAAACCCTGATAATACCCAACTTGGAATACTGCTCGGTCCTAACATCCCCATATAAAAAAGAAGACATTAGACAGCTGGAGGGGATCCAACGAAGCTTCACAGCCAAGATCAATGGGTGCAAACAACTAAATTACTGGGAAAGGTTACGAGAACTAGACCTATATTCACTGGAAAGGAGAAGAGAGAGATACACCATTATTTACACTTGGAAAATAATGGAGAAACTAGTCCCTAATCTTACTCTGAATCCCATAACTCCCCAAACAACGGTGGAAAGTAAAAGCGGTAGACTGTGTCGTATTCCCAAATTGAAGGCGAGACAGGGAACATCCTTAACCCTGAAAGAAAATAGTTTTGTAGTGAGAGGACCAAAACTGTTTAATCAGTTGCCCAAAGACTTAAAAAACACGAAGGGAGTTGCAGTGGAAATCTTCAAAAGAAGACTAGACGCCTGGATCAGAACAATCCCCGATGAGCCGGGCGTACCTGGCGATGTGAGGTGGAGAGCGCAAGAATCAAACTCACGACTTCACATGGCCAACTCGAGAGGAGGGGCGACAAGCTTGACCTTCACGAAATGAGAAATCATCGCGCGGAACCTTTGTAAGGTTGTAAGGTATATATATATATATATATATATATATATTATATATATATATATATATATATAGATATATATATATATATATATATATATATATATATATATATATAATGTTATTATGTTTCAGACCAACAAAGGCCCTAGGATCCACTCATGGCTGGTTTACCTAACTGCGTTCGTAATTGTGTATTGCGCATGTCCTCCGTGGTGGCGGAGGGGACCTACAATTTTACGTGGGTTCCGAACCACAAGTACATAAGAACATGAGAAATTTTTATAGTGGGCACACTAGGGGCCACTTCGGCCCATCGAGGTGGCTCCACTATGTAAAAACTGCCGGTACATTGGCAACATCCAATTTTTACAAAACTAAATAATTATCATTTTAAAACTAATTAATTCTCAATTAAAAACTAAAGATAGAATCTCTCGACCGAGGGGATCAAGTCATAATAGACTACTATCCACAAATATGTTACACTCTATAACTATTTATAACCGACATGCAAATATATCAGATCCAAAGAATCCAGTCAATTTCATTACGGTATCCACCAATACCAGTACCTTGCCAACCAAAAATAAGTCACGGTCCATATCAATTGCGGACCAAGTCACAATTTGCAACCATATACATTTCCATATTACACTTAGGAGGAAAAGTGTAGGTGTGGCTGTAAAGACTTTACAGTAATGTAGAAATATGTGTGCACCCATTTTGGGTCTACCATTTAAAGGTGTTTGTGGGGCAAGTGAAGATCATGAGTTTTTCAATACCTCACTGTACTCTGGGGGGCACCGCTCGGCAGAGGAATCTCTTTAAATGGGGTGTGTAAGGACAGAGAGTATCCCCTAACCCAAGATGCTGCCTCCCTATATCCCACAACACTTGTGTTGAGCTGTAAGATCTATCACCACAAAGCCTTAATTTTACTACCTTAAACTATATCCAATCTATCAACATATGCGTCTAATCGATTTTTAAACATGTTTATAGACGTGCTACTAATTACTTCTACCGGCAAACTGTTCCAGCTATTTACTATTCTATGCGTAAAAAAGTTTTTGGCAACTGTTGTCTCGAACCTTCTACTTGTCAACTTACACCCCTTATTTCTAGTCCTATTATACTGAGATATTTCGATAAAGCTATCTCTATCTACGTTATCGAACCCATTCATAATTTTGAACACCTGGATTAGATCACCCCTAAGCCTCCGAGTCTCGAGTGTAGTCAATTTTAACTCTTTAAGCCTATCCTCGTACGACTTTGACCTAAGCAACGGAATCATCTTAGTTGCTCGTCTTTGAACTCTTTCGATTTTGTCTATATCTTTGCGCATATGCGGATTCCAAAATTGGACCGCGTACTCCAAATGGGTCTAACTAATGATTTATAAAGAGGAGCTATAATATCGCGCGTTTTGTACTCAAAATTCCGAACTATAAAACCTAACACTTTGTTCGCCTTATTGACCGCTGCTGTACTTTGTTTCGCTACATTTAAATCACCAGTGACTATAATTCCTAAATCTTTTTCTCGCTCTACGCTTGTTATCTCTTTCCCTGACATACTATATGCAAAATTACCGTTACGCGAACCTATATGCAAAATTTTGCACTTATCGACGTTAAATCTCATTTGCCATGTGACTGACCAATCAACGATTTTATTCAGATCTTCCTGGATTTTACCTCTATCTTCGTCATTAATCGCCCTACCACCCAGCTTCGTGTCATCCGCAAACTTTGAAACTGTACTGACTAAGCCGACATCTAAATCGTTAATATATATAAGAAAAAGCAAGAGGCCCAATACAGAACCCTGAGGAACGCCACTTGCTACATTAGCCCAACATGACTCCGCTCCATCAACGACCACCATCTGTTTCCTACCTCGCAACTACTCTTCTATCCAATTTATTACTACACCCCTGATTGCATGAGCCTTAGTTTTTTCAATGAGTCTTTTGTGCGGTACGGTGTCAAACGCTTTTTGAAAATCTAAATACACTACATCAACCGCCCGATGTCTATCGTAAACGTAAACCACGCTTTGGAAAAATTCTAAAAGATTAGTTAAGCAAGATTTGTTTCGCCTAAAACCGTGCTGCGTATTTTAACTAGTTTATGCAATTCTAAGTGTTCGACTATACGATCCCTAATTATTGATTCCAGTAGCTTACCTACAACAGACGTTAAACTGATTGGCCTATAATTTCCCGCCGCACCTTTATCGACGTTCTTAAAGATAGGTGTTACGTTTGCTAACTTCAAATTATCTGGTACGCACCCCTCAAAAGTAGACGCATTAAAAATCTTTGTTAGCGGCACAACAATGCTATCTTTTAATTCTTTTAGTTGTATGGGATATGGAATCCGGCCCCGGTGATTTACGCGTTTTCATTTTATCAACATAGCGCAATACCTCCCCTTCACTAACCACAATATTATCCAAAATATTACCATTATCAAAAAGTATTATGTCTATGACCGTAGAGATATTCGTTACATCTATAGTAAAAACTGACGTAAAAAATTCGTTTAGCAAGGTATCCATTTCCTTGTTTTCAGAAACTAGATCTCCGTTTACATTTTTCAACGGCCCCAAGACACTTTTTACTGGATTTCTATTGTTGACGTATTGAAAGAATCGCTTGGAGTTTTCTTTACCGTCACGAACTATGGAGATTTCAAATTCGCGCTTGGACTTTTTATTACACTTTTCGCTTCACAAATTGTCTTTATCGCACTTATGTAACCTATAACTAAGCTGACCATACGTACCGTTTTGAACGGGACAGTACCGTTTGTTTTATATTTCCTGGCCGTCCCGTCGTTTTAATAAAAATGTCAATTTTGTCCCGGTTTATGTACTTACTTTTTCATGAATACAGAATATTACATAACCCCCGTCCCTTTTTTGCCATCCCAATATCCCGTTTTTGTCTCAAGGAAATATGGTCAGCCTACCTATAACCCAGTCTCTACTCTTTATAATGTCTCCTACTGTAGAAGTAAACCACAAGGGCTTGTTGTTTACTTTCGCACGCTTAATTTTGTACGGTACACATTCCTCATTTATAGTCCTAAATACTGTTTCGAACGATTCCCACATTAGTTTTGCGTTGGAGTTCCCCATTACGTTTTCCCAATTGACGTGTGAAATTTATTTCGAAATTTAAAGTCCCTGTACCTAGCCAGCAGTTCTTCCGATCTAGAATTTAAAACGTTATTAGTACCGACATGAATAACATACGTTGTGTCATCGGCGGTACCGTCTGTAAAATGCTCAACACTATTAGTTATATCCGCCACCCTTGCACCAGGGTAGCAGTAACGGCGCCTACGACGAGGGTTTCGCCCTCGAACAATGGAATCGCCAACGAGTCGTATTTCCGGTTCATCAGTATCCTCGAAACCCAAAACAGAAAACTTATTGTTTGTTATTACTGGTAGACAAGTCTTAGGTTTTCTCAATGGGGCTCCATTACGCACTCGAACGAAGTGTTGGGAACTAGATAAAGAGAGAGGGCTATTAGTACTATTTATATTATTAGTATAAACTGAGGCAGGAGGGGTCGTAACTGGAGTTTCAAGGGACTCTAATTTTGCCGTCAGGAGCATCACGCTTTCTTCAAGCCTCACCCTGGCCTCCCTCTCACGTTCTAACTCGTTCCTCAGCACTTCCATGCTTGAGTACCACCTGCAAACTAACTGTTCATTATAGCCATTGTAAATGCGTAAGCGGCAAATTTCCCTTCACAGCGACTGCAAGTACTTGACGGGGGTGCCATGCTTTTAATTAGTTAAAAAAAAAAAAAAAAAACCGAGCGTTTGGAAATTAATAAATTACAATGTAGGTCTACCGCGTACTTATTGTGCCGTCACCTGCAGAAACCCGCAAAAATGTTCTTGAAACGCAGAAACAGGTTCTTGAAACACAATTATATGCTAAATGAATATATAATTAAGCTACCGACGAAAGATCTGTTAAAGAAAAAGTATTAAATGAAACTTATCTGTCCGCTATTTGATCGACTTAATTCCTTTTTTCCCACGGTAGATGACCTTTCGGGAGGTCAGGTAGAGTGTGAAGGGAAAATGAACCTTAAGAAACCTCGTTTCTGATAGATTTGAAAAACAAAAAAGGCAACCAAGGGAATTTCAACCTTATGAAACCTCATGTAGTAATAGATTCGGGAGACAAACAAAGCACTAGCCTTGGTTTAGTCAAGTAATATAGTAATGAATAAAGTCAATAAATGAAATATATTCGTTAATGCATGATCAGTAACACAAAGTGTATATATATATACAGACCGTATATATATATATATATATATATATATATATATATATATATATACACCTTACCTTATGAACCTTATGTTGTTTCGTGCGTTGGTCTCTCTTCACACGGAGGTCAAGCTGGTGGCCCCGCCTCTAGGTCTGGCCTGGTGGAGGAGCGAGTTGTTTTCTTGCGCTCTCCACCGTACATAGCCAGGCACGCCCGGCTCATCTGGTACTGTCCTGAGCCAGGCATCCAGTCTTTTCTTGAAGACTTCAACTTTGACCCCCGTTACGTTTCTGAGGTCCTTAGGAAGTTGGTTGAAAAGTCTTGGCCTCCTGACAACCAAGCTATTTTCCTTCAGGGTTGAGGAGGTCCCTTGTCGTGCCTTTAATTTGGGAACACTACACATTCTGCCTTTCCTATTTTCCAGTGTTGTTTGAATGGTAATTGGGTTTAGTTTTAGGTTTGGTACCAGTTTTTCGATCATTTTCCATATGTAGATTATGATGTACCTCTCTCTTCTTCTTTCCAGTGAGTACAGATTTAGTTTACGTAGTCTTTCCCAGTAGTTGAGTTCTTTGCAGCCATCAATCTTGGCTGTGAAATGCCTTTGCGTTTCTTTTAGTTTATTAGTTTCTTCCTTTTTATATGGGGACGTCAAAACTAAGCAGTATTCAAGTTTTGGTATAATTAGTGTTTTTAGCAGGGGAGTCATTACTGTCCTGTCCCTTCTCTTGAACGTTCTTAGAACCTGTCCGGCGACTCTTTTTGCTTTATTTATCGCTATCTGATTTTGTGTTTCGAATTTCGCATCATCTGTCATTATTATCCCGAGATCAATCGTTTTCATGCTTTGAATTTCCTGTCTATCTGGAGCATAATATGCAGTCTGTTTAAGTTCTTCTTTTCTACCATATCTCAAGAGCTGAAATTTCTCGGCGTTGAATGACATGTTGTCTTCTGACCATCCATTTGTATATTTTGTTCGTGTCCCTCTGCAAGGCCTCCACGTCATGTACATCGCTGATTTTTCTGCTGATCTTTGTATCGTCTGCAAAGGATGTTACTATACTATTGCTGTTTACTCCGCTGTCTATGTCTGTTAGCATGATAATGAACAGGAGTGGGGCCAGTACTGTCCCTTGTGGTACTGAGCTGCGTACTTCCGATTCTGATGATGATATACCTTGAATTTTGACGACCTGCAGACGATCACTAAGGAAGTTGTAGATCCATTTTCCCACTTTGCCTGTTATTCCCATGTCTTTAATTTTATGTGCTATTATTCCATGGTCACATTTATCGAAAGCTTTAGCAAAATCTATGTATATAACATCGTAGTTGTCATTGCCTTCCAATGCATCTAGGATATTGTTGTAGTGCTCTATTAGTTGTGATAGGCATGATCTACCTGACCGGAATCCATGCTGATTTTCGTTGAATCTTTCCCGTGTCTCCAGGAAATCATAAATTTTCTCTCTAACTATTCTTTCAAATACTTTGGTGAGGTGGGACGTCAATGACACTGGTCTATAGTTCTTTGCTTGAGATCTGTCCCCTCCTTTATATATAGGGACAATGTTTGCTCTTTTCAAGATGCTCGGTATTTCCCCAGTGTCTATGGATCTTCTCCATATCCAGTATAAAGATGTAGCTATTTCATTTTTACAGTTTTTAATCAATAATGCGTTCCAATTGTCCGGACCTGCAGCTGAATGTAGTTTCATTTGTCCTATAGCTCTCGCTACATCTTCTGGTGTAAACTCAAAGTCTGTTATATACTCTCCTTGCAATTCCTCTTCAAAGAATGCATTTATGTCAGGTATCGCTTTGTCACTTTTTGGGGTACTGAAAACTGATTCATATTGAGCTCTCAATGTATCAGATATTTCTTTTGGATCGTCGGTTAGTTCATTATTTCCCGTCCTTAAGGGCCCAATAGCGGCGCGCGTTTTTGTTTTCCTTTTTGCATAGCTATAGAAGTATTTTGGATTTTCCTTTATTGCTTCTACCGCCTTTTCCTCTTCCCTCTCTGTATGGTCCTTAATCAGGGCTTGTATTTCCCTATCGATACCCTCCAGTTTTTCTTTTATTGTTTTCCTGTCATTATCTCCGCAGTTTCCTAACTTCGCCTCCACTCTCTTTCTTTTGCGGAATAGTCTTCTCTTTTGCCTTTCTAGCCAGCTCCTCTTTCCTTTTGGCTGTGATTTCGGAGCATATTTTTCTAAAATTCTCAGCGTTTTTTCCTCCAAGGTTGTTAACATTTCTTCAGTTGTTTTATTCTCGAAAATTGTTCTCCATTCTATTTGGGCCATGTGCGATCTGATTGCTTCCCAATTTATAGTCTTCGAGTTTAAGTTAAAGGCCCCGAATTACTTATATATATATATATATATATATATATATATATATATATATATATATATATATATAATATATAATATATATATATATATATATATATATATATATATATATATATATATATATATATATATATGATACACACAGACCGTGCATGGAACAAGGAACTCTTCTGGGATAATTAAATCCACTATAGTCCGAATAAGTAATGGTAAATGACAAATACCATAGTTTTTCTTTTTCATGATGCAAGCCCGACGTGGGCAACGGGTCTCTCGCAAAGAGGTCCCATAAATATAGCTTCCCTCACCAGCTATCTGCAAAGCAGACAGGATCCAGCTTTGGGACATGGATCTAGGGTTTAAAGCAGCCTAGCCCCACTACATTTAGAACCTCAATATAAGTAAAAGACTCGTTGCATTCACGTCGGATCGAATAAATCAAAGAAAAAGGGGTAACTATTATATTTTTAGCCAAAACCAAAACTTAAACCTCAACTGGCAAAATTGAGCGTCCACTTTTCAAGGCACATAACATGTCCGTTTCATGATGGGAATGAACTCAGAATGGTTCCCTGAGGTTTAAGTTTTGGTTTTGGCTAAAAATATAATAGTTACCCCTTTTTCTTTGATTTATTCAATCTGACGTGAAGGCAACGAGTCTTTTACTTATATTGAGGTTCTAAATGTAGTGGGGCTAGGCTGCTTTAAACCCTAGATCCATGTCCCAAAGCTGGATCCTGTCTGCTTTGCAGATAGCTGGTGAGGGAAGCTATATTTATGGGACCTCTTTGCGAGAGACCCGTTGCCCACGTCGGGCTTGCATCATGAAAAAGAAAAACTATGGTATTTGTCATTTACTATTACTTATTCGGACTATAGTGGATTTAATTATCCCAGAAGAGTTCCTTGTTCCATGCACGGTCTGTGTGTATCATAAAAAACTCAGGGAACCATTCTGAGTTCATTCCCATATATATATATATATATATAATATATATATATATATATATATATATTATATATATATATATATATATAAATAAAACCACGAAGGAAAGGAAACAGAATGGTGCTCAAGCGCTTTCGTCTAATGACATCCTCAGGAACACTGAAGTACATAAAGAGTTGCAGCCTATATATAGGTTACAGAAAAAAAAATATATATATATATACAATAAACGGAGAGGTAAAAATAAAATTAAACATTAAAGGATTGTGGGAGGAGCATACAAATTTGTAAGGAAAAATTACCGATTTTTAGCAGAAGATCAAATGAATTGTTTCCAACCAATGTTATAGATAATTAAAAAAAAATACAAATTTATACTGGAAATCTGCCCGGGTTTTAGCACTCTGCCCTTCTTGTTTAAGTTCGATGTATATAAAAATAAATTAAAAACTAAAAGTTATTAGAGTAGCATACAAGTTTACCAAAGATTTAGCGTTCTACCCTTCTTATCTAAATCTGTTCTGAAGGAATTCAAAACAACAGGATCGAGTTGAAAAAGACCTTTGCTTATGTTCAAGTTATTTGTAAGTTGGATAATGGCAGACTCAAGAATATTTCTATTAACAATGTTGCTAGAGTGAAATAAAACTGAAGCATTATTCCAATCAATACAGTGGGATAACTCTAACAAATGGACAAAAAGGGCACTGGACGACTGTCCTGTTCTAACGGAATATTGATGCTGTTTTATACGTGTGTGCAAATCCTTTCCCGTCTGACCTATGTAAAAGGAATTACATTGTTTACAGCCAATTTTATAGATAATGCCTGAATTATTGGTAGGGCTATTTTTAACTATTGTTATATGAAAATACTACATTAATATCCAAAATTTTAAGTACATTAGCAATGCCTAAAAAGTCCGGGTAAAATGGAAGTACTAAAATATTTTTTGACAAAGTTCGAGTGTTATTATTCACACGATAGAAAGTTCGTTTTGCCTTGTTGAGACAAGATTCCATAAACGCAGATGGATAACACAGATCACTTCCAATACCGTTGGAACGGTATTGGAACGGTATTGGAACGGTATTGGAAGTGATCTGTGTTATCCATCTGCGTTTATGGAATCTTGTCTCAACAAGGCAAAACGAACTTTCTATCGTGTGAATAATAACACTCGTACCTTGTCAAAAAATATTTTAGTACTTCCATTTTTCCCGGGCTTTTAGGCATTGCTAATGTACTTAAACTTTTGGATATTAATTTAGTATTTTCATATAACAATATTGTGAAAAATATCATAGTAAAAAATAACCCTACCAATAATTCAGGCATTATCTATAAAATTGGCTGTAAACAATGTGATTCCTTTTACATAGGTCAGACGGGAAAGGATTTGCACACACGTATAAAACAGCATCAATATTCCGTTAGAACAGGACAGTCGTCCAGTGCCCTTTTTGTCCATTTGTTAGAGTTATCCCACTGTATTGATTGGAATAATGCTTCAGTTTTATTTCACTCTAGCAACATTGTTAATAGAAATATTCTTGAGTCTGCCATTATCCAACTTACAAATAACTTGAACATAAGCAAAGGTCTTTTTCAACTCGATCCTGTTGTTTTGAATTCAGAACAGATTTAGATAAGAAGGGTAGAACGCTAAATCTTTGGTAAACTTGTATGCTACTCTAATAACTTTTATTTTTCAATTTATTTTTATATACATCGAACTTAAACAAGAAGGGCAGAGTGCTAAACCCGGACACATTTCCAGTATAAATTTATATATATTTTTTTTTGTTGGAAACAATTCATTTGATCTTGTGCTAAAAATCAGTAGTTTTTCCTTACAAATTTGTATGCTCCTCCCACAATCCTTTAATGTTTAATTTTATTTTTACCTCTCCGTATATATATTTTTTTTTCTGTAACCTATATATAGGCTGTAACTCTTTATGTACTTCAGTGTTCCTGAGGATGTCATTAGTCGAAAGTGCTTGAGCACCATTCTGTGTTTCCTTTCCTTCGTGGTTTTATTCATCATAAATATTTTTTACGTGTTACTTTCGTGAAATAATTTTCATATATATATATATATCTTAACTAGTGATGTGAGTCGTTTTTTATTGTGTCGTTTTTTTGTTTTTTTTGTCGTTTTTTTTTGTTTAAAACGAAGGTAGTCTGTTTTTTTTGTTTTTTTTGTTTTTTATTGTTTTAAACTTATTCCATATTTTTCTTCCTTTAATCTAATAAGTATATTAGTATTACCTATAATTTACTATACTACCATGCTTATACGGTTATACCTAGTATATATACTATATAGTCATCTTTTAGAAAAATTGAATCACGCAAAAAGTATATAATAGAAAGGAAAAACAAACCCTCATTTTTTTATATGTACGGTATATATATTTTTTAACTAGAACATAAAACATTCTTCCTCGTTTCAAACAATATACATAATTGTGATTGGCAAGAGTACCAGTATATATATTCCAGATAGAAAAGGAAAATATTCACCTTTTTTTGAACCTTTTTGTTAACCTAATGTTGTTTTAACCTTCATTTCCATGGAAGAATCATCACTAGATTGGGTAGAGCATATATGCTAGTTTCAATATCACAGGTACTGGTATAATATACATAATAAAAAATACATAATACTGGTATAAAACAATATATATAATTGTGATTGGCAAGAATACCAGTGTGTGTATATATATATTCCAAATAGAAAAATAAAAAAAATAAAAATATTCATCTCTTTCTTTAACCTTTGTGTTAACCTAATGCTGTTTAACTTTCATTATCTGAGTCTATTTCCATTGAAGAATCATTATCACTAGATTGATTAGAGCATATAGTTTCAATATCACAGGTACTGGTACTTATTGCAGATTTGGATGTTGACGAAGCCAATGTAGCACCATGTTTTACTTCACTTTCTTGGAATTTTGCATTTTGGGATATAAATACAAGCTTTGCTGCTCTGTCTGTGCTTAATCAGTTTCTTTTGGCTGTATGGATATTACTGTATGTGCTAAATGATCTCGGAGGTAATGAAAGGGCGAAATAGAGGTGTATGAGTTTGTGTAGGTATATATGTGAGTATGCGTGCGTATGTATCTGGAATTCTGGATGTATGTGTATGTATGGGGTATTAATAGATATAAATATGTGTATATAAGTATTTATGTATATATTGGTATATATGTATATGGGTGTATGTGTATGTATATATATGGATGGTCTCGGGGGGAAAATATGTCATCGCGGGTCTAAAGGATAGTTAAGTGAGAGATTCAAAATCCGAGGCATGGATGGGAGAGTCCTGGAAAGGTTGGACAATGGGCAGTCAGCTCCCAGCCAGTGTTCTCGCAAGTTTAACGGATCTCAAGATACAAGACTTTCAGTGCAAGAAAGAGGCCAGTTTTTTCTGTAAATAGGCTGAAAAGGGCATTCTATACTGGTACCATATGGCCTATTTTATTATTTATTTATTTATTTTTATAATATATATCATTGCAAAAGTATACCTTATAATTAAATTGGCAATATCTATATTAATTATTAAAAAAAACGAAAAAAACAAAAAAAAACAATAAAAAACAAAAAAAAAACGACAAAAACAACAAAAAAAACAACATGGACATAAAAAAAACGTTTTTTTAACATCACTAATCTTAACCCCTCCGTCTATGGCCCGGGTTGGTTCGAAGTCGACGGGGGTTCTAGTTAGGTGGCAGCAACGGATGTGTGACTTGCAGTAGTTTTCTTCTATATTACTCTCCGAGATCTTCTATAGTGACTCGGAGGACTCTGGTAGACTTACTAAAAATGCTGAAGATTCCGGACTCTTCTTATAGTGTATCCGGAAAGTTTAATGACTGAGTTCTTCTGAAGATAGCAAGGCTCGAAGGATAAGATAAAAACTATCTTTTACTGTAATTTACTGCTAAAATGTACAGGTAGTGCTCAGCCTCTGAATTAGCTTCTGAATGACAATGGGAGATTTTTACTGGGGTTTATATACCCCAAAACTGCTAACATCATTATTATTAAATGCTAAAAAGGCTGTATTATTTTTGCACAATATTCGAAAATAAAGTAAATTTTTAGCTGTGGTAAGGCTTGAACGAGTAAACAAAATATTTGAAGACGAAACCATATTTTTATCTTAAACCGCGACTTTTCAGACCTGATGTTATCATGATCTGCCAAGTTAACTAAAAGTGGAAATCGGACTACGCATCTTTACACTAAAATATGCATATGAGTAAAATTTTAAGGTTTAAGATGTACACTTTTAATGCTTAGGCAAGACATGATCTCATCTTTTATAACGAAAGAGAATGTATACAAAATATGAACATTGCAAAGCTTAAGCAGGATTCCTTATTAAGCGAAATCTAAAAAAATTATTATGAGATTTTAAAAAAACAACAGGTCACCAATTATTTGGCAAAGTAGAAAGCAAATCAAAAATTTTATCCAAACTCGCGTTGGGCGATTTCGGTCCTTATGTAAAAATGAATACACACACGTACATACATATGAGTATAGGCATTATATAAAGTTAAACATATAAGAATATACAGGATTATATAAGTACATGAACCATATAACACATGAATTTTTAAAATGGATACTTTTTTTCTAAAATGGATACAAGAACTATATAAATGAACACAAGAATACGGGAATTATTTATGGTTCATTTTTATAGGGCTCTTCCCTCTAGAATGATATTAATATAATAATGTAACATCCTAACTAATGCTAACTAGATGATAACTATGGGTTTTATAATACAGATTTATATACACAACATAAGTCGGGTGGTTAAGTCTAGTTCACGTGGTCTGGGTACGCACTCTTGATCTTGCATAAATAGTTTCATGTTGCTCCGTGTCTCTTGTTTTTCTTTGTTCCCAGAACGATCTTTTCACCACAAATATACCGAGGATAATAGCACATACAATAATAATGCTAACGGGAGATGTTGAGAAAATTGTAACAGGTTGTAATATTTGTAAGAGGTTGTTTTGGTTATCATCCGAAATTTTAAACCGTCTCAATTGATCATTCCATTCAGGGGCATGTAGCTCGGGTAGGATGGTTACAGGTTTTATGGAGAGATTTAAGATCTCTATGACGGGTTTAAATTTAATTTGTGACGGGAAGGGGTATGAGTTATTAAAAGTAACCTTGTACGGGTTGTATATTTGGAGGGTTTTTGAACGCAAGGAGTAACCAATTGGTAGCCGAATAACCATAGGGATTGTGATGAGGGAATAATTTGACGGACACTCGAGAGTAGCGGCAGTCCTGTTCGCGAGAGAAACCCAGATGTCTGGTCCAATTCGTAGTTGGACGGTTTTAGGGGAATGAAATTTTTTAAATGAACATACCGGGGCATGCCGGTCACGAATTAAGTCGATAAAGCAAGACCTAGTAGTTGGAAGAATAACTGGTTTGAGTGGAGTACAAACGAGTTGTTTATTTGGTTGCGGGAATCGGCAATGCCGGACGTCGCTATCTGACATCATAGAATAGGCTGACAGATCTTTGGTTAGGAAAAGGTAAGGTGGTACGGTGGGTAAATACAATCGATAGACATTAGAGTTGTTTTGGTAGGGTGTTGGGAAAGGGTGAAATTTATATACGTCGTAAGTGAGGACATCGAAAAATGGTATAATTATGAGGTATGTGTAGGGTCGTGGTCCATGTATAGTCCAGGTGTATTCGAGAAATTGGGGGTAATTAGTGTGGTTGAGTGGGAATATGTGTGATAATTGTAATTGTGTCTGGGCGGTGTAGATCAAGGACTGAAGTGTTTCTCATGGTATTAAAGAGTGATTTTTCCATAGGCTAGCTGGGTTGCACGCAAAACCTTGGAATGAAACGTAGTTATTCGTTGTAAGTATTTATCGATTAGGGTTACTTGTAGGTTCATTATCTCTATTAATTCTAGATATCTTTTGTGTTCTTTGTATTGAGCTAACATGGATTCAAGGTATGTGAATCTGGTGAATCTGTCCGAAAGGGAGTGGAGGAAGCGATTGTTTTCGTGTAGTGACCTAATAGTTTGTTTTAACATGTGTCCATTATACTGTCGATTTCGCGCGAAGAGATTCAATTTGAATTCGATTCTTTTAATGTCTTCTTCGGTTGCTAATCCGAATAAACCTTTGAACAGTTTCCCTCCTATATCTATCAGTCCCTTTTACTTCTTTGGTTAAAGTTTTCCGAGTTTTTAGTTTCAGTTTGTATCCATGGTAAGGCTAATATTTCTGAGAGGGCGCGTGCTGTAGTTTGAATATTTTCGAGGGTATTTTCTGAGAGAACGCGACTAATCTGATCTTTTCCTTGGAAAGAATTCTGGACTTTACTTTCAAACGTTTTTAAATGGGTTTGTATCTGAAGGGGATTGATTTTAATTCTAGCAGGGGGTTGCAAATTTATATAAAGGTCTGCGTGCCCTTTCAAAAACTTACCTTCTGCAAGTTTTTCTATAACAACTCCGGTAGAAATTTTAATGCTAGGTCTACAAGAGTAAATAATTTGGAAAATTATAAGGGGGACAATTTTATTCATTTCTACGCCTTAGGTTATACGGAGCTGGGGGTGGCTGTGTGGATACTTGTGTTTGTAGGCGAAGGGGTCGGCCTCGTTTTGGTGGCAATGGGGGTCGACCGTTGAGCTCTGATTCTGAGCGGGTTCGTTTCTTATGTGAAGGTTCTAGTTCACGTGGTTGATGCATTTGCGGGCGGTGTGTAGGGTCCGTGCGTTAATCATCAATCGGTGAGGGTGGTGACAGAGGAGATGGTAGAGTTGGAGGAGATGGTGGAGTTCCACTGAATGATCCTTCCGAAGTAGGGCGGGTCGTACTCAGGTGACAACATGAATCTGAAGGAAATCCTACCATCAGGGGTGTCTAAATTATGTGTTTTTACATGGGGAATTCAAATATGAGCTTATTTTTTGGATAGTATAACTCTAACCTACGTCATTTTGTATTTCTAAATTGCCAATTTTACCCTTTTGAACCCCTTTATAATATATTAAAAGATATAAGGTAAATCATTTATATTGACAAGGCCAAATCAACTTTACATATATTTATTAATAGGTGAACTGCATGTATATCACTGGATATAATTACAAAGATCATTCTCCTGACATCTTGAACTTTGCCAGGTTGCACAAATCCTGCTTTGACTCACACTTGGACATCAGCTTCCTGCTGGTCTCCTGAGCCCTGATCCCTCCATCCCTCTTTTCCTGTGAGAAGTACTTAGCAGAAGCCTCAGTCACCATTTTAACAACCCTCTCAATGCTTTGTGTGTGGCAAGGCCAGTTGCGCACCTCCATGGGGGGTGTTGATGAAGTTTTTCACCTCTGAGGTGCTTAGAGAGCAGGTGAGAGGTGGCTCTGACACACCTTCTGACCAGCTGATCAAGTCACCGATGCTGGAAGCATCACAATTGATGTCAGGTGTCCTTCTGCTCCTAACAGAGGAGTCCCCCAGCTGAGTGTCCGGGTCCCCCTCTCCCCTGATGGCCAGGATTCTCTCCACCCCTTCAATCCTCTCCTTCTGATCCTCAGAGCAGAGTAGTGTTTGGAGGATGACTTCACTGTGGGCATACCAAGCAGATCTTCTCACAGTTGGCATCACAATATCCAGCACCTCCTTTCTATGGGACTTGAGGCAGTCCAGCTGAAAGAGGATGTGCCTAGGCCCTTCGATCTAGGAGTGCTTGACCTTCACGTTGAACCAACATGGGTAATACACTCCAATGATGAATTCCACAATGAATTGCAGAATCTTCAGGTTCTTTCCTTTAAGTCCGTGCTTTGACACCCAGAGCCTGAGAAGTCTGTTCGCTGTGGTGAGCCAGCGGCTGTGGTTTACTGGTCCTATCTCTAACAGAGCCAGCCCTGCAGGAAGTACTCCATCCCTGACTGCACAGACAATTTTATAGCCATAGTATTGATCAGTTGAGAGATCTTGAATGACCTTGTCAGGAAGCTTGATCAGTGGAGGGCCAACAGAGATTCGGGTGAAGTTTGGATTGATATCAAAGTCTGTAGCAGTATCAAGGAGCTTTCCTATTGGCCCGGATAATTTTTTGTCTGACAGAGTAGGGCCATCAAGGTCAACAATGAGATGGCGCAGGGGAAGTTCAACAGTGTGCAGGTTGCACACCAACCAGACCAGCTTTCTCCCCAGGTGCAGCTCCAGCTTCCGCATTACTCCAGCTTTCACACCAGTGTTCACATTTGTTGAGTCTCCTCCAATGGTCAACAAGGTCTTATCATAACCCCTCTCTTTCAGCCAGGCAAACAGGACCTTAGCAATCTTCTCCGCATGTGACTCCTCTTTAGTTGCTTTCTCTGGGGTAAAGTGGAACAGATAGTAGCTGCCAGGCTCACTAACAACACTATAGTGTTCTTCCTTGATCTTTGCGGGAAAAGATTGGTCACTGCCCTCAGCTTCCATCATCACATTGGTCAGGTCAATCCGCCCATCAAAGAGGATGCAAGAGATCCCCCCTCCTCCCTGCACTTCTTCTCGAACTGTTCCCCCAGCTCTCTCATCAACTTCTCCTGTGCTCTCTTGACCTTGCTCTTATCAATCACTTTACTTGTATTGTCTTCTGTGATGATTCCTGCATCAATCAGAGCTGCTGTTGCTATCGCTGCAGTTGGCCTCAGCCCTATGCCATACCTTACACTAGCAAGGGCAATGTTTTGAATCTCATCATAGCCGAGGTGGTAAAATAGCTTCATAAATCATGAGTCACTTCAAATATTTCACAAAACGTTTTAGAATGTTCTGAAACGTTACATTCTAGCCTCTGAGAAAGGTGGCTCAGAAAATGGCCTTATGCGCGCCAGAAAACCGTCAAAATATTTCATATACCAAACTGTATGATAATTACAATTAAGTGGAATGGCACACCTTTTTATTTGAGTATTTACGTAAATATTATTATTATTATATGAATTACATTATATGTGTTTATATGAATTAGTTAGAACAATGCTCTATGAGAGATAACGTGAGCAGCCATGATAGAAAACGTGAGAAGACATATTCTGGGGTAACTACAATAGTAAAATAATCAACAATTTAATAATAATCAACTGCAAAATGATGTAGGTTAGGGTTATCAGAATTAAATATTTTCTTCAGAATTGTGTTCTATACACCAAAATATGTCATTTGAACACCCCTCTCCATTGATTTAAAAAAAATGCATAGTATGACCCGCCCTACTCCCGAAGGGGTTTCTCCAGGGTCTGGGTCCGATGGGACGCTTGGCTCTGGGGCCTCCTCTTGTTCAGAGATTGGCTCGAGTACTGGTGGTATTACGAGGTACCAATCTTCGTCATGGGTAGCGGTTCCAGCGGTGACCACTTCAGTTTTTTGATCCCTGCCCGATTTGTTAACACCTTGACTTTTTGAAGGATAGGCGGCTCGAACGCCTGGCAGCTGTTTTTTGGGAAGGTGTTGTCGGAAGCCATCTTCAAATTGTCAGCGTGAATGATCTTTAGTTTGGAATGATCCCGGAGGTCGAGGATTTCATAACGATTTTTTCCGAGGTTTTTCATAATCCTATATAGGCCATCCCATTTTGGGTATAATTTGCGATGAGCACCTGGCGGTTTCACGCTCTTCAGATAACATCGCATGCCGACGATTATAGTCCGTTGACGGGGATGACGCTTATGTTGCTTTTGCTCCATCTGTTGGTTTCGTTGGTCGAGGGCATAGCGGATTATGTCAAAAATCTTGAAAGATCGTTCAGCTAGTTGCTGATTTGCTTCTGCCATTTAGGAAGATGCTAGAACTGCCGGGTCGGTTTGGTCGGGCAAATCAAAAGGTAGACGCTTGTCGTAGTGATAGAGGACGAAATGAGGGGTGTCCCCGATGGACACATTATAGCCATTGTTGATGGCTGTTTGTACCATGGGAAGGGAATCATCCCATGTACGGGAGGATGCATCAACAACGTGGCGCAGGCTTCTAAGATCTTTCGATTTGCCTTTCCACTAAGCCGTTTACCTGCGGATGGTATGCCACAATGTGTGTATTTTTAATTTTACACATGTTACAGAGTGACTCGAACAGTTTGGAAGTGAAACTAAGGGCGTTATCCGAGATTAGGATGGAAGGAATGGTATGATTTTGGATGACGCGTTCCACTAGGGCTCTTGCCACAGTTTCCGAGGTCTGGTCTGGAATGGTGGCTACTTCGCTGTAACGCGAGAAGTGGTCCGTAAACACAATGATGTACTGATTTCGCTTTGATGTTTTGGGAAATGGTCCCAGTATATCCATTCCAGTTCTTTGCCAGGGCCTTTGGCATACTGGATATTTATGCATCGGAGCTGTGGATGGTACGTTGCCCTTGTGTTTTAAACACGACGGACATTCGGCGATGTATTCATGTACCTTTCTCTTCATCTCGGGAAAATGGTATCGCTCCAAAAGACTCTTGATGGTGCGATCCGGCCCCATGTGTCCATACAAAGGTGAGTCGTGACAAAGTCCAATGGCTATATCGACGAGATCCTTTGGTATCTCCACGAGGTCGTTTCCATCTTCGTTCCTGAAATGTACGAGCCCTTCTTTGAAGTTGTACTGTTCTTTTACCTTCGATGGTTCCTTTTGTTCCAGGCGCGCCCGAAGGTTTTGGGTGTGTTGGTCCTGTTGTTGGGAGTATTGCAGACACTCGTGGTCGAACACAGGAAGAATTCCTATTTTATTCACTTGGGCGTCGGACTTGAGCCTCGACAATCCGCCTGGAATAACTGGAAGTTTTCCTGGTTTGTATACGATTTTTGCCGCAAAGTCCTGAATCAACAGAGCCCATCTACTCAATCGTCCTTCAAGTAGCTTGCCCTTGAAGAGGTACGTGAGTGGCTTATGATCAGCCTTGATGATTACATCGTAGCCATAGACGATATTTCGAAATTTTTTCAAAGCCCAATATACCGCTAGGGCCTCTCGGTCCGTAGTGGAATAATTCCGTTGAGGTGCAGAGAGAAGTTGACTGGCATAAGCAATGGGTAATTCCACACCTACGTCCTGTAACAGGACGGCTCCTAGTCCATAGGAGGAAGCATCTGTGGCTATGATGAAGGGTCTTGTGTAATCAGGATATTGTAAGATGGGATGACAGGTTAGTTTATTAATTAAAGTTTCAAAGGCATGTTTGGAATCGGGAAACGGTCTGGGATGGTAATGTTGTTCAGGCGTCTAAAATCTATACAAGGGCGAGATATTCCGTCTGTTTTGGAGAAGAGAATCATAGGAGCGGACCAGGGACTAGCTGAAGGCTGAATGACATCCTGCTCCAACATGTCCGTGATGTGTTCCTCAATAGTGACTAATTGGGAATGTGGAACCCGATAGTGAGGAATGAAAATGGGTTTGGAATTGGGTTCCAACTTGATTTCAAAAGGGACCAAATTAGTTCGGCCCAGAGGATCTCCTTTTAGGGCAATCACATCTCTATTTCTTATCAGGAAATCGAGAAGTGATTCCATTAGTTTGGGATCCTGTAAAGCTGGTGACTCCTGAAGGGAGTGCTCCAGACATTTCTTATATTCTTCTTTTAATACTGAAGGATTTAACTCTAAGGAACTGGAAACACGATTTATCATACTGATGGGGAAATCTGAATCTACTTCTACTGTGGAAACAGTTCCTATTTTCTGATTTGAAGTTAATTCTATAGGACTTTTTCCTTTGTTTAAACAAACAACAGGGATAGCTGAATTCTGACTCTGACTAAGGACTTGGGCAATAAGAACATCTCTTTTGAAATTACTTTTCTCTGTAATCAGAGTACGCTCTGACTCTAATAATTTTCCTTGACTGTCAACTACTTTTGCTAGGAAACAAATCTTCTCATAAGGTGCTACTGTTATATGCTCGGTAGGGCATATGAAAAATTGTGAATCTGACTCTGGTTCGGCGACTAAAATTTGCCTTATGGCTGAACTGAAGCTGGCTGACTGGAAACTGGCTGACTGGAAACTGGACTGACTGGAAACTGACTGTGTTGATCCAACTGGATTCAACAACTGGAACTGATTACCCTGGGGTCTGATTTCTGGAGCGGTTGTCCCTCTGGATGCAACCGGCTGACTTGAACTGCTATCAAGTGGAGGGGGTTTCCTATTTCTTTCGGAAATCTGAACTGAACTAATTCTATTAGCATTAAGCTGTCTGTCATTCTCACGGAGATGGTGTGTCCTATTTCGACACTTTACTAACTTTCCGGCTGGGTAAATCTCCCATTGATTCCGGTTAAAAAAATCCATACCTAGTAGGATGTCTGTCTGAAAGGTGGCGACTGTGTCCACTATACAACATTTCGCGGGGTATACCGCGTTTCCAACTTCTAAATATAACTCAATTTCTCCGTATGGGTATGGGTGTGCCCGTAACTCCTCTGAGTTGGCAGGATGGTGCCTTAAGTTCATATTTGTAATTTGTACTCTCTAATTCATCTACACATTGTTTCTTAATTAACGTCGCGTGTGCTCCTGTATCTAGGAGAGCAGTTAAATCTTGGTTATCGGTGCTACAATTTATTATTAAATCTAGGAGGTCCGCACCTATTATCCTGATGGGAGTTTGTGTGCGTATCTGGGTTCATTACTGTAATTTAGGAGGGAGGAGGTTGAACTGCTGCCTCCAATGTAGGGTCTAAAAAAGGGCTCGAATGGTCTTCTATGGGAGGACCTGGGTCATATTCTACGGGATTACCATACGCTGGAGGGTGTTCTTGAAAACTGTACTCTGGGGAAAATGATTCCTCCACGGGTACTTCTACGTACCGAACTAGCTGACCTTGCTGGTTGTACTGAGGTTTGTACATGGGGTAAGAGTGTGGTTGACCCTGTGGTCGTAATCTATTGGGTTGGTGGTTCGACTGAGGCTGGGAATGGACTGGTTTCTGGGGATTGGATGACTTTTGGGATACGTTTTGGGAACGTGGGTGGTTTGGTTTCTGAAAGTGGGGTCTATACCCTGCAGGGGCTTTATCAGCACACTTTTGGCGATCGCCACGGCGATGACCATGTTCGTGACAGTGGGAGCAATAAGAGGGATAATTACACTGACTTATCATGTGCCCAAAGCTATCGCAGTTAAAACACTGTGGAGGAGGGCGTGTATTCTGGGTTTGGGGGGCTTGTTTCTGGGGTGTTCCCTGCATTGGCCTCGATTTATAGGGTTGTTGTTGTTGTTGGTGTTGTGGCTGCTGCTGTTGAATGTAATGTACAGGGGTTTCTCTACTCTTTCGGTAGTTCTGGTTTGCTAAATCGGGGTAATGTTCCCGTGTTTTGTTTATGGCTACACTTACAGGTTTGTCAACATTTAAAAACTCCTGAAACTTTTTTTTAGGTGCTCCGGGTAGGTTTTGGTAAATAGTTGTTGCTACTATTAGATTTCTTTGTTTCGAAGTGAAAGTTATGCCACATGCATTTTCTGCGGCACGGAGGGCTTCTCCTACAAGTTTATGTGTTCGTGTAATAAAATTGTTTAAATCTTCGTGTTCCTCTTTCTTCCATTTAGCTTGGAAGACTGCTTCTAACGTGGCTAAGGGTTGTGCAAGTGTTATTTCTTTAAAAAATTCTAATAAGTTTTGTTTAAAATCGTCCCATGTTGTAGCTTCGCTAATTGATGGGACGTAGGTGACTGTGTCATGAGCATTCCCTTCTTTAGGGTCGATAAATCTTTTTGCTTCCTAATTTTTATATCATCATCGGTGATGTTTTCGCGTAAGAAATGTTGCTCTAAAGATTCAATCCAAGGTCTTACGCGTGGTTCAACAAAGCGATTATCTATGGTCCCCTTAAAAATTAAAACAGTATGGGAAGGTTTACTAGTCTGCCTAAGTTAATGTATGCTGGGGGGGGTTTGAGACTGAGACATATTGGCTTGTTCTGGATCTGAAGTTTGTGTGTTTGGGAGTATGTTTGAAGGGCGCGGGGTAGGTGGAAAAATGGGTGTAGGTAAATTTTCGATGTCAGAAAGCGCACCGTCTGAATCGCTCATATGTGAAGGTACTTATTAATGTGTTCTAATTAGGTCTGCTTGACCGATCTTAATTTATGGAATGATCACTTAAGGGGTTTTCCTAACTACTATCTAAAAATAAATGCACAACAATTTGCCTAACTAGGGGAAAATTTGAAAAGATTGCAAACAAAAATAAAAAATGTAAACAAAATTTCACTCGAATGTACGTGAAGGTATGGTAATACTATGTTTGGTACATTAAATAAAATTATACTATACTAAATAGAATAGCAAAAATAACTGAAAATAACTGAAAATAACTCTGTGACAATAACTCTGTGAATTTTAATTCTGTGACAATAATTCTGTGAAAATACTGTTTTCAATAAAAAAAATGTATCACTGGTGTTTGAAGTGTTCACTGTGTTTTGTGTTAATTCTGGCTCAATACTAAATATTAACTGTTAATAATACTGACTTTTCAAATGTTTAGAGATTATTTAAAAAAGAGTTTTGTACTTAACAACATTCCTACGGCGAAATCCTTAGAGACGTGTCCTGAAGACGTGTCTTGCTGGCCACTTGTTCTTGGATGAAAACTAGGCGTGGAGAACTTGGAGTCGTGACGCACCGGTTCAAGGTGGATGTGACGAACTAGAAGTCGTGACACGCCGGTCAACTGGGTGTTGGTTCTAGTTCCAGGGTCTGGAAGACTGGAAGAATCCTGGATGCAGAAGTTGTCAGTCGTGAAGATCCTGGTTAAAGGGTCGCCAGTTGTTAACCCCTCCGTCTATGGCCCGGGTTGGTTCGAAGTCGACGGGGGTTCTAGTTAGGTGGCAGCAACGGATGTGTGACTTGCAGTAGTTTTCTTCTATATTACTCTCCGAGTTCTTCTATAGTGGCTCGGAGGACTCTGATAGACTTACTAAAAATGCTGAAGGTTCCGGACTCTTCTTATAGCGTATCCGGAAAGTTTAATGACTAAGTTCTTCTGAAGAGAGCAAGGCTCGAAGGATAAGATAAAAACTATCTTTTACTGTAATTTACTGCTAAAATGTACAGGTAGTGCTCAGCCTCTGAATTAGCTTCTGAATGACAATGGAAGATTTTTACTGGGGTTTATATACCCAAAAACTGCTAACATCATTATTATTAAATGCTAAAAAGGCTGTATTATTTTTGCACAATATTCGAAAATAAAGTAAATTTTCAGCTGTGGTAAGGCTTGAACGAGTAAACAAAATATTTGAAGACGAAACCATATTTTTATCTTAAACCGCGACTTTTCAGATCTGATGTTATCATGATCTGCCAAGTTAACTAAAAGTGGAAATCGGACTATGCATCTTTACACTAAAATATGCATATGAGTAAAATTTTAAGGTTTAAGATGTACAATTTTAATGCTTAGGCAAGACATGATCTCATCTTTTATAACGAAAGAGAATGTATACAAAATATGAACATTGCAAAGCTTAAGCAGGATTCCTTATTAAGCGGAATCTAAAAAAATGATTATGAGATTTTAAAAAAACAACAGGTCACCAATTATTTGGCAAAGTAGAAGGCAAATCAAAAATTTTATCCAAACTCGCGTTGAGCGATTTTGATCCTTATGTAAAAATGAATACACACACGTACATACATATGAGCAAAGGTGGGCACCCGGGCCTCAAAAAGGACCGACGGTCCCGGTCCCGGTCCTTGCCTCAAACTAGACCGACGGTCCCGGTCACGGTCCTTTCTGAAGATAGGACCTAGGAACGACTCGGTCCTCGGTCCTTATATATAATATGTTAAAAATTTGATTAAAATGAAAAATGAAATTAAAGACACCGGAAATCTTTAATTTTATTAACGTAAATTATAATTAATACAATACATAAATGATGAAAAAAAGTTATTAAGTTAAATGCTTGAGTTTCCCTTCAAGAAGACTAGCATTTCAAGACTAGCATCTTCTTTAGAACTTCAAATAATCACTAAACACACTAAAATCACTAAAAAAGACCGTCCGGACGGGACCGTCCGGAATTGCTTAAAAATGGACCGTCGCTCCTCATTTCGGTCCTCACTGAGAAAAGGACCGACTTTCCCGCTCCTGGAATTCGGTCCTTTTGGAACTCGGTCCTGCCCACCTTTGCATATGAGTATAGGCATTATATAAAGTTAAATAAAGGGTGATCCAGAGAAATGGGACCCAAAAGAAACCCCTGTAACTCTTAAAGTATAATTCCTTTTATAAAATCATACGCATCATTCGAAAGAGGATAGTTACAAGTTTGTACAGGATTGTATAGGTTTTGACAATACAAGACAAGATAAGATACAAAACAAAATAAAACTGTTACTTAAAAATAACCCTTCAAGATGACTGCATGGACTGTGGAACAGCTGCGTTTCATAACTGAGCAATATTATGAGCATGGAAGAAGTGTAGTTTCGGCTCAAAGATCTTTCAAGACAAATTTTCAGATGTCAAAATCACTTTCTAAGAGCTGAAACTACACTTCTTCCATGCTCATAATATTGCTCAGTTATGAAACGCAGCTGTTCCACAGTCCATGCAGTCATCTTGAAGGGTTATTTTTAACTAACAGTTTTATTTTGTTTTGTATCTTATCTTGTCTTGTATTGTCAAAACCTATACAATCCTGTACAAACTTGTAACTATCCTCTTTCGAATGATGCGTATGATTTTATAAAAGGACTTATACTTTAAGAGTTACAGGGGTTTCTTTTGGGTCCCATTTCTCTGGATCACCCTTTATATAAGAATATACAGGATTATAGAAATACATGAACCATATAACACGAATTTTTAAAATGGATACTTTTTCTTAAAATGGATACAAGAACTATATAAATGAATACAAGAATTACATGAAGAATAAGATAGTATAGGAATATGGGAATTATTTATGGTTCATTTATATATATAATATATATATATATATATATATATATATATATATATATTATATATATATATCAACGTAAAGAACGACGCTTTGTATAGGAGAATTATCCGCGCAAGATGAGAGCGAAAGAACGAAACAAATGAAAAAAATGAGGTACCCACCCGGGAATCGAACCCGGGATCTTCCGATTGCCGGTCAGATATGATAACCACTACACCACAGGCCTCACCCAAACAAATGTCGTAATTCCTCTACATACGCGGAGAAACCAATGCCCCAAAGGGGCAGTTATAATGTATATAATGTTACGGCATGCGGGAAGTGCCCCTTTGGGGCATTGGTTTCTGCGCGTATGTAGAGGAATTACGACATTTGTTTGGGTGAGGCCTGTGGTGTAGTGGTTATCATATCTGACCGGCAATCGGAAGATCCCGGGTTCGATTCCCGGGTGGGTACCTCATTTTTTCATTTGCTTGTTCTTTCGCTCTCATCTTGCGCGGCTAATTCACCTATACAAAGCGTCGTTCTTTACGTTAATTATACTGCGTGTTTGCAGTTATAATGTATAAATGTTACGGCATGCGGGAGGTGCCCCTTTGGGGCATTGGTTTCTGCGCGTATGTAGAGGAATTACGACATTTGTTTGGGTGAGGCCTGTGTGTAGTGGTTATCATATCTGACCGGCAATCGGAAGATCCCGGGTTCGATTCCCGGTTGGGTATCTCATTTTTTCATTTGTTTCGTTCTTTCGCTCTCATCTTGCGCGGATAATTCTCCTATACAAAGCGTCGTTCTTTACGTTAATTATACTGCGTGTTTGCAGTTATAATGTATAAATGTTACGGCATGCGGGAGGTGCCCCTTTGGGGCATTGGTTTCTGCGCGTATGTAGAGGAATTACGACATTTGTTTGGGTGAGGACTGTGGTGTAGTAGTTATCATATCTGACCGGCAATCGGAAGATCCCGGGTTCGATTCCCGGGTGGGTACCTCATTTTTTCATTTGTTTCGTTCTTTCGCTCTCATCTTGCGCGGATAATTCTCCTATACAAAGCGTCGTTCTTTACGTTAATTATACTGCGTGTTGCAGTTATAATATAATATATATATATATATATATATATATAGGGTGTTTGAAAACTTTCTGTACAAATTGTAATGGGGGATAGGCAACACCAAGACAAACCCTTTTCGTCTATAAGTGTATGTCCGCTGACGTCACCATTCGGCGCGAGAGGGCGCGCCGCTGCAATTGGCTAAAAGGTGAAGTGGGCTAGACTCGCGCTTGCCGCGGGCATTCTTAAATCGGACGTAGTACGCGTAACATGTTTATTTAAAGAAGGCATGTTTATTTAAAGAAGGTGCTGAAAGTTGCGACCGGTAGCATCAATGCATGCCCGACAGCGTCGAAGCATTGACCGACGTACACGTCGAAAGATTCCCGGCATTTCGGGAACAGTTCCAGCGGCGACAGCGATTCTTGCTACGAGGTCTTCTTCTGAGTAAATGGGAGTCTCGTACACGAGGTTCTTCATGTGTCCCCACAGGAAGAAATCGAGGCATGTTAAATCGGGCGATCTCGGTGGCCAGGCTACGGGCCCACCCCGGCCTATCCATCGGTCCCCAAAAGTGGCGTTCAGATAATCCCGCACATCGTTGTGGAGTGTGCTGGGGCCCCGTCGTGTTGAAACCACATTCGTCTACGAATAGCCACGGGAACATCTACCAGCAGTTCCGGCAACGTTTCTTCAAGAAATATCCGATAAACCCGCCCGTCGAGTCGGGCAGGCAGCAGGTACGGCCCAATCAACTTGCCATGGACGATACCCGCCCAAACATGACGGCGAACCGTTCTTGATGAGCATGCACCCGTGTAGCATGTGGATTTGCGTACGCCCACACGTGAGAATTGTGCATGTTAAACACACCCTCACGTGTGAAACAGGCCTCATCTGAGAACAGCACATAAGCCGGAAAATTAGGCTGCACCGCTGTCTGCTGCAGAACCAGCGTGCGAATTCCACACAAAGAGGGTAATCCGAGGTTGTAATGCCTGGACTCTCTGACGATGAAACGGATGTAACTGCTGCTCGTGCAACCTCTCTCAGACCAGGTCGTGGTTCACACCGAGGATACGTGCAACACCTCGCGTGCTTGCGCTTGGATTGTTCTCAAATCGCCGTAGGATTTCTTCTTCCATGTCAGGAGTGCGCACGTTTCTCTCCCGACCAGTGTCATGCATGTTTGCATGGAATGTTCCAGTTTCTCGCAGTCGCCGATGCAAATGCGCAAACGTTTGGTGGTTTGCCACACGTCTGTTTGGGAAGCGCTGTCGGTACAACCTCACAGCAGCTCTTCTGTTTCCATTGGCAGCCCCATACACCATATGCATGTCAGCCATCTCAGCAGTCGTGAAGCGCTCCATGTTACGCGTACTACGTCCGATTTAAGAATGCCCGCGGCAAGCGCGAGTCTAGCCCACTTCACCTTTTAGCCAATTGCAGCGGCGCCCTCTCGCGCCGAATGGTGACGTCAGCGGACATACACTTATAGACGAAAAGGGTTTGTCTTGGTGTTGCCTATTCCTCATTACAATTTGTACAGAAAGTTTTCAAACACCCTGTATATATAATATATATATAATCATGCGGGTTGCTTCTACAGAGCTTCAATTTAATATTTAGGAGAAATCCAATGACAAGGAGAAATGTAAATGCCATGAAAAGTCTTCTTTATTGCGCAACGTTTCGAGCAATACGCTCATCTTCAGGCTGTTTAATAACAATGTGAAATTAAAATCAATATTGAATGAAAAACAAAACAGAAAATTTCTATAACCTATTCGTAAAGACAAATTTTAAAAGACTGAGAAAAGAGGGTTAAATTCTAAGTTATACAGATTTACATATAAAAATTAAGAAGTTATTTTTAAATACATGTAGTAAATGTGAAATTAATACACTGGAAAAATTACCAATAGTACACTGGAACAATGGAGCTATCTACCTTACACTGCGGTATCCGAGGCTGACTAATTTGAGCAGAGGCAAAGAACGGGAACACGAAGGATGGCGAGGGCGATTGGGGAAGGAGGGATTATAAGGAATTGGGGAAGGAGGAGGGATCATAGCAAATTGAGAGGGACGGCCGATGAGTCCCCTAGTCTGAATGTTGACTCATCGGCCGTCCCTCTCAATTTGCTATGATCCCTCCTCCTTCCCCAATTCCTTATAATCCCTCCTTCCCCAATCGCCCTCGCCATCCTTCGTGTTTCCCGTTCTTTGCCTCTGCTCAAATTAGTCAGCCTCGGATACCGCAGTGTAAGGTAGATAGCTCCATTGTTCCAGTGTACTATTGGTAATTTTTCCAGTGTATTAATTTCACATTTACTACATGTATTTAAAAATAACTTCTTAATTTTTATATGTAAATCTGTATAACTTAGAATTTAACCCTCTTTTCTCAGTCTTTTAAAATTTGTCTTTACGAATAGGTTATAGAAATTTTCTGTTTTGTTTTTCATTCAATATTGATTTTAATTTCACATTGTTATTAAACAGCCTGAAGATGAGCGTATTGCTCGAAACGTTGCGCAATAAAGAAGACTTTTCATGGCATTTACATTTCTCCTTGTCATTGGATTTCTCCTAAATATTATATATATATATATATATATATTAGGGTGGTCCAAAAAAACGAAAGAACAAATTTCCTTTCTCCACAAGGGTATTTTTATTCCTTTATACATAACTGAAAATCACAAAATATTTTCCCCAAGAAACAATATTTAGGGGTCGCCCCATGTGGAGTTCATAAATCAGGGGTCTCACGCAGCAGAAAATAGTTATGCACTTGAAAAACTATGACATTAGAGCCGCCTTTGATGGAGTGGGGAGCTTCTTTCGGTGGTTTGCCACCAGTCGAAGAAGGAACTGTTTCTGCTCTTCGTCCTTCGTCAGCGTGTTGTTGTATTTTTGGATCAGGCTGATACCCCGTTCCGCCGTGTCGTTTACTACTTCCATCCGAGAGGACCGATCCCGAAGTTCGTTGAAAAAAGGATCGTCCGTCCACTGTCCGGGGGGGTTCTCCAGAAAGGATTGAGATTTCGCTTTTCCTCCTTCCATCAAAACATCAAAGAAGGAACTGGTCCTTTTAGTCACAAGGTCCTCCAACTTCATGTCTTCCACTTCATCCTTGATCTCTAGACGTTGAGGAGGGCCGGGTAACCGCTGACGCTGTAGGTTCCGGAGCATCCTTTCCTTTGTCGCCGTGGTCACTCATTCGTCGAAAAAGGCTAGGGCAACCAGGTGCTCGGAGAGAAACCTAAGATGCCTGGAAAAGGCCGCGGACGCTTTACTGGCCACAGTCTGATTTGGGTAAGTCTTGAGCAGAGACAGAAGTTCGATGTCGTTGTAGGGGGCTCGAATTCCAAGGGACGCTTCGTTCCATTGTCTGATGTAAACGAGACTCACAAACAGAGCGAAGTCGGTTATGTTCCTGGCTTCTCGTGGTGTCAGCTTGAATTGAGCTTGGAAAAGGAATATCTTCAACACATAAATTCCTTTCCCCATCCAACGAGCATGGTGTGTTGGGCCAGGAGCTTGAAATGACTCGCCCACTTCCTCCGCCAAGGAGCAAGAGAGATAAGCGCAAGAATTCTTGATAATCGTCCCTTGGTTGCTGCGCTTCGAGTGCATGTAGCAAATAATTCAGCATCTCTTTCCGCAATCTGCTCAACACCGGATCCTGGAAGAGTTCGTCGGTTGCTGCAACACACGCATCTTGATTTATCGATGGCCATTGTTTCTGAAATCGCTTGAAGAGTCCGGATTCTGGACCTCCAGATGGACCGAAGATACAGGAGAAGACTTTGGACAGCATGATTTCCATGACATGGTGACGGCAAGCAATCCAGACCAGTTCGGTTCCTAGAGCTTCTTCGATTCTAATGCAAGCTCCTTTGTGAAGTCCTGTGTTGCTGGCTGTCGTATCAAATACGAGTCCTTTGATTTGAGACCAGAGATTCCATTTCTCAATTGCTTCAACACAAGCATTCGCCTGAGACCCCTCAGTACCTTTGTCCATCTTCGGAATTCCCAAAAGCTTCTCGTGGCCGTTTCCAGTGACAAGGACAGCAATTCTATCAACGCTTGCCTTGGATCCGTCGATATCTGGCAATAGTTTGCCATCCCAGTGTAAAAGAAGAGGTCCCTCCAAAGAAGATTCCTGGTCTTCTACTGCTGCCGTTTCCTGTCTTCCTTGTCTTCTAGACCGCCTGATTGAACTTCGGGAGAGTGTGAGCTCTCTGAAAGATTATGTCCAAGCGCCTCAGCAACGGCTCCAGCCACAAACACAGCTCCGCGATCTGGAAAATTGACGCGATCCAAGGCGCCGACGACTTCGGGCGAGTTGAAGATATTCTTAAGTCTCTTTGGCGTTGGGGAAGCAGCAGCTGCCGCAGATGTTGACGCAGAAGGTCTATATTCGTCTTCGCTTTCAGATTCCCGAGAAGATGACGTGGAAGAAAGTTCTGCTGTTGCCCCCGTCCTGGATTTGGTTTCCCTTCCCTTCCTTCGTATCTCGCTTTTGCCATCCTTTCTTTTTCTTCTCGTTGTCTCTTTCTGCTTTCTTTTGCAGGCGTCTTTTGGTCGGCCCAAGTCATGCTACAGGAAAAGACGTCTTCTCTTTGCTTCCGAAGGAATTCCCGGTCTTCCTCGTTCTTGATTACCGACATTGCATCTTTTGTAGATTTATCAAACAGCTCTTCCAGATCACCTTTGAACACTTCTTCGTTCATTCTGTCACTTTCTCGTTGTCGAGTTCGGTGCTTCTTGAGGGCTAGATACTTCTCGTACAGCTTTGACAGTTTCCGGACACACATGAATCTATCCGTTGGGAAGGAATTCTGGCGCGCTGCCATACAGCGACAACTGCTTCACAGGCCAACTTGTAACTCGTGGGCAGGGTTCTTCCTTCGTCCAGGTAGTTGTACTGGGCCAGTCGGAGCACGTCCAGTACACGGGGTAGTCTTGCTGTCGATAACTGAGAGTTCGGCCTCCCAAGGAGCCAGTTTTCAGGCTCAGATCTCCTACTAGACGACATCATAATCACTTCTAAAAAGAAAAAACGAAATGTTTAGTATGGGGCAACCCCTAAATATCCACCAATCAAGCTCAAATTCCACACACAAGTAAGTCGACCCTAGTGGACAACAAAAACAAGGCATGTGGAGAAACGATTCGACCAACATAGTTTTTACTATAATATTTTTGGACCACCCTAATATATATATATATTAGTGATGTAGGTCACATCCGCATCCGCATCCGCGGAACATCCGCACATTTTCTCGCATCCGCATCCGCATCCGCACTTTGGACTGCGGATGTCGTGCGGATGTGGATCGTTGAGATAAAATGTCATTAATAAGCGGAAATTATCAAATTCTACTATATTAATAGAACTAGTTCATTGTGCGCAAAAGTGATGCAAGCGACAAGACGAGAGGCTGTTCTTGTATGAAGTTACTCTCTTGCAACCTACTTAGATCCACGTTACAAAGCTAAGTTATTTTCACCTAGTACATTAGAACGAGTTAAATCATCACTTGGCAAAGCAGTTGAAGAGCTTCAATCTCTTGAATCTGTCGCTTCGCCACCCACCAAAAGAATAAAAGTTTCAGTGACAGAACCAACACCTTCAACAAGCAAATCTATCACAGAATCTGTCTCTCAGTTTCTTGAGTCAAGCAGCAATGACGAGACCTACGCGATGTCAAAAGATGTAGTAAAAATGATCGGGAGCTATCACCAAGAAAAACGCCTGGCTGCATGTGACAATCCTATTAGTTGGTGGAAAAATACGCAGAATATCTATCCATACTTGAGTAAACTTGCAAGGAAACATTTAGCCTGTCCTCCAACAAACGTACCAAGCGAGAGATTATTTAGCAGTGCTGGATTAATATATGATGAAAAGAGAAACAGACTGGCAGCAGAAAAGGCAGAAAAGTTAATGTTCCTTAAGCATAACCTTCCTATAATTAAGTTTGAACATTAAACGATGAACATCTTAGTTTACTTTATTTTAATTACTCATTTATAAATATGCCTAATAAAACTTTAAACTTAATATAAATAGTTATCAAGCTAATTAAAGATCTCTTTCTATAAGGGTGGAGGTTGGGGAAAGAGGTCGGTGGGGTGCATTTGAGTTGGGTTCACGTCCCGCATCCTGGTAACACAATTATGGTTTCTAATTGTGGCTGAAACTCAACAAAATATAACGAATTTATTTGCAGACGAATTCACTAATTGATTTCTATATTAGTTAGATGCTTGATATTATTTTATATGTTCAGAGAAAAGTACAGCAATTATTGTACAATTAATCAATATACTACATTATAGCTACAGCTCTCTCTATATAATAACTTATTATATACGTTAAACACAACAAATCTCGAATATATCCTAAAAAATAACGAAAATGTAGACATCCGCATCCGCGGATGTTGAAATCAAACATCCTCATCCGCATCCGCGGATGTGAAAAAAATGACATCCGCTACATCACTAATATATATATATATATATATATATATATATATATATATATATATATATATATATATATATAAGTGATCAGTCTTTCCTTGTGAACAGACGTGTTTTATCGAGTGTCCAGTGTTACCAATTGAATAAGTGGTTTTCGTTGAAGTGTCTTTTAAAAAAATAGTGTTTGGTGCATTCTTAACTAAATTATTTTGTTACTAATCATTCATTAACGAATATATTTAATTTGTTGACTTTATTCATTACTATATTATTTGATTAAACCAAGGCTAGTGCACGTGGCTTGCCTTGTTTGTTTCCCGAATCTATTACTAAACGGGGTTTTATAAGGTTGAAATTCCCTTGTTTGCCTTTTTTGTTTTTCAAATCTATCAGAAAACGAAGTTTCATAAGGTTCATTTTTCCTTCCTTCGGGGGATCAAGTAGAGTGTGGTCACCCACCGTGGGAAAAAGGAAAAACGGAAAGAAAAAAGTCGGTTGAATAGCGGACAGATAAGTTTTATTAATACTTTTTCTTCTACAGATCTTTCGTCGGTAGTTTAATTAAGTATATATTTTTTAGTATAAATTTGTGTTACAAGAACCTGTTCTGCGTTTCAAGAACATTTTTGCCGGTTTGCGCAGGTGACGGCACAATAAGCACGCGGTAGACCTACATTGTAATTTATTAATTTCCAAAAGCTCGTTTTTTGTTTTTTTAATTAAGAGCATGGCACCCCCGTCAAGTACTTGCAGTCGCTGTGAAGGGAAATTTACCGCTTACACGTTTACAATTGCTAATAATAATGAACAGTTAGTTTGCAGGTGGTGCTCAAGCATGGAAGTGCTGAGGAACGAGTTAGAACGTGAGAGGGAGGCCAGAGTGAGGCTTGAAGAAAGCGTGATGCTCCCGACGGCAAAATTAGAATCCCTTGAGACTCCAGTTACGACCCGTCCTGCCTCAGTTTATACTAATAATATAAATAGTACTAATAGCCCTCTCTCTTCCCCTAGTTCCCAACACTTCGTTCGAGTGCGTAATGGAGCCCCATTGAGAAAACCTAAGACTTGTCTACCAGTAATAACAAACAATAAGTTTTCTGTTTTAGGTTTCGAAGATACTGATGAACCGGAAATACGACTCGTTGGCGATTCCATTGTTCGAGGGCGAAACCCTCGTCGTAGGCGCCGTTACTGCTACCCTGGTGCAAGGTGTGGAGGATAGTGTTGACCATTTTACAGACGGAACCTCTGAGGACACAACGTATGTTATTCATGTCGGTACTATTAACGTTTTAAATTCTAGATCGGAAGAGCTGCTGGCTAGGTACAGGGATTTACTAGAGCGACTAAAGGAAAAAACTAATAAGATAGTTTTAACAGGTATACTTCCTCCAATTATCCAACATAGCGATTTCTACAGCAAGGCGACCTATATCAACAATAACCTAAAGTCTCTTTGCCAACAGGAAGGAGTGCATTTTGCGAATTTTTGGAACAGTTTCTACGGCAGGAGAGACTTCTTCCTCGGAGATGGATTTCATCTTAATGACGTTGGAGCTGCGCGTTTAGGAAGACTATTTCATAATACTATCTCTTCTTTTCAGGCTGCCGTAACTCGAACGGTCCCGGCGTAATTTCCACAAATTTCCCCTGCGCTCGCGAAGGTGTTACAATTACAAACAATTTGAAGGTTCTATCCTTAAATGCTCGTAGCTTACGAAATAAAATAAACGAATTGTTTTCTTTAATTGCGTGTAAAGACTATGATTTAATTGCGATAAATGAATCGTGGCTTAGCACCAGGGTTGGTACCCAAAAACTCAAACCCAAAAACCTACCCAAAAACCCATCCAAAACCCCAAGACCAAAAACCCACCAAAAACCCAACTTAAAAACCTACATCAATTTACTTCTCATAAACTTATTTTTAACTTGGCATTTTTTTATAATGTGGTTATGCAGTCTTATATATTAACAACTATAAACTATAATTAATGTGATAAGGCCAATATAAACTAAAATTTCCAGAAACTATTTATTTGACATGTTTCATTATGAACCTTATATCTAATACTGTATCTAATTTATCTATCTTCTAATCGGCTACCTATATCTAAAAATAAATCATGTTTCTTTTCAGCTTTATAATTTAAATAATTTAAGTGGTACCTAATATTGTTTACACCAGTCTGCATGAAAATCGATTTCTTTATTTTGTGTTGTGTTTTTTTCTATCACCCACAGTTTTAAAGTTATTAGCAAAACAATTTTGGGGCGTTTTGTAATTTTTAACCTTTTTTATCTTTAATTAATTTCGTTTTTTCATATTTTTCAGATAGATAATTCTAACATTACGTCTTTAAAATTTTAATAATGGCTTCTAGAGGATGTGCCCATAGTCCAGACATATTTTGTTATATTTGTGGTCGGTATGTTGTTGTAAAACAAAGGACAAATGTAACGACCTTCATTAAGAGAGCTTATCATGCTTATTTTGGAATTAAATTAGGAGATCAAGGCAAAAGTTGGGCTCCACACAAGGTTTGTCATACGTGTGTTGCGGCACTAAGGAATTGTAGCAAAGGTAAAAAGAAAAGTTTGCCATTTGGGATCCCTATGGTATGGCGCGAGTCTAGAAACCATACCGACGACTGCTACTTCTGTTCTTGCAATGTTAAAGGTTATAATGCAAAGAATAAAGAGAGCCTTCAATACCCAAGTCTTCCATCTGCAATAAGGCCGGTACCACATGGTCCAGAAGTTCCTATTCCCCGCCCACCCGAGAGTCTGGATCAATACAATTCAGATTCTGATTCAGCTCCAAATCCAGACAATGATGATGTTTATGAACAGCCAACAGCTGACCGAGATCCTCCTAAACCATTAACCCAAGCCGAACTAAATGACTTAGTCGGATTTGAATCTGCCTAAGGACTCTGCAGAACTTTTGGGGTCTAGATTGCAGGAGAACAATTTATTGGCATCCGACACATACTTCGCTTGGTACAGAAATCGTGAGAAAGACTTCGTGCCTTTTTTCGAAGAAGATGGTCCCTTGGTATTTTGCAAGGACATCACAGGATTAGTGTACAAGCTAGGCATCGAATACCAAACCAGTGACTGGAGGTTGTTTATAGATTCCTCTAAAACCAGTCTAAAAGGAGTGTTACTGCACAACGGTAACAAATATGCATCAATCCCAGTGGCCCATTCTACTCATTTCAAAGAGACCTATGATAACATGAAACTACTTCTGGAAAAAATTCAGTATCAAAATCACAGATGGATATTGTGTGGGGATCTCAAAGTCCTTTGCATGTTACTTGGGCAGCAATCAGGATACACTAAGATGCCATGTTTCATCTGCGAATGGGATAGTCGAGCACGTGACCAGCACTGGAAGAGGAAAACTTGGCCACCTAGAGAGAATCTTACCCCAGGATCAAAGAACATTTTACATGAACATCTAGTTGAACCAAATAAAATCCTCCTACCACCCTTGCACATTAAGTTAGGCTTGAAGAAGCAGTATGTCAAAGCATTGAATAGAGAAGGTGAGTGTTTCAAGTACATTTGTTCAAAATATCCAAAGATTAGCTACGAGAAAATAAAGGAAGGTGTTTTTATAGGTCCTCAGATTAGAAAGTTATTGACAGACGATCATTTCCTGAACACAATGACCAATAAAGAAAAAGAAGCATGGCTTGATTTCAAAGATGTTGTTGAAAACTTCTTGGGAAACTACAAAAGCCAAAATTATGAAAGACTGGTGGAAAATATGCTTAAAAAGTTTTGCGCCTTAGGCTGCAACATGAGCCTGAAAGTTCACTTCTTATTTTCGCATCTTGACCGTTTTCCCGAAAATGTCGGAGATGTCAGTGAGGAGCAAGGGGAACGATTTCACTAGGACATCAAAACCATGGAAAGAAGATATCAAGGAAAATGGCATACAAATATGATGGCGGATTACTGCTGGTGTCTGCAGCAAGATCAGCCTAACGCACAGCATAAGAAAACATCAAAGAAGCACCGGTTTAGTCGTCATTAGTCAGATCTACATTCGTAGTCTTAAGTCTTTGGAATAAGTCCTGAAATGTTTGCAAGTAAAGAAGGTAAATATATTTTGTTTCTTTCAGTTATTTTTTTATTCTTTCATAAACAAGCAATATGCTTGTCCAAGAGCTAGGAGCTATTTAATTCTGCTTTAATTAGGTTTTACTCTATCACCTAAAGATTTCGTGCTACAAGGGGTGTTGTAATACCTCATCTGTCCCCAAATGTTAACCACCCATTGATGGGAGGGGAGAGAGTATTTTGCTGGGAACGGGACTGGTTGTTATATATATTTACCCTACATTATAATGTAAGCGTTACTGTAGTCTATAACAACAAAATTTATGGTTTAGCATGTGCAATCCAATGTTGGTCTCGATAAGATGGTTCACATTTGGGGATAAATGGGGGATTTATGACACACCCTGTAGTAAGAAAACCGTACGTGATAGGGAAAATCTAACTATATTTTTGAGATCAGCGCACTCAAATTATATAGAATCACCAACTAGTTTGTAAACATCGATCGATCGACAAGTTTTCAAATGTGGACTGGTGTTATTGATTAGTATGTTCAGCATCTTTTGACCTTAGGTGGCGGTAGATTCGAATCAACATTTCTGCCTTTTCTTTCCCTAACCTATTTCACATTTTACTCCATACCAAGCCAAACGTTGAAAAAAATCTTTCCAATGAACCGGAACTGGCCGGACAACTATGAATAGATCTCATAAATTTAGCAAACCCTAATGGTAACCTGGTCTCTTTTTTTTCTTTCATTTCAACAATTTTCCACCAATTACTAGCTGATGTAGAGCTCACTATACTATCTTTGAATAAATAAGGAGGAAAAATTAGTGCATCTTTTAAGCGGAATGCATAATATCCTGCCATGTATTCTGAATTTATTTCAATCAGCCATTTTTCAGCCTCTTCCTCTTGAACTCTATTCAGTTTTTGTCTTGAAAAATAATAGAACTGTGTGGAAACAAAAATAAAGCAAATAATATAGATTATATAATTTATGTTATGGTATCTAATTTATGCTAATTGTTACCTAATATGGCAATGTCAGATGATTTGATTCAGATTAGAGAAAACTCTTCTGCCCATACAGTTGAGTTATCTATGTTTTATATACAGCGTGTCCCAAAGAAATGTATACCCACTTTGTTCGATAATACCAGCTATGAGGATAATAAATATATTACTTTTTATATGTTTTTTAATAAAGAATTTTCTCCTGAATCTAAATATGTAATTATTTTTATTAAAAATTGAAGAAAAAAAACGTTACAGATGTTTAAATTATAATTATTATTTTCGAGACTTCATGTGCGATATTTTCTATTTTAACCGACTGTTTTGAGATACTTATGTTTAGTGTTGATATTGAAGCATAAATGTTGTAATTATTAGTTAATTCAAAAAATTTACAAATTCCATGGTTAAATGACACTTTATCTAAGATGTTCGACGTCTTCCAGAACGTTGTTTTTGTAAGTTTTGCACAGTGCCGTCGGTTTCAAACTTATCTCGTATACGTGCAAAAATATTAGAAAATATCGCACATGAAGTCTCGAAAATAATAATTATAATTTAAACATCTGTAACTTTTTTGTTTTTCAATTTTTAATAAACATAATTACATATTTAGATTCAGGAGAAAATTCTTTATTAAAAAACATATAAAAAGTAATATATTTATTATCCTCATAGCTAGTATTATCGAACAAAGTGGGTATACATTTCTTTGGGACACGCTGTATATATTGATAGTAGTTAAGTATTTAGGTCCTATTTACCTTCATACTTTGGGTCAGTTATATTTGCCAAAAGATGACATGGCTCCATAGCTTTTTTAAATCTCTTAATAATATCTTCATTGTATGGAACTAATTTTTCATCTTGGATTAAATTGAGCCAAATTTCAGCAGCATCAGATAATGTTGTATTATCAGCCTGCAACTGTAACAAAAAAATAAAAACTATAAAGTTATACATGTCTGAATGAAAACATCTGTAAACATTTAGAATAATGCATTGTTAGAATTTATTTTTTGGTGTTACAAGTTACAACACATAAAATGAAGTGTATTTTAATTATTTATTAGTAGTGCTTTAGTACAGGATTCTATAAATAAAATGTGCACTATAAGTCTATAAAATATCTTGAAATTAATATTGTATTTAAAGTTAAGTAATTTTAACTGTATAATATAAACGCACCTTATCTAGGGCATTTCCAACAAGTAAGAGTTGTGACTGTAAATTGAGTGCCTCTCTCTCTGTAGAGATAAGTTACCTATCAATTTTCCGATGTTGTGATCAATGTCTTCAATATGCTCTCCTCTTATTTCTATGTATAGAGAGTAATTTGACAAATAGGTTTTTATGCATTCTAACTGAGAATTCCATCTGGTTTCATTTGGTAGTTGCGGCATCATACCTCCTTTCTCCATTAACCAACCCTAAAATATAAATTTTTATTAAAAATATTGCTGGATTTGACAGCATAAATAAATAGCCTATGCAACTTATTAATGAGTCATGAATTAGGATTCACACTGGTGCAGTGCTAATGCATAAAAGTAAAGCTGACAGTAGCTAATTTATTGGATTTGTTTTAAGCTTACATGAGGTTGGTGATGGTTTCGGAAATATTTGTTAATTTCTACAACATGCTTGAGAACTGATTTTGGGGAGACATCTTTTTCTGCCAAGTTTAGATGGCGTGCTGAACAGCTATAAGTAATAAGACTGTAGTTGTCCTCCTTAAGAATTTCCATCATTCTTATCATTTTGTTTTCGTTATCAGTGCATATAGCAAATACCTGAAAAATGAAAATAAAATGTCATAACTCATAAGGAACTGAGCATTTGAGTATACCAAGGCGGAGGATTACATTCACTTTATAACTAAAATAAAATGTACCTACAAAATAGTTATACTTACATCAATGCCATATATTTCTTTAGTTTTTGTGATTGCTTCTCTAGCTAACTGCGCACAATATTCTGCTGTCTTTTTTGTACTTCTAGCATCTACTGTTGAAATCAGATATGGCTTTTTTTCCATTATGAATACTGTGCGCAATAATAGGATCATTACCTACTGAACTCCAGCCATCTTGTATAAGGGTAATGGTACAATCATCAAGATTAAGGTCATTCTTCATTTCATGGATTACTTCATCATTAACTTTTATTAACAGATCAGATGCCAACCTTTTCCTGTTTGGTGGTTCATATCCTGATGTTAGACCTTTGATTAATTTTATAAATTCTTTATTTTCTAAAACGTTGAAGGGCAGTGACGTGCACAGACTTTCAGAAGGGCAGGGGCTCAGTTGAAAAAAGGGCACTCCCCTAACATTTTTAAAAATGAAATCCGCAATGCCATATAGGCTATATATATGTATACACACACAAAGAAAAAATTTTAAATTGTATGTGGTAAATATTCTTAAATTCCATTAAATTCAATGCATTATTTTTGTATATAAAGCTGATTAAAGAAAATAAATGAAAATTTGTTGTAAAAAGGCGTTTTTATTGCAAGATTGCTTCAAAAATATATTTCCCTTCACTTTTATTATCTTAGGCCGAATCTAATCTAATCTAGGCAGTAGACCTAAATCCTAATTAAGCTTTTGTTAACCAAATTCACAATATTTAATAGCATGCAATTTCTAAATAGTTACTTTACTTATAACTTTTATAAGTATCAATCAGCAGGATAAACGGCAGAAGGATCTACCGTAATTGTCGTCCTTGCGGTAAAATTGCATCGTTTTATAATAAATAATCTAGGTATTTTTATTCACTTTTAATGAAAATTGTATTGTTTTTAAAAATCAATTTCATATTAAAAATGAAAAGGTTATGATATGTTGTTTAATAAATCATTTATTAATTTAATGAAATTCATGCCAGTACTAAAACCCAAAATCCATCGTTTGACACACTGGTGTACTGATGGGCCTAGCCTAGTAGGGGACGTGGACGTTTTTACCAACTTTACGAGTAATGTCATACAATATTTTTTGGAGTAATGTCACACTGTTTTGGATTCCAACTTACCATAATTATCAGTGAGAAATCACTAGTTAGCTTAGGTTAACGTAAAATAAACAAACAGTAAACAATACACCCACATACCCGAGAGACGCAATCAACAGTGAACAGCTGCAGTCAGTGTTACCACTAGAGACGCCCTCCCTGATTGACAAAATAATAGTAACGGTATGTTAAGTTTATTATTCTAATAACAAAATCATAGATCAAAGTAATTCCAGTTTTGAAAATCTGTTGAAGTAGCAGTAACTAAATAAAAATATAACTAATTAATTCAAATTTATGTCGAATCAATATATTTATGAATTTTTACTAAAAGGGCACTTTTGATATGAAGAAGAAAAAGGGCAGGGGCTCAAGCACCCCAAGCCCCCCCTCTGTGCACGGGCCTGTTGAAGGGTATGTTAGCTGAAAAAAAGAACCTTGCAACTTGTAAATCTAATTCTTCTTTTTGGTCCACAGTCGTTCTTACCACAAATGGTGTAATTGATCTTTGCCTTTTATCATGCTTTATTGGTGTTGAATGACAGAATGTGGATGATGAAGAACCTGCACTGGTGTCACTCATTTCAGGCACATTTTCACTTATAATCTTTGGATCATCTTTGCCAGAAGCCAAAGTTGGAGGAAGTGAATCAGTTTCAACTGATGCTCCAAATTCGAGTCTCAGCATACTACCTCTTGCCTCATTTTCAAAACATTCCACTTTTCTTTTATTGCATTTCTCTAGATGATGTTTCACTCTCTCAATTTTTCGAGTGATACTTTCTTTTTAATAATTGCATAGTACTCTAGTAGGCTGATCACTTCATAAAGTCGCCTTGTCCCATTCGCTAGCTTTAGATCTTCCACCTCTATAACTCTTTGGCATCTTAAAAATTTAAATTTGAGTTAGGTCTAAATAAAGCTGAACTCTGCTGTTCAGAAATAAAGGAAAGATCTAAAATTAAAATGGAGAAAATTCTAATATGTCATTATTATCTCTCATATCTGAACTTTTTGTGAAATAAAGATGTCTTTTTAATATATATTGTACATTAGATAAATAAATTAATAAAATAATAGATATATTAGGCACTACATAATTATCGAACCTTTCTAAAAAAAATTTCAACCCATCAAAAAACCAAAAGCCCAGCGAAAAACCAGTTGGGTTGGTTTTTTTGTGAAAAACCCGGGTTTCTGCCAACCCTGCTTAGCACTGAAACACGTGATTTTGTAGGGGAGTATCAAATTAGAGGTTATAGACTTTTTGTTAAAAACAGAATAGGTTGGCGAGGAGGCGGTGTTATGTTGTATATTAAAGATAATATTGCGAACGTCATAGAATTACACTTTGTTCGCTTTATTGACCGCTGCTGTACATTGTTTCGCTACTTTTGAATCACCAGTGACTATAACTCCTAAATCTTTTTCATGCTCTACGCTTGCTAACTCCTTCCCTGACATACTATACGCAAAATTATCGTTACGCGAACTATATGTAAAATTTTGCACTTATCGACGTTAAATCTCATTTGCCATGTGACTGACCAATCAACGATTTTATTCAGATCTTCCTGGATTTTACCTCTATCTTCGTCATTAATCGCCCTACCACCCAGCTTCGTGTCATCCGCAAATTTAGAAACTGTACTGACTAGGCCGACATCTAAATCGTTAATATATATAAGAAAAAGCAAGGGGTCCAATACAGAATCCTGAGGAACGCCGCTCGTTACATTAGCCCAACACGACTCCGCTCCATCAACGACCACCCTCTGTTTCCTACCTCGCAACCACTCTTCTATCCAATTTATTACTGCACCCCTGATTCCATGAGCTTTAGTTTTTTCAATGAGTCTTTTGTGCGGTACGGTGTCAAACGCTTTTTGAAAATCTAAATACACTACATCAACCGCCCGATGACTATCGTAAACGTCAACCACGCTTTGAAAAAATTCTAAAATATTAATTAAGCAAGATTTGTTTCGCCTAAAACCGTGCTGCGTATTTCTAACCAAGTTATGCAATTCTAAGTGTTCGACTATACGATCCCTAATTATTGATTCCAGTAGCTTACCTACAACAGACGTTAAACTGATTGGCTTATAATTTCCAGCCGCACCTTTATCGCCTTTCTTAAAGATAGGTGTTACGTTTACTAACTTGAAATTATTTGGTACGCACCCCTCAGAAATAGACGCATTAAAAATCTTTGTTAGCGGCACAACAATGCTATTTTTTAATTCTTTTAGTTGTATGGGATGTATGGAATCCGGTCCCGGTGATTTACGCAATTTCATTTTATCAATATAGCGCAATACCTCCCCTTCACTAACCACAATATTATCCAAAATATTACCATTATCAAAAGGTATTATGTCTATGACCGTAGGGATATTCGATATATCTTCTATAATAAAAACTGACGTAAAAAATTCTTTTAGCAAGGTAGCCATTTCCTTGTTTTCAGAAACTAGCTCTCCGTTAACATTTTTCAACGGCCCCAATACACTTTTTACTAGATTTCTATTGTTGACGTATTGAAAGAATCGCTTGGGGTTTTCTTTACCGTCACGAGCTATGGAGATTTCATATTCGCGCTTGGACTTTTTTATTACACTTTTCGCTTCACGTCTTACAGATATGTAGTTGTTTCGTAACCACAAATTGTCTTTATCGCACTTATGTAGCCTATAAGCCCTTTCTCTACTCTTTATGATGTCTTCTACTCTAGAAGTAAACCACAAGGGCTTGTTGTTTACTTTCGCACGCTTAATTTTGTACAGTACACATTCCTCATTTATAGTCCTAAATACTCTTTCAAACGATTCCCACATTAGTTTTGCGTTGGAGTTCCCCATTACGTTTTCCCAATTGACGTGTGACAATTTATTTCGAAATTTACAAAAGTCTGCGTGCTGGAAGTTAGGAATTTTAGTCGAGTTACCTGGTTTCGAGTGACTTACTGAGAGGACAAATTCTACCAAATTGTGATCGTTATTGCTTAACGGTTCTATTACTTGAAGATTAGTGATTAGCCTATCGTCTGTAGTTGTTACTAAATCTAAAATACTGTCCAACCTCGTAGGTTCCCTAACCTTTTGAATAAGAAAGCTATCCTCGAGAAAATTAAGTAAACGATTACCTTCCGCGTCTCCCTGCATTGTATCGTAATTCACGTTGGCGGAATTAAAGTCACCCATAACTAAGGCCTGCTCACTACCTATTATTCTCTTTAGCTCACGATATAGCGCTTCGTTCTTATCAACTGTTTGATTAGGGGGCCTATATATAACTGCAACAAGTAGTTTGAAATCGTCCAATTTAAGTTCTGCTATAGTCGAATCTGTCGGTTCTGGAATTGTGTGCTTTACTTCTATAACGTTCCCAATATTATCTTTAACCCATTAGTGCCTGGTGTCCGTTTAAACGGACGCTGAAAAATGTGCATTACTTTCTGTGTGCGTTTATTTTTTAGAATATTTCATTGTAATAGCACGATAATTATTGTTTTGTGATTACATTTAACAAAAAAACAACAACCATCATCTGGCAACATTTCTTTCACTTGATATTTTGTTTATTAGTTAATTACTGTTTTGCTTATTAGTTAATTACTATTTTGTTTATTATTTATTTATTAGTTATTTGTTAATTTTTTACCTTTTGTGACATTTGCAGTTTTTCTTTTAGACTGACAACTGCTGAAGCTTTGGCTATTCTAGAGGACCTGGATACAGGTGGTAATATTTACATGGATTTCCCAATACTGATGAATTGTCAGATGGTGACAGTGACCATTCAGATGAAGAAGCCGCTGGCAGTTCAATCCGTTTGAAGAAAGGATTCTTGAAAGCCAATGCGGAAATTTTTCATACTCGATATTCAAATTATCAAAATGTATTATATACATACGATGAAAGCACATCTGATTTAGTAAAAGAGAACCCTCAGAAAAAGATAATGATTAGAAAATGGAGGAAAATTAAACCTGCAATATCCCTCACAACTGATTTTCAACCGAAAGAAATATCTGAACAAACAAAAACTTATTCTTTGCCTGTCGAATTTTTTCAGCTTTTTTTTGACAAAGATTTGATCACATTACTAATTGAACAAAGCAATAGTTACGCTGCTCAAAATAATCGTAATCTAAATTTATCAGAGTTTGAATTATTTGTATTTATTGCAGGTTTATTGCTCTCTGCGCACTGCCCTCTCCCAAATAAAAGAAAATATTGGTCATCTGAGGACAATGTACCGAAAGTACTGTCCAAACATATGAAGAGGGATAGATTCGAAGCAATACTTAGGCACATTCATTTGGCTGACAATACAAACCAAACTGATGATGAAGCCTATAAGCTCAGGCCATTGTTTGATCATTTGCAAGAAAGGTTTCTTCAGCACGGTGGTTTGGAAAAACATCTATCTGTAGACGAGAGCATGATACTATATTAGGGTAAACACTATGCAAAACAATTTATCAAAGGTAAGCCCATCAGATTTGGTTTCAAAATGTGGGCCCTGTGTTCAAAGAACGGATACTTGCATTTTTTTTATATCTACATGGGAAAGAATTCAAATCAAACATCAACAACTGACAAAAAGATTGGCGTTGGTAGCAATTTTGTGTTGCAGCTTGTGTCTCAAGCTCGTGTGCCTAATGATTCTGGTTATAAAGTGTTCTTTGACATTTACTTTACTGGTCTTAGCCTTATTGATGAGCTATCTAAACAAGGTATTTGTGCATCGGGAACTTGCAGAGAAAACAGAACAGAGAAGTGTCCATTGAAATCAAAATCTGAAATGAAGAAGGCTGTACGAGGCTTTTCTGATTATCAGATAATTTGATTATTATAAAGTGGAAGGATAATAATGATGTCATTCTGGTGTCGAACTTTGAAACTGAGAAAATAAGTTCAACAGAAAGATGGGATAGAATGGAGAAGAAATATGTTAAAGTGCCACAGCCTGAATCCATTCAAAATTATAATAAGTACATGGGATTTGTTGATCAGATGGATCAAAATGTTGGCACATACCGAATTCGGATTGGACAGACGAAGTGGTGGTGGCCAATATTTTCTTACATGAAATCTGTTTCCGTAAATAATGCATGCATTTTGATGAACAAAGCCGGACACACAATCACTCTCTTTCAATTTATTGAAAATGTAACCCTTTCTCTAATGAAGACACACTATGAAAAAACTATATAGGGCTATGGGTTGATTGCCTGATACCCTCATCTGTTGGAAATCTCCAGCAGACTTCAGTGGAGAGTTAACGACAAAAGCCCTATGTTTTTTCGTTAGAGAGTTATGTTAGTGGGGGATAAATTTTTATTTTTGGGGGATTATTTATTTTTTCTGGTTCTTAAAATATGCTATCACTTACGAACAGCTTAGAAATAGAAAAAAAACATGTATTTTACTCGATAACCCCCCTGCACATGTGGTTTGAAAGTTTATTGAATATCATAATGTTTATTCTAAGAGTAAATTCCAGTTTATTTAAACAAATCTTGTTAAAAAACATGAAATATCATTGAAGAAGTTAGAAATAGACCTGTAATTGATTAATTCATTACAGAATATATTTGCTAGAAAATAATGGAAAATAATATATGTATATATTTTTACATCACCTAGACAAAACAAAAAATCATAAATTCAGACATAGCATAATATAAATGCCTCTAATTACTACACATTATTTAGCACATAAGTATATTTATAGCATTATCAAAATCTTTCATAGTCATTGTCACCTTTGATGCAACTCTGTCTAGATAGATTTTCAAGTTAATTGCATAAGTCTCTATTGGAAGATTCTTGTAGTACTTTTTCAGTTTGAAAATATCTGACGACCTGGGAAGAGATGTCGATGTTTCTCTTGCATTTTTCTCTTTGAGTGACAACCTTGTATCATTCACAAAATCATCTACTTCACTAGCTTTGGTGAAAGGTCCACCAAGTTTCTTCAGAGTGTCTAGATCTTTGTTCTTTCTCTTGTCAGCTGCTATGTTTGCTACCTCCTTGTCACTTAATCCTTGCCTCTTAAGTTCTTTTTGCTTTCTGCTCCATTCTACCAACACGTTAGGAAGGGGACCATCTTGTTGTACTAGTTTTACATATACTTTGGCCATAGACTTGCCTTCAATCAAGTCAGTGCTTCTTCCTTTTACATGTGCACTGCTGGCCATAGGTAATTATTTTGCACCACGTTGACTGAGCTCATAGTTGATGCTGCCCACTGACCATTCTGGATGCAAGTTGTTGATTGGTGCTTTCTGTAGTTTCTCCTGATCCATCGATGCTACCTGAAAAGGAATAAAATAGTACTGTACCGTGAGGATACAAAAACAGCATCAATTCAACAACAATAGGACATTATAAAATTATGTATTGCACTTACCTGTCGAGGGGCTTCCGCATCACAGTCACCAAACTGGAATATGTCTCCACGTTGTTTCTGCCATCCAGCTGCTAATTTCTTCATCATGATGCTGAGAACATTTACGACTCTTGGTTTGTAGCAGTTAACGGCTTTCGTGATTGAATTGCGGATGTCTTCATTCCACAGAACCGTTTTAAACCTATCAGGTGATATGAAGTTGAATGTAGGCTCGTCAATGTTCAGAAGATCAGATGGATCCGTTTTGCATAAATCATCGTACAGCGTTCGAAATGCAGTCATGATCTTAGCATAATCTGTTGTGCTAGCCGATGTCAGACTGATCAGTGGTTCAATGAAATGTATTCCAATTAGTGCACCAGCTAGACAAAGGATGCGAATATATTCAAGGTTACTGAATGACCGCAGGATGCATGCAAGTTGGTTAGTGATGTGTTCATACTTGTTGAGAAAATTAGAAACATCTTCATCCAAGTGGATGGTGAAAGCGCACAAGAAAGTAAGCCTGTTGAACCTCTCTTTTTGTAGGCGAACAGCAGCATTCTTCTTTGGCGTGGCCATGATGTATTGATCAAAGTCACCTGCTTTGTTCCACTGTTTATGGTCATAATCGTGTGAAACCAATCTCACTAAACAGTCCATGAACTGCTCTGTGATTGAATCATGGGATGTAACACAACTGACAAGGAAGTTTGCAAATATCTTGTCTGGTCCAATAGTGTTATCAATCTCATTAAACACTTCAACAATTTTGCGATTAAACATTAATGTAGGATGAACTTGACATAAGAGATATATTCAGGTGTGTGATCGGTGTCAAGCATGTCAGATACAATCTTTCGACCCCAATGTTGTGGCTTGTTGCATCAGTCATCACAAAATCTATTTTCTCATACAGAGTCTTAGGATCGAAACCGCTGACTACCGATAAAATGTTCAGGATAGTAACTCTCAGTGCTGCTAGATTTTCTCGTGATTCTGATACTAGTTGCAGCGTTGGGAAGGAACGATATTTTTCATTAATTGTGATACCTTGAACAGAAAATGACTCTGCACCCTGTTTTCTAGATCCATCATCATGATAAGTAATTGTGACTGACTCATCTGAATTTATGATCTCTTGTACTATTTCTGCCAGTACAAAGGTTTCAATAGCTTTTCCTATTTTTCGGCATTGTCATAAGGCTCAATTGAGAGATTACAGTAATTCAGCCTTTATTACACAAAAAACTTCAACAACATAATTCTGAAACAGAAAAATATAACATTACAGTAGATACAGTAGCGGATAAAAATAATAATACACCTTTAAACAGATAACATCAGATACTCTATACCGAAATCACCACATTCTCCCACACATGGAAAAGTAACTTTATAGAATAATAGTAAATGTTAAATGTAATTATAAATTCAGGCGATTCGGTTGGCGCCTCACACGTTGAGACCTGCGCAGTGCAATCGGTTCTGGTGCGGGAACGTGATCGGTCTGTTCACCGGCCCGCAAGCAGTCTTGGACGGCGTCTTCAATAACGATAGGTTCCTCAGGACAGTCCGTACACTCGTTACTACTCTGTGGCTGCGGTTGGTCGTGAGAGTCTGGATGAGGCGTGACAGAGTGTTCAGAGCGTGTAGATTCAGACGATGAAATGCCGCGTGGTGCTAGGTCTCTCACTGACACAGTACTCTCTTTACCGTTAGCCAGGCGTATATGGGCATAATGAGGATTTGCTTCAAGAACTTCCGCTTCCACGACCAGAGGATCGTATTTAGAACTACGCACATGTTGCTTAAGGAAAACCTTGCTGCCACGAAAGAGAGCCAGGAAGGTACAGTACAACCTGTAGAAGAACGCCTAGCATAGGTAAACAGACGCTCATGAGGTGTACAATTAGTAGACGTACACAACAATGATCGCACCGAGTGGAGAGCATCAGTAAGAACGAGTTCCCAGCTGTTAACAGGCAAATTGCGAGATTTTAGGTCTAATATTATCATCTTCCATATTATGCCATTATATCTCTCACATTGTCCGTTACCCTGTGGGTTGTAGGGAGTTGTTTTGCTAGTGGCAATGCAATGCCACGAGAGTGTAGAAAGTTCTTCAGCTCTTGAGACATAAATGCAGTACCCCTGTCCGAATGTACGTAAGCAGGCATACCGAACAATGCAAATATTTGATAGAGACAACGAATTACAGTTTGAGAGGAGACATCCTTGCAAGCAAAAGCGAACGGGTAACGGGAATATTCATCAATAACAGTAAGTAAATACTTGTTAAGAGAAACTGACGGTACAGGACCCTTAAAATCTATTGAAAGCCGCTCGAACGGTTGAGTAGCCTTTATCATAGGCGTTAAGTTAGGCATGTGAAATCTTGGTTTGCACTCGGAACAGACCGGGTAGGCTGCAGTGGTACGCCGCACTTCTTCAACAGAAAATGGAAGGTTACGCGATCGGACAAAATGATACATCCTAGTGACACCGGGATGACACAGGTCGTTATGAAGTTTAGTTAGTACATTAGAGTCCGCAGCAGAGCAAAACACGCGTGAGAGTGCATCAGCCGCTACATTATCACGTCCAGGACGATACTGAATGTCAAAATCAAAGCATGCCAATTTCAATCTCCAATGTAGAATTTTATCATTTTTTATCTTACTGTTGTGTTTTTGATCCAGCATGAACGAAACAGATTTTTGGTCAGTGATTAGAGTAAAGTGTCTGCCAGTTAAATAATGTTTCCATTTACGGAGTGCCTCTATTATAGCCAAAGTCTCTTTTTCAACAGCCGGATAGTTTCGCTCACTGTTATTCAATGATTTCGAGAAAAAGGCAACCTGTTTTCCTTCTTGGCTCAAGGTAGCTGCCAGACCAGAATCAGATGCATCGGTTTCTATAAAAAGAGGTATGTCATCTCTGATAGTTTGAACAACAGACTGCAATATATCATGCTTCAGGTTAGAAAAAGCTAGTTTAGCATCCTCACACAATGGAAAAGATTTGGCCTCAGCCAATGATCTAATTTTACTCGAGTAATTTCGGATCCACTGAGAGTAGTAAGACAGTAGCCCCATAACACGCTTCAGAGCTTTAGCATTATGAGGAATGGAAAGGTCCATTAAGGGCTGTAGACGGTCAGGATCGGGCCTGATACTACCATCAGATATAAGGTAACCAAGTAATTTAAAAGATGTAACGGAGAAGACACTTTTCGTCATGTTGAGAGTCAAGCCAAACTCATCGGCAGCATTCATAAATCGTTTCAGATTCCGATCGTGTTCGTCCTTCGTCATACCACATATAGTGATGTCATCCAGGTAAGCAAAGGTATCTGTCAACTGATAACGGGATACAAAATCGTCCATGATTCTTTGAAAACATGCTACACCATTCTTAACACCGAATGGAATACGACAGAATTCACACAGTTTTGAACCTGATTGAAAGGCTGCTATGGAAAACTGATGAGTGGGTAGTTGGGAGGTAACGAAAATGGTTCACTGAGTAGGTAGGTAGTTAATCTAACAATTATTAAATTCCTTTTATGTCAATAACTGGGTGGAAGAAACCAATTGGTTGCTCACCAGAGTTATTCTCCACACTAGTATTTATATACTGTGTGGGAGGAGCGTGCTCGGTAATGGAGATACATTACCGCTCAACCAACCGAGGAATAAACCAAGACAACGCTGGTGCAAGAAGCCCCGCGAAGAGGAGAACAAAAGGAGAACGAAAACGAAGAACGGGGCGAGAGGACGTACCAGCAAAGTACGCTCTCGACAATAACACAACCGGAGAAGGGAGAGACTCCAATAACTAAAAGTAAGTGACTAATTGAGTTTTTACACCAGACAGTTAATAACATTAAATTAAGCTGGGTCAGAGAAGTTAGGCCTACATTGTGGCCTAAGACCCAGCATCAACTCATAGCTTAACAAAGGTGAAGGTAGATTGCCCTAACCTAATCTTGTGAGGAATCCTACTGTGGACCTTAATTTATCTGCCCGCTCTGGACCATTTCCGGAATCTCTAGGCTGACCCCTCTAGGCTAGACTTGATCTACTCTATAGTTAGACTGGAGATATAAGGGGTGGGTTAATTGTGGACCAATTCATACAGAGCATTTTTCGCAGCTGTCATAGGTTTGTCATTATCACTTATAGGAATTTGATGATACGCGCTAGTTAGGTCAATAGTACTGTAATAGCGATACTGAGAAATTTTACCGACGAGGTTGTCCACTCGAGGTAGAGGGTAAGCGTCAAGGTATGTGTATTTGTTAATTGTCTGGGAATAGTCTATTACCATTCTCTTCTTACGAGTTTCTCCACTCACAACAAACGCTTGTGCTCGCCATGGAGAAGTGCTAGGTTGAATAATGCCTTCTCTCAGTAGGCGGTCGGTCTCGGCCGCAATGAACTTCTCATCGTCGGGGGACCATCTTCTAGATTTCGTTGCAATAGGAGTGCAATCTTCAGATAGATTGCTGAATAGCGATGAAGAGCTTGTTTTTACAGAAGCCAGCCCACAGATGTTGAGGGATGGCTTACTTCCTCCAAATTTAACGTTGACGTCTTCATGTAAGGACAGGAAGTCATGACCAAGGACAACGTCAGCACACAGATTATCCATTAGGAGGAGGTTCGATTCAGGATACTCCAATCCCCTCACTATTAGGGTTGCCTTACAGAATTCCTTAATTGCGGAACTGAATGAGGTAGATGCCATATGTACACTGCTGGAACACGGATACTGTTTTAAGTTCAATTTATGCGCCGTTTCTTGGGATATAAAACTCTGTGAACTACCTGTATCGACTAAAGCATTTAACAATTGTCCATCGACTGATATATATATACTCGATTTAGATAAACACGATGGAGTAGCCGCTGATATAGACGCCAGAACTGGACTATCCATTGTAGCCGAAGCACTGACAGGCGCAGAACGGCACACCTTCATGAAATGACCCTTCTTCTGGCATCTATTACACACTGCATCACGGGCAGGACACCTACTGCGTAGATGGCGACGGTTCCCGCAAAAGTAGCACTTCTGATCAGCTTTAACGGTTGTGGCTATAACTGAAGTATCACTAGTATTAACTGATGAGTCATAGTCCTGCATATCAGGATTCAGGGTTACCCTTTGATTGAATAGAGGTCGAGGCTGCAAGTTGAGAAGGCAGTTCAGAATAACAATCAGCATTGCGCTAGGCTAATTCTAATGCTCGAGCTTGGTCGATAGCAGATGAGAAGTCCAGCTTCTTGTTTTCTAGAAGTCGTTGTTTGATTGAAGTTGACAAGAGACCGTTAATGAAAGCGTCGCGAGTATACTCTTCTTGATGTTGCTTGGCAGTTATACAGCTGTAAAGTTACAATCAACAGTCAGTTTGTTCAGAGTTCGAATATAGTCGTCGATAGATTCGTCGGGTAGCTGGTGCCTGCTGGCAAGGCGGGCTGGAGAGGGGGCTGGGTGGTAGGGTGGTAGGGCGATTAATGACGAAGATAGAGGTAAAATTCAGGAAGATCTGAATAAAATCGTTGATTGGTCAGTCACATGGCAAATGAGATTTAACGTTGATAAGTGCAAAATTTTGCATATAGGTTCGCGTAACGGTAAATTTGCGTATAGTATGTCAGGGAAAGATTTAACAAGCGTAGAGCAGGAAAAAGATTTAGGAGTTATAGTCACTGGTGATTTAAAAGTAGCGAAACAAAGTACAGCAGCGGTCAATAAGGCGAACAAAGTGTTAGGTTTTATAGCTCGAAATTTTGAGTACAAATCGCGCGATATTATAGTTCCACTTTATAAATCATTAGTTAGACCCCATTTGGAGTACGCGGTCCAATTTTGGAATCCGTATATGCGCAAAGATATAGACAAAATCGAAAGAGTTCAAAGACGAGCAACTAAGATGATTCCGTCGCTTAGGTCAAAGTCGTACGAGGATAGGCTTAAGGAGTTAAAATTGACAACACTCGAGACCAGGAGGTTAAGGGGTGATCTAATCCAGGTTTTCAAAATTATGAATGGGTTCGATAACGTAGATAGAGATAGCTTTTTCGAAATATCTCAATATAATAGGACTAGAAATAACGGGTGTAAGTTGACAAGTAGAAGGTTCGAGACAGCAGTTGCGAAAAACTTTTTTACGCATAGAATAGTAAATAGCTGGAATAGTTTGCCGGTAGAAGTAATTAGTAGCACTTCTATAAACATGTTTAAAAATCGATTAGACGCATATGTTGATAGAAAGGGTATAGTTTAAGGTAGTAAAATTAAGGCTTTCTTGGGATAGATCCCACAGCTCAACACAAGTGTTGTGGGATATAGGGAGGCAGCGTCTTGGGTTAGGGGAAACTCTCTGTCCTTACACACCCCATTTAAAGAAATTCCTCTGCCGAGCGGTGCCCCCCATAGTACTGTGAGGTATTGAAAAACTCATGATCTTCACTTGCCCCACAAACACCTTTAAATGGGAGACCCAAAATGGGTGCACACACATTTCTACATTACTGTACAGTAGGGCGGCTCGTTTTTACACTTTTTTCGATATTTGATTGGGGGTAGTGCGGAAAAGTTGCGATTTGGAGAGAAAATAAAGTGTGTAAATTTTTTTTGATCTACGTCAATACCTTCCGGTGGCGGCGAGTCCTTAAAAATCGAAAAATAGGCCTAAAAACACATAAAATTTTTATATAATTTTATATAATTTTTATATAATGTTCATTGTTCAATGACTGCTATTAATTTATTCAAGCCTATAATAGTGTTCTCAGGGTTGTTTGCACAGAAATATACCGGAATTAACATTTGTATAACATCTTGTTAAAACTTGCTTTAAATCAATATTTTGGATATTTTAACGGCTAAGACGCCACCGGAAGTTATTAACAGATTGTGCTGAAATTTTTATTGTTTATTTTGTAAATCTTTAAAACCATTTCCAATCTACCCCGTTAGGCCTATTTTTCGATTTTTAAGGACTCGCCGCCACCGGAAGGTATTGACGTAGATCAAAAAAATTTTACACACTTTATTTTCTCTCCAAATCGCAACTTTTCCGCACTACCCCCAATCAAATATCGAAAAAAGTGTAAAAACGAGCCGCCCTACTGTACAGTCTTTACAGCCACACCTACTCTTTTTCTCGTAAGTGTATATTTGTAATGTATATGATTGTAAATTTTGACTTGGTCCGCAATCGATATGGACCGTGACTTGATGGATACCGTAATGAAATTGACTGGATTCTTTGGATCTGATATATTTGCATGTCCGTTATAAATAGATATAGAGTGTAACATTTGTGGATAGTGGTCTATTATGACTTGATCCTCTGGATCCAGAGATTCTATCTTTAGTTTTAAATCGATAATTAATTAGTTTTAAATTGATAATTATTTAGTTTCGTAAAAATTGGTCGTTGCCAATTTACCGGCAGTTTTTACATAAATTTCTTATGTTCTTGTGGTTCGGAACCCACGTAAAATTGTAGGTCCTCTCCGCCACCACGGAGGACATACACAATACACGAACACAGTTAGGTAGACCAGCCATGTGTGGATCCTAGGGTCTTTGTTGGTCTGAAACATTATAACATTATAACAAGTAGGAATTTAGGGTAATTATGTGTTTTAAGTAACTCAGTCATTTTACACACCAAAATACACTTTTCTAGTAGTATTTGATGTGATTTGTTCAAATATGACCTCCATTTCCGTCGGAAATGAGATCCAACAAAGTTATAGTCCAACAAAGTTATAGTACTTTGAAGTTTGGCTCATTTTCAAGGGAAATGGAAGTCAAAATCTAAGCAAAACATCAAATATTACTAGGAAAATGTATTTTGGTATTAATTAACCTAACCTAACCTTACCTAACCTAACCCTGGCTAACCTAGTGTGAAAAAACTATATAGGGCTATGGGTTGATTGCCTGTGCCCTCATCCGCTGAAAATTTCCAGCAGATTTCAGTGGAGGGTTACCGACAAAAGCCCTATGCTTTTTCGTTAGAGAGTTATGAATATGTAGGTGTTTAAAGGACCTTTTTATATTTAAGTGATTACGGTAATTCTAGCGTCGGGATTTGCGCGACGTACAGTATACTAGAATGAAAATAATTTGCCTCACCTTATTTTTGTTGGGTCTTTGTTTGCTTCGATGTAGGGCGTTACGATCATCTTCGGTGTAGGGCCGCCACGATCGAGTTTCGCGACGAATTTACTTAAGGTAATTAATATAGGCAGTCACTATATAAACCCCTGAAGGAATAGGCCTATCCTTTTTAGTCTTAGGTTTATATTATAAGGAATTCACTCAGAACTAGAGGGGGGACAAAGACATCCTCCCAGTTTAAAGCTTCGCTGTAACATAAACAGCCCTGAGAGCCGTTCCTTGGTTCTGGTGTATTATTTGCCGAACTAGCAAATTTTGTTTGGTCTACTCCTTTGGTAGACTAAACAATAAATTGGGTTTTCTTGTTGCTATGTGGCTGATTCATACATACAGGTTCTTTGTACGTATGGCAATTCAATTATTTCATTCCCAATAGGCTATGTCGCCAATCCCGAGGCAATTTTGTATAGATATTTAATTCAATTAATTAATAATTTATATTTAATTATGAAATAAATGTACCACATATGATACCATGTTGTGAGTGCGTATAGTTTTTCCATATACTGGGGGGGGCCGGAGAAAAATTTGTATGTTATAGATCAAATTTTTTGATAAACTGTGTTTAAACCATGTGAAATGGATTGAAAAGAATGAAGTAGAAATTTAGGAGAGAGAGGTTACTCAAGACCTATTCAAATATGAAAGTTCAAGAGGCCAACTTCTCAAGTTTAGTTAAAGTTATGTCAATCAGTTTGACTCCCTTTAGGTATAGGAAATTTATGGGATTAAAGTAAAGTTATTAAGCATTTTAACTTTGCTCAGTTTGTGTAAGTTTTATAAGTCACCAGTCTTAATTTTTTCTTGTAAAAGTTTTCTGGCTTTCAAAGCAGTCTTTCTTTGAGGCCTGTCTGGTTTAGTCTGAGTTACATCAGGCACATTGAGAGATTCCTCCCCAATAGTATCCTGATCCATCCTTTGGGGTAATGGTTCTAATTTAGCCCCACACTCCAAAGGATATAGTAATGTGATATCTCTGGTGGTTTCACCAGTTGCTGTTTTCAGTTTTACAACCCTGGTAACTTCGTCTTCACCAGTTTTGAGTTCCAAGACTTTTCCCATTGACCAATGTTGTCTTGGTGTCTTGTCATGTATCAACACAATGTCCCCAATTTTGACTGAATCATTCCAACTTTGTTTTGTTAATTGTTTATGTCTTTCTCTAAGACTTGTTAAGTATTCTTCTCTCCATTTTGTTATAAATTGAGTCTTGATTTGTGTCAAATGTTTGTATTTTGTGTTGAGTTCTTTGTGTCCTATTTCCCAATCTGGATCCTCTGTACTGTTATGTTCAGATTCTGGTAACATGTTTACTGTTTCTCCCTTAATTAGGTGGTTTGGTGTGAGAGGTTCTGGCTCATTAATACCATCTCCCACATAAGTTAATGGTCTGTTGTTGACAACATTTTCAATTTCTGACAGAATAGTCATGAGTTCAAAAAGTTGTAGATGTTTTGTCCCAATAGTCTTTTTAAGGCAGTTCTTTACAGTTTGTATGTTTCTTTCCCAAATTGAACCATACCATGGTGTATTAACAGGAATGTACTTCCAGGTTATGTTGTGTTTGGTTAAATGAGTTTGTACTGTTTCACTGTCACAAATCTGATGAATAATTTTTCACCAGATTTGAAGTATGTGGCATTGTCTGACCATATAGTTTTGGGTACAGAATTGTGTGCACAAAATCGTCTGAAAGCAGCAATAAAAGCTTCTGCTGTCAGATCTTCTACTATGTCTAGACATATGGCACGTGTGGCAGCACAGGTGAAGAGTACAATGTACACTTTGTATTCCTTTGAATCCATTTTGTCTCCAAAACTCACATTTACCGCTCCAGTGTAGTCAATACCCGTGGTTTCAAATGGCCGAGTAAATGTTACTCGTTCCACAGGTAGGTCTGGAGGGCTTGGGGTCTTAAAGGGTCGTGAATGGATACGTTTACAAGGAATGCATGTGTTTAAAATTTTCTTTGTTTCAGTTCTACCCTTTGGTAGCCAGTAAGTCTTTCTCAGCTCTGTCAGGGTTTGGTGGGTATCCCTGATGATGAGTTTTGTGAAGTGATTTCTCCTTGGAAGAAGAATTGGGTGCTTAGAGTTGTAAGTCAAAGTTGACTTGTTAAGCCTTCCTTTACACCTTATCAGACCCTCTGTATCCAGGTACAGATTTAGATCCATGACAAGTGAAGGAATACCTTTGTTTAATGTGCTACTGGACCTAAGATACTTCAACTCCTTGTCAAATTCTGAAGCTTGTATCTGTTTGAGCCAGTATTTTGTTGCAGTTTCTGTTAAGTTAGAAAAGGCTTTCTGAGGACAGTGTTTGAGAAGGTAGCTATTGACAAACTTGCAGCAATAGACTGTAATTCTCAAGAGTTTGTTGATGTCTGAATAATGTGTAGTCAAATATAGGTTTGTCCTCAGTGATCTTTTCAGTTGTGTAGAGTTGAGTGTGAGGTTAACTACTTTGGCTGGCCAAAGATCCTCACATGTTAGCCATTCGGGCCCTTCATACCAGATTTTATTTGTTTTCAACAGCTTGTAAGAGAGCCCTCTTGTCAAAAAGTCTGCAGGATTCTCTTTTGTTTTTATGTACCTAAATTTGATACCAAGGTTTGTGTTTGCAGTTTTGATTTCTGTTAGTCTGTTTTTCACAAATATTTTTGCAAGAAGTTGTATCTGTGTTGGTCACCCATGTTAGACAAATTTGACTGTCTGTCCTTAAGTAAATGTTTGTTATGTCAACTTCTTTATACACTTGTGAAAGAAAGTTGCTGTTTTAACTCCCAATGAGACAGCTAATAATTCAAGTTGTGGTACAGTTTTCTTTTGGTTTAAGGGTGCCACTTTTGCCTTTGAATAAACCAAGTTACTTTCATTTTCACTTGTTAAATAGGCACAACACCCATAAGCTTGTGTGCTGGCATCTGTAAAAATGTGTAGTGTTTGCGATTTCAATCTGTAGCCAGCACATCTTGGTACGTAGATGTCTTGAACTTTGTTCAAGTCTGTGGCTAATTTTTTCCAATGAAGTTGGTCTTCCACTGAAAGTGGTTCATCCCAATCAATTTTCTTTTTCCATAAGTCTTGCAAAAGGTTTTGGATCTTATGGTTGCTGGTAAATATAATCCAATGGGGTCGAAAATTTTGGATGATTCTGAAAGCACTTGTCTTTTTGTATCAGCATTTGGATTTAAGTTATAACTCTTTGTGCAAAGAGTGTCATCGTGTTCAGAATTCTGTTTTAAAAACCAAAGCATTCCAAGTGTTTTCGTGTAATTGTTTGGTTCAATGTTCCCATTGTTGTCTTTTGTTATTTGTTCATTTAATTTAGGAGAATTAGAAAGAGTTTGTACTGTATTCAAACCTCCTACCACTTCAGACTAGTCAATACCCGTAGTTTTAGTGGAGTAAATTTACTCCTCCACAGGTAGATCTGGAGGGCTTGGGGCTTTGAATCCTGTACTGTTTTTGTGTTGTTTGGCCTATGGCCAAGGGAGGCCACAAGACCCTTTTTGTTTGGTCTCTGGCCAAAGGAGGCCACAAGACCCTTGTTGTTTGGTCTCTGGCCAAGGAGGCCACAAGACCAATGTTGTTATGTTGGCTATGGCCAAGTGAGGCCATCAGCCCTTGATGAATATGTTGGGCTATGGCCAAGGGTAGGCCATCAGCCCTTTGATGAATTTGTTGGGCTATGGCCAAGGTAGGCCAGGCCCTTTGATGAATTTGTTGGGCTATGGCCAAGGGTAGGCCATCAGCCCTTGATGAATTGTTGGGCTATGGCCAAGGTAGGCCATCAGCCCTTTGATGAATTTGTTGGGCTATGGCCAAGGTAGGCCAAGGCCCTTTGATGAATTTGTTGGGCTATGGCCAAGGGTAGGCCATCAGCCCTTTGATGAATTTGTTGGGCTATGGCCAAGGGTAGGCCATCAGCCCTTTGATGAATTTGTTGGGCTATGGCCAAGGGTAGGCCATCAGCCTTTGATGAATTTGTTGGGCTATGGCCAAGGTAGGCCATCAGCCCTTTGATGAATTTGTTGGGCTATGGCCAAGGTAGGCCAAGCCCTTTGATGAATTTGTTGGGCTATGGCCAAGGGTAGGCCATCAGCCCTTTGATGAATTTGTTGGGCTATGGCCAAGGTAGGCCAAGGCCCTTTGATGATTTGTTGGGCTATGGCCAAGGGTAGGCCATCAGCCCTTTGATGAATTTGTTGGGCTATGGCCAAGGTAGGCCAAGCCCTTTGATGATTTGTTGGGCTATGGCCAAAGGTAGGCCATCAGCCTTTGAATTTGTTGGGCTATGGCCAAGGTAGGCCAAGGCCCTTTGATGATTTGTTGGGCTATGGCCAAGTAGGCCAAGGCCCTTTGGAGTAGAGTAGTTTGTTTGTACGTGTCACTGTCTAACCATATAATTTTTGGCACAAAATTATGTGCACAGAATCAGAGCGCAGCAATAAAAGCTTTTACTCTCCGATCCTTGGTTATGTTTAGACAGGTTGTTGTGTTTGAGACACATGAAAGAGTAGTGTGTGTGTGTGTGTGTGTGTGTGTGTGTGTGTGTCATTCCTCCGAATCCAGTTGGTCTTCAAAACTTGGATTCACCACTCCAATGAAATTAATACCCGTAGTTATGAATGAGTAAATGTTGTGTATCCTACAGGTAGGTCTGGAAGGTTTTGGGGTTTTGAAGGAATCCAATCTGTTTGCAAGGAATGTATGTGTCTGTTGATGAAATCTGTTGTGATTCTTCTTTTAAAAGAAGAATTGGATGTTTGAAGTCGTATGTATATATTTATATACTGTACCGTACGTATGTGTGTAAATGTGTATTTTGTTATAGGGTTTTATTTTTGGGTTTTGGGTTAGGTTAATCAATTTGGCTGAGTAAAGATCCTCAAACGTTGCATTTGAGACCCTTATATCAAGCCTTGTCTGTTTTATGCCTATATGTCGAATTGGAATAGGTTGGGCCTATATGTCAAATAGGACTTGGAATAGGTTGGGTCTATGTCAAATAGGACTTGGAATAGGTTGGGCCTATGTCAAATAGGACTTGGAATAGGTTGGGCCTATGTCAAATAGGACTTGGAATAGGTTGGGCCTATGTCAAATAGGACTTGGAATAGGTTGGGCCTATATGTCAAATAGGACTTGGAATAGGTTGGGCCTATATGTCAAATAGGACTTGGAATAGGTTGGGCCTATATGTCAAATAGGACTTGGAATAGGTTGGGCCTATATGTCAAATAGGAATTGGAATAGGTGTTAGGTGGGTGTAGGTTTGAATTCGTGCAATTGCTTTAGGTCTTTGTGATGTTACAGTTCGAGTCAAATTTTGTGATGTTACAGGTCTGAGTCGAATTTTGTGATGTTAATGAGTAAGTTAAATTGCTGAAATAAATTTTATAACCTACACCACAGGTTCAATTATAAATTTAGTGTTTTTAGTTAGGATAGGCCTTGAGTGTAAAGAGTAAGGCCTACTTTAAGAGGTAGGCCTATTATGTAAGGTAAAGTTAGGTGGGCCTACTAAATAGGCCTGTTTGTTGGGCCTACCGAGTAGGCTTATGTTTGGGCCTATTATTTTATAGGACCTCAAATGAGTTAAGCCTGTTAAATTAACAAGGCTTAGTTTTGAGTTTGAAGAGTAGGACCTATTAAATAGGCTTAATGTTGCGGGCCTATTATTTTTAGGACCTAAAATAAGTTATGCCTGTTAAATGAACAAGCCTTTGTTTTCGATTAGTGTAAAGGTAAAGGAATCGGTTCCCAGTTTTAGGCCACCATATGAAAACTATAGTGGGGTTACGGTTGAAATTAGGGTTAGGCCTACTGAGTTAAGCCTAGCCACTACGTGTGTCAGTGTAAATTGTAGAGGGGTTAGTTCCCCATACAACGGGCCACCATGTGAAAAAACTATATAGGGCTATGGGTTGATTGCCTGTGCCCTCATCCGCTGAAAATTTCCAGCAGATTTCAGTGGAGGGTTACCGACAAAAGCCCTATGCTTTTTCGTTAGAGAGTTATGAATATGTAGGTGTTTAAAGGACCTTTTTATATTTAAGTGATTACGGTAATTCTAGCGTCGGGATTTGCGCGACGTACAGTATACTAGAATGAAAATAATTTGCCTCACCTTATTTTTGTTGGGTCTTTGTTTGCTTCGATGTAGGGCGTTACGATCATCTTCGGTGTAGGGCCGCCACGATCGAGTTTCGCGACGAATTTACTTAAGGTAATTAATATAGGCAGTCACTATATAAACCCCTGAAGGAATAGGCCTATCCTTTTATAGTCTTTAGGTGTTATATTATAAGGAATTCACTCAGAACTAGAGGGGGGACAAAGACATCCTCCCAGTTTAAAGCTTCGCTGTAACATAAACAGTCCTGAGAGCCGTTCCTTGGTTCTGGTGTATTATTTGCCGAACTAGCAAAATTTTTGTTTGGGCTACTCCTTTGGTAGACTAAACAATAAATTGGGTTTTCTTGTTGCTATGTGAGGCTGATTCATACATACAGGTTCTTTGTACGTATGGCAATTCAATTATTTCATTCCCAATAGGCTATGTCGCCAATCCCGAGGCAATTTTGTATAGATATTTAATTCAATTAATTAATAATTTATATTTAATTATGAAATAAATGTACCACATATGATACCATGTTGTGAGTGCGTATAGTTTTTCCATACCTAGCCTAACCCTGGCTAACCTAGCCTAGAGTATATTAAATCCTCAAAATAATATTTGCTTCGTTCACATGTCATCGCCACAAACATCTATCAAAAACTAACAGAAGTAGACTAGCAACTTAAAAGGCCTAAGAACTTAAAAAATGTAGCTCATATATCATGTTCTCATGATGTCACCAATCAAAATATTGGAAGGGCGGGAAAAAAAATGCAAAAATGTCATAATATTCAAATGTACATAATTTGTTAAGTACGCATCTGCGAGCATAGTGACTTATATGAAAATGATGAGAAAATTATGCTTTAATATTTTATAATTATATTTGCTTTTGATATTCTGAGTGCGATAAAACTCATATTAACCGAATTTAGGAAGAGAAAGGTTACTCAAGACCTATTTAAATATAAAAGTTCAAGATGCCAACTTCTCAAGTTTAGTTAAAGTTGTCAATCAGTTTGACTCCCCTTAGGTATAGGAAATTTATGGAATTAAAGTAAAGTATTAAGCATTTTAACTTTGCTCAATTTGTGTAAGGTTTAGAAGTCACCAGTCTTAATTTTTTCGGTAATTATTCGTTTTCACACCGTCTGTTTTTATGATGAGAATAAACTTCTGGTCAATTTTAAGGTGTTTTGCACGAATCTGCCATCCATTTCCTGTGCAAATGCGTAGTTTTTGAGATATCGTCATCTTGAAAACCGCATTTGCACAGGAAATGGATGGCAGTTTCGTACAAAACACCTCAAAATTAACCAGAAAAGTTTGCGCTTGTCATTTTTGTTTAAACTAATGAAAATATCATGACTTAACCTAACCAATCATCAAGGGCGTACAGTTGACCTAACCGGTGTCATGTACTGAACTGTCCACAAAACATTAGGACTGATCAATTTGTGATGCGTGATCTTTACGGGGGTTCTGCCCCCGTACCCCGAGACTTAAATTATACAAATGATAATGTAATAACATGTGCTTACCTTGCCTGGGTAGTCTGCTAAATTTTGCATGCCCTTAAACTGAAATGACACATTTATTTTTAGGTTTTTTTTTACAGTACCTAAAGACCTGAAGTCTGGTCTTTTCTTAAAATACAAGCACTATTGCATTTAGGGCAGGTCACGGATGTCTTAATTATTCTGTGATTGAAAAAAAGGTCTAAACTCTTGTCTTCATTGAGGGCAGTATGGCGGATCATGTCTTCAAAATCAAATATACATAACTGACACGTCATACTTCTAGTCACAAAAAATGAACTGAACAGATGAACACTTGCTAAATATGATTTACTTGTAAAACAGGACAAATTGAATTACGCAGAAGTAGCCAGAATCACCAAAAAAGGAAATATTCACCAAATAGTCAATATATATATATATATATATATATATATATATATATATATATATATATAGAAAAAACATGAAAAATAGGAAATATATTTAATAAAAAAAAAATATATTATACAAATCTGCACAAGATAAGATATACATTTTCTTAGTCAGTTTTGAATGGCAATTTAATATATTATACTGTTTTAACCACGCATGAGTGGGTTCAAAGACGAATATTAGCCATTTTTTCTTGTAAAAGTTTTCTGGCTTTTAAAGTAGTCTTTCTTTGAGGCCTGTCTGGTTTAGTCTGAGTTACATCAGGTACATTGAGAGACTCCTCCCCAATAGTATCCTGATCCATCCTTTGGGGTAATGGTTCTAACTTAGCCCCACACTCCAAAGGATATAGTAATGTGATATCTCTGGTGGTTTCACTAGTTGCTGTTTTCAGTTTTACAACTCTGGTAATTTCGTCGGTAAATTTATAGTATTACACCCATCTCCCTTTGGAGGTGAAATTTCTGTTTTTTCTATGGTTTTTTGTGTGTTTTGAACGAATCTGACCTTCAAAACCGTTGGAAATGATTCATTTTTGAGATACCCCCCCCAGCCGGCAATGTGGGAGAAATCATAGAAAACGAGTCATTTCCGATGGTTTTGAAGGTCAGATTCATTCAAAACATCAAAAACCATAGGAAAAACAAATTTCACCTTCAAAATTGACCTAACCTAGCCTAACCTATCCTAACTTAACTAAACCTAACCTATCCTAACCTAAAAGAAAAATGGGAATTACCTTTAAAATCTAAGACAGAATAATCACAGTACCGTCTTTCCTTCGTTTTAAGCACAACGTAACTTTTTCTCTAACGCCACAGTTTCTGGTCTTGATGATATGTACACTCCGTTTTACAATGTGGACACTTCACTACTGTTGGTAGAACACCGTGAGCACGCAGAAACTCAACACTTTTTCTAAATTTTCATAGAAAGCGACAATACAGCGGTAATAATCGAATGAACACACGTCACACGAAGCCATTCCAGTAGCAAACTAATTCAAATTCGAAATGGATGGAGCGCTCTGATTGGGCAGACATGTGACGTCAACACACACGAACACAAACGAACGTACAAACACACACTAGATACACACCAAAAAATGTTTATATCTCGAAAATGAAGCATTTGCGACAGAAATGCTATAGAAGAAAAGTGTCTTAGAATTAAAAAATCTACCTAATGAATATATAATAATTGCTGGATGTTAGACGGGTGTAATACTATAATAATACCATTTTGTCTTCACCAGTTTTGAGTTCCAAGACTTTTCCCATTGACCAATGTTGTTTTGGTGTCTTGTCATGTATCAACACAATGTCCCCAATTTTGACTGAATCATTCCAATTTTGTTTTGTTAATTGTTTGTCTTTCTCTAAGACTTGTTAAGTATTCTTCTCTCCATTTTGTTATAAACTGAGTTTTGATTTGTGTCAAATGTTGGTATTTTGTGTTGAGTGCTTTGTGTCCTATTACCCAATCTGGATCCTCTGTACTGTTATGTTCATATTCTGGTAACATGTTTACTCTCTCTCCCTTAATTAGGTGGTTTGGTGTGAGAGGTTCTGGCTCATTAATACCATCTCCCACATAAGTTAATGGTCTGTTGTTGACAATGTTTTCAATTTCTGACAGAATAGTCATGAGTTCAAAAAGTTGTAGATGTTTGGTCCCAATAGTCTTTTTAAGGCAGTTCTTTACAGTCTGTGTTTCTTTCCCAAATGGAACCATACCATGGTGTATTAACAGGAATGTACTTCCAAGTTAGATTGTGTTTGATTAAATGAGTTTGTACTGTTTCACTGTCACAAATCTGATGAATAATTCTTTCACCAGATTTGAAGTATGTGGTATTGTCTAACCATATAGTTTTGGGTACAGAATTGTGTGCACAAAATCGTCTGAAAGCAGCAATAAAAGCTTCTGCCGTCAGATCTTCTACTATGTCTAGACATATGGCATGTGTGGCAGCACAGGTGAAGAGTACAATGTACACTTTGTATTTCTTTGAATCCATTTTATCTCTAAAACTCACATTCACCGCTCCAGTTAGTCAATACCTGTAGTTTCAAATGGCTGAGTAAATGTTACTCGTTCCACAGGTAGGTCTGGAGGGCTTGGGGTCTTAAAGGGTTGTGAATGGATACATTTACAAGGAATGCATGTGTTTAAAATTTCCTTTGTTTCAGTTCTACCCTTTGGTAGCCAGTAAGTTTTTCTCAGCTCCATCAGGGTTTGTGGGACCCATAGGGTGTCCCGTTTTGGACGAATCTCAAAGTTATTAATGTCCAGCCCTCTCATATCATGACAAATAATGATTTAAGTATGCTAACCAATTTTTGGACAGAAATACAAAAATTTGACCCCCGAGCACTCGATTAAAAAATTTAAGGGTCAAATTTTTTCAAAAATTTTAGTGTTTTTGATTTTATGCCTATAATTTCAATTTTAGACACTTATAAATGGTTCTATCTGATGCGTATTAAAAAATGAATCATTTGATACCAAATTTATATAGGTTTGGCTTAAAAATTGTGTTTATATGATTTTTTTAATATTTTTAAGGCATTTTATTAAAATTTTTAGAGTATTTCTCTTGTTGCTTTCAAGTTTATTAAATAAATAAATAAATAAGGCAAATAAAAGAAAATTAATCATTTTCCGTTTAATTGTCAAACAAAAATGGTAAAAATAATAAAAATATCCCTCTTTTATGGACTAGAAAAACAAAAGCTTCCTCTACATAAGAAAAAAAAAAAAAAAAAACTTTTTCATAAAAAATGACTAAAACTTCAACTAGGACAACATTTTTGATTCCTTATAGAAAGTAAAGATCAAATTTTGATACAAAGACATTACACAATTATAAAATTAAAACAAGATGAGAAAAAATATAAAACAAGTGTAATGAAAAAAAAAGTACTAAACTCTATAAACCTAAAATCTTCCTTTTAAAATAAAGAACTAAGAATTTATTTTCGATTTTTCGAATGTTTGGCCTAATCTTTGACATACTTGGTTAATGTTTTTTCCTTGGAATCAGGCACTTTTTGTCTATTGTCTTCAACCACCTGTAGCAGATATTGTTTTGTTTTTCATCTCTAGTGATCAAATTAGCATAATCTTCTATTAATTTAACACCTTGTTCGGCTGTGTTATTTACTACTTTCATATAGTGTACAAAATTACTCATTCTTTTGAAATCTTCATCATCTTTCCATTCGTTTGCAGATTTTCTAAGCCATTTACCAGAATAATTGAATAAATTCAAGAAGAGCCATGAGTTTAGCCCAGCTAGATCTGGAAGTTTCGTGGAAGGGTTAAGTGTAGGAAATGTTGGTGTCCTCATCGGTTAGAAAATCCTTGTTTCTCAAATTTCGATATTGATTTAGCAATTTTGGTCTTCAATTCACCACTTAAATTTTCTGAAAATAAAGAAAACAGTACCATTTCTTCAGTAACATACCAGAGGTGGTGATCAAGGGCCTTAATAGCCTGGTTTGCTGCCGCTTCATAGATTTTCTTGTATGCTTGCAAGTCGTGATATAACTGCAGGTCATTTTCAGGTGCTTCAACTCCTTTTGTAGATGACACCCAAACTTTGATATATATCATTACTATAAATTTGCATACTCTTTCCAGCTTATTCACCATATTTTCAGTGTAACCTGCTTGATCACTAAAAGCAAACATTTTTATACAATACATGATTGTAGCCATCCATCTAGCATGATGCGAGGCTCCAGGATGAAGCCAATGAATTCCTTTTGGTGGAGTTTGATTCAAAATCTGTAGGTATAACTCAGCACTTTCTTTATAATCCCCACGATGTAATACATTGCTATCTTCATTTTGCAGGATTTCATAGATATTTTGTTACATCTTCAATTTTATTCTTTAGGTATCTGTTTGTTGTTTCCACTGTTTTATGTTTCTTGCTCATATCTAAATTCTTCCATACAGTTTGTCTACATTTTTTAAAAATTTCATGATCAGGTAATACTGATTTGCCAAATATTACTTTAAAAACATCATTCAAAATTCTTTCAAATATATGATGCCTGCATGCGCACCAGAGTATCCTCCGTCCTAATAAGTCTTCTAGTCTTTTGCAGGCACCATTGATCCAACTGGAATTCGATGCAGTTGTATCAAAAACCAACGAAACCATTCTTCCTTCAAGGTTCCACTCCATAGCAGCTTCAAAAGTGGCTTGGGCTTGAGAAAATCCAGTAGTATCAGGGATATCTGGAACTGCTAAAATTTTGCCTTCCTTCGCACTTGGCATTCCCGAAACTAAAATAGCCAACCGTTCTTTCTTTTCACCTCTCAATTCTGTAACTATTTTAGAATCCCAATGGAGCGAAGAGAAATTTGGAGGCTCAAAATTGATTTTCACTTTCTTAGATGTGTTCTCCCTAGTTTTCTTTCCTGCATTCCAAGAAGTTGTTCTGGACAGGCTGACTGTTTCTAAATCTATATCACAGGCAGAAAGCACAGTAGCAACAAAAGCTGTTCTTTGATTTAATGACAAGTTTAATCTGTCAGCTATATTGCTAACTTTAGAAGACTTCATAATATTTTGATGCTTAGGACCTTTTTTCGCACTCGAAAGTTTAAATTCTGGATCATCTTATTCTGAAGATGAATTTTCTTGATAGACCATATTCATTTTAAATGTTCCAGGCATTGCTTTCCTTTGTGATTCTTTTAGTTCAGTTTTTTATTTCTTGGATTCTTTCAGCTTTAGTCTTCTTTTCATATATTTTATCTAGACCTCCTAAGCACATTTCCCTTTCTCCTCTCTGATCTTCTAGAAATTTAACATCCCAAATTTTCGTTTCATTACTTCTTAGTGGATCTTTCATTATAATTTCTTCAGCATTCTGAGAGCTGATGTCAAAAAGTTTTTTAAAACCTGGTTAAATTCCTGAAGTTTATTGTTATAATTAGGACATTCTGCAATTTGTGCAATAGTATCTCTCTTTTTAATTAAGGCCTTTAATAACTGTTTAGGTCTTGGATGATGCCCAACATCATTAGAAGGTATACTGGCCACTGTAGGCTGGGCTGAAACTCAAGATAGAATTAATCAGAGTCATTAACAGTTGGCTTTTGATATAAAAATAAGATTCCTGAAAAAAATAATTGGTGGTCACCAACTAGCAAAATCAGGAAAATGGCAATATTTCTCCTTCTGAACATGCTAGAGAGATGGTTTGCATACCAAAAGATGCAGAATTTGATTTAGAACAAATTATTAAGAGTGGTATTTTTTCATAAAACCTTTAGTTTTTGAGTTATTTTAGAAAAACTAATGTTTGGGGCCCATAGACCCCCTTTCGACGGACCTTAGTGACAAAAGAAATTCTAAAATAAGCATGATTTGGCTTTTTGATTACTAACATTGCCCTAAAAGGATGTTGACATGGACATAGTGATCACGTGATATGACTTTTCCTTGTTATCTTGCATCCATTATGCTTGATTAAAGAATAGAGGGTGGGGCTGCTTCATGAACTTTTTTTAAACATAATAAATTGAAAACTTGTTTTTTTTTCAGGTGCCTTTGTTATAAGTTTCCAACTGCAATTTGTCATCGAATTCAACATTTGCAATATAAAGTATGACTTCTACAAGGAAAACAGTTGCTAAAGTACTTGGTGATGTACGTTTTATGCCAGCAGAACAGTTTCCTTTAGGGAAATTGCCTACGTTGAAGCAAGTTATTGAAAGGTGTTTGTGTTTTGGAGACTATAAAACAGATGCTGTACTGAGAGCTACTTCTGAGGAATTGCATAAATTGTGGGTCACATATAATCTTTATCCAATATCAGTAAATGCCATACAGAGCCGACTGAAAACCCAAATAAAGGAATTCAACCGCCTTCTGAAGTATGACAAAAAGAAAAGGGGACCTAAATATCATCAAGATCTGGATGATTTTCTGAAAACTGTAAACGTTTTATTTGACATAAATCAACATGATCACAAACTGTTGGCAGATACAGAGAAAAAGCACTTACTAAAAATGACTGAATCTGATTACCAGTTTTATGAGGTAGGTCTGTTGATTGAATTTCAAGTTGTAAATTATTAATTAATATTAATTAATTATCAATTATTAATATTATGAATTATTAATAATTTGCTACAATTTTTAAAGTGCATTTAATAAGTTAGTAATATCAATAATACACTATTAATGATGTTAATGATAAGTAATACGGTATTTTAGTATTTTCTCATTTTTGTAAGAATTTCAATTTACATATAGAGACCCATAGATAAAAGATACATTATAGTGTAATGAAATATAATCACTTTGTAGGACCAGAAAACAACTAGGCATGGTTACTGTACCCTGAAAGAAGTCCCAGAAACAGCCACTGACTTAAAATTCAAATCACAGGTTATTCAATCTCAAAAAGCAAAAGAATCAGTTCCTCCTCCTCATCCTCCTGAACCTATGGACATTCTTGAGTTGACAGATAGCGACAGTTGTAATGATTCATTTGATGCAGACTATGTTCCAGAAGTCTCAACAGAACAGAACTAGATTACCCTCATTAGCTGAAGCATGTGACAGGTATAGTACTGAAAGATAAATCTTTTAATACAGCTTAAAGTGAAATCATTGTGACTAAGAGATTAAGATTACCAATAAATTATTCATTGACAATAGATATGTAAATCTACTTTAAATATCCTAACAGATATCAAGTAAGTGATAGAGCAGGAGCGGCTATTGGTTCTGCTACATTGGTGGACTTTGGAGTAATCACCCCAGATAACATACAAAATGTTATTGATAAGTATGTTTTTAATCACTCTAGATATTACATTTCTTAGCTTCTGCTATAAGTTCTATATCACCAGATTTACTATTATTTTTAATTAGCGTTAAAATTTCTATTTTGTATTTATATTAATTAGTTTCAAACAGGACACTGACATTTGTATTTTGTATATTTGTATAATGCTAATGCAGTAATGCATGGCCAATATTTTTGAAATACTTTTCAGAAACAAGCTGAGAAGGGAGAGAGCTAAATTGAGAGCTGAAAGGAAGAAGGAAGAAGTGATATTTGAAAAAGTGACTGGCATTGGCTTTGACGGTAGAAAGGATGCTACACTTGCTGTTAACAAAGTAAATGAAAAGTATTATACATCCACAATCCTAGAGGAACATTGTCATTACTGGAGAGCCAGGTAAATGGAAATGATTGTCATACAGTTATAGGCATTATGCTGTTATATTACTGTACTATAAAGTAATATTTCAATTACTTAAAAATTTTTCTTTTTAAGTGACAACTGTCCAGTTAACTTTATTCTTTCCTTTTTCATTTTTATTTAATTGTAAAATTAATTACATTTATTTTCAGATGATTTCTACCTCGACCATTTTACCCTGGAGAGTGGCAAAGGCATTGACATTGCTCATGGCATTTATAAGATCATTAAAGGGACAGAACTTGAGGCCAAATTAAACTTAGTTAAAGCAGATGGGACAAATACTAACACAGGACATATGCATGGGTCAATCAAATATTTGGAAATGTTTTTAGGGCAACCTCTTCAGTGGGATATTTGTCTTCTGCATCTAAATGAATTGCCACTTAGACACATCTTCATAACTTTAGATGGGACAACAAAAAGTCCAGACAAATTTTCTGGCCCTATTGGTTCTCAGCTCAATGGGGATGTGTCAGAATGGAATGTTGTGGACTTCAAATCTATACCTTATCCTGCATTTGTGCTTCTACCAAATGAGGTGGTCAATAATTTATCAACAGACCAATACTATGGATACTGCATCTGCTGGGAAATTATTACTGGTGAAGTGGATGAAGACCTTGCACTCTTAGAAGTTGGCCTGCTAAATCACTCTCGATGGCTCACCTTAGCCTACAGAATTTTTCGCTTTTATGTTTCACAAAAAAGACCCAGTAAGAACCTCAAAATCATAGTAGAATTCATCATCATAGTATACTTTCACAGTTGGTTCAATATCAAGGCTAATAAGAGGCTAAGTGATGGGTCAAGAAACCTATTCAATATGATCCAAAGAGTAAATAAATTCCCTGACAGGAAAATTAGAGAAATTTGTTATGACGTATTAAACAATAACAGCTATTTTGCTCATGGTGAAAATATTTTAGTTGGAATGCTGGCTGATGAAGATGAAGAGGTGAGGAGGTGTGCTGTCAATAAAGTTGTGTCTGAGGGGAGTTATAGAGGATTTTGATGATGACTCTGGTAGTAGCAATGATTTTACAGGTGGAATAATTGAAAGTGATGATGAGAATGCAGAGGATCATGAAGGTGGTACTGATGAATATCCTGCTATAGATGAGAATGTTAGGGTCTTTAGAAAGCCAATCATCAATTTCAAAGCTTCTGCATACCACAAGCTGTCTGCTATGTCCCAATGGGAAACTGTTCCACCTGTATTAAAAGAATTCAGTAATGATGAACTGCGTGATATCATTAATACCGCATTGAAACTGGATCACGAGTGCCACAGTCAGAATGTTGAAAGGCACATCAAGCTTGTCACTGAAGCATCCTTGGCTGTTGTAGGTCATGAGCTGTCACTGAAGCATCCTTGGCTGTTGTAGGTCATGAGTGTAGAGATGGTCTTATTAGAAACAAAATTAGATCACGTAAATTAATGAAAGATTTTGTGTCTAAAAAATATTTTAAGTTCTAGATTATTATTTATCATGCTAAAATATGACAAAATGACAATTTGTTAATTGTATAATTTAATGTTTGGCGTTTTGGAATGTCAAAAAGCATTTTCAATGAATTTAAAATGGCTGATTTTGATTGATTTTGATTGCTGATTGAAAACCACTAATACATGTCAATTTGCAGCTTGAGAATGTTTTATTGTGTTGACATTCAGTTGAAAGGGGGTCTATGGGCCCAAAAAATTAGTTTTTCTAAAATAACTCAAAAACTAAAGGTTTTATGAAAAAATACCACTCTTAATAATTTGTTCTCAATCAAATTCTGCATCTTTTGGTATGCAAACCATCTCTCTAGCATGTTCAGAAGAAGAGATATTGCCATTTTCCTGATTTTGCTAGTGTGGCATTAGATGTTTTTACAAAAATGGGGGTGGCCGGACACACGTTGGTGGCCACCAATTATTTTTTTCAGGAATCTTATTTTTATATCAAAAGCCAACTGTTAGTCACTGATAAATTAAAATCAAACAAAAATTATAGTTTCAGCCCAGCCTATCAGTAACTTCTTCAATGAAGCCCCTTTCTATTTGTTCCTTGAGTATGTTGTATTGTTCTAAAAGATTGTCATTTTTTAGTTTTCTGTAATTTTATACAAATGTGCCTTAGCTACTTTTAAATTGTCCATTATTTCTGGACAAGGTGTTTTCCAAGGCAACTCCACATAGTATTGATTGTCTCTGTGTTGTAATGTATCCTTAAATTGTTCTGTCATCAATTGGACTTCATTTGTAATTGTACTGTCCTTTATGCCAACTTATTCTAATAGTCACAACTGCTGCAACCCTTCATCCACTGTGGAATCATTTTCATTCAAATGATGTGGGATTATGACAGTGTTTTTGTAGTTCGAGTTTGTCACATAGTCAGAAATTTGTGAATGTGGTGATTTTGTTTTGTGTGAATTTTGTTCTTGTTCTGTGTTTTCTGTGTCAGTAGTAAGATGGTATTTAGTTATATCACCCAAAGGTGCAATACCTGTGGGAGTTTGTATGGCTATTCCATCTCCAATTTTAATGATGCCTCTATGGACCAGATGAAGATAGTCAGCCCCCATGAACATATGTGTATCATCAACTACATCTGCATTAAGGGTTTTATCAGCTATCATGTATTTGTTTTGAAGTTGTAACAAAGTTTGTTTTAATCCAGCTATTTGTAATTTTTCTTGTTCTACTTTGTCCACAACAACAACCTTAAGGGTTTCAAATGTTCCATCAAGAGTTAAAGTTACATTTGCAGTTTTAAAACTGGCTTGTACTGGGTTTTTATTGATAAATGATGAAATAGAGAGATCTTCATTTACTTGTTGGTTCTGAAGTCCCAATTTTTCGATCAGTTGTTTGGTTACAAATGTTGTGAGCAGGTATGTAAAAGACACCTAACCTGTACTATTTGTCCCCTTTTGTTCTTTTGTTTTGTATTTCCAAGGTTGTGGTTGGTCAAAGAATTTTTGAAATGTGGTTAATGCTAGATGAACTGATATGCCCAATTATAGCATTCTGAGTTTGTTTTGGGTGTTTGTTCATAATGTTTGTTAGTTTTTCCAATGTCTGTTAGTGTATTACACATGGGAGTAACATGGTCAAAACTGTTGCAAAACTTACAATTGTTTATCAAATTTGATTTGCAGTTTTGTTTATGGTGCCCTGATCCAGTGCATTTTTTGCATAAGTTTAGTTGTTCACAACGTTTTGACCTTGCTGTAAAGTCTGGGTATTTGGGACACTTTGTAGAATAATGTTCACTGCTAAAACAGTTACCGGTACATTAAAGTTTTGTAGAGTAGGGGTCTTTCAATCTTTTTCTGTCACTTTATTTTCTGCAAATTGAGTTTTGCAGTTGTGTTTTGATGTAACTGGTAAGTGTTGAAGTCTTTTGTTTGGTTCTTGGTTTTCTGCATTGTTGGCTTTTTCTTGTGATGTGTTAAATTTTGGGAGTGTGTAACTTGATTTGTAAAGTGCAAGTACAGTTCGGAAATCTTCTCTCAGCTTATTAAGGCTAGGGTATATGTCAGTTGTTCTCTGATGAAATATCTCTTTGACTTTAGAATGGAGTTTTTCAAAAACAACAGCTTGAATGATCCAAGCTGTTTCTGCAATGTTTAAATTATTGTTTTTAAGTTGTCCCATGAGACATTCAAACTCACAGTAAAAGTCAGAGGTCACCACAGTTGTCTTTTGGGGTTTGCATGTTCATTACTTTAAGAGCCAAATCATGTATAATTTCATCCTTATTCATGTAATTTCTGTTAAGTAATTCTATTGCCACAGAATAAGAAGTACCTATGGCTGGCAGTGATTCCACTAATCTTAAGGCTGGGCCTTTCAGATAGTTCACTAAATAACTAAATTTATCAACATCTGTAATGTAGTTTTTATTGCCTATGAGGCTATGGAATTTTTCAATAAAAGATTGAAATTTGGCTCTGTCACCCTCAAAAGTGGGTACATCAAGTGTAGGCAATTTTGATTTTAGTTCATTGCCCTCAGCCATGTTGGGAGAGCTAAGTGAAGCATTTCGGATAGCTTCTACTTAAGAAGCTTTCATTTGTGTCTTGTTTTTTGTACTCAAGTTGGTTTTGAATTTCAGAAATATAGGAATTAATTTTTGTAATGTAAGTTTCATTGTCAAGTAGGAGAGTAGAATACTCATCATCTGTTAGTTCAATTGTGTCATCAATTTCTGTAATTATGTCCTCATCTACTAGTGTGAGAATTTCATTTGTAACGAGTAATAGAATTTAATGTTGTTTCAAGATCATATCTTGTAGGTTCTTTCTGTTTGTAATCATTGTACAGTTTGGTGATAACACCTTTACTTGCTGATTTTTTTCTCATTAATTTTTTGTAATTTTGAGATGGTGCCATAGCCCCAAGGTCTGTATTTTTTTTTTTCGTCTGGGTTTTTTACCCTTTTGTCCAAGTCTTCCATAATTGTTGTCAGTGTTAAAGTTCTGAGTTTAATTTTATGATGTTGAGCGAGTTAAATTACTGTAATAAGTTTTTTATATAACCTGCACCACAGGTTGAATTAAAAATTTGCAATGTTTTTAGTTAGGATAGGCCTTGTGTAAAAAGTAAGGCCTACTTTGAGAGAGAGGCCTATTATGTAAGGTAAAGCAAGGTTGGCCTACTAATTAGGTTTATGTTATGGGCCTACTAAATAGGCTTAGGTTTGGGCCTATTTTTATAGGACCTAAAATGAGTTAAGCCTGTTAAATGAACAAGGCTTTGTTTATGGTTAGTGTAAAGGTAAAGGGATCGGTTCCCCAGTTACATGGGCCACCATATGAAAAAACTATATAGGGCTATGGGTTGATTGCCTGATAACCCTCATCTGTTGGAAATTTCCAGCAGACTTCAGTGGAGAGTTAATGACAAAAGCCCTATGTTTTTTCGTTAGAGAGTTATGTATGTGTAGGTCTTCAAAGGACCTCTATATTTAATTGTTTTTGGTAATTCTAGCCTCAGGATTTTAGGTGCCTATATGTGGCTGAAAAATTTTTCCCACCTTATTTTCGCTGGGCCTTAGTTTGCTTCAATGTAGGGCGTGATGATCTTCTTCGATGTAGGCCCATCATGATGGAGCCTACACTGCGAGTTGACACTTTGTAACTAATATAGGTAGTCACGAATTAAACCTGAAGGTATAGGCCTATCCTTTTTATAGTTAAGTTTTATATTATAAGGAATTCACTCAGAACTTTAGAGAAGATGAAGCACATCTTCCCTGTTTAAAGCATTTGCTGTATATAAAGAGCTCTGAGCCGAGCTGATACAATATAATCTTCGGATTTTTATTATAAATTGCTGATTTGGCATAGGTCGTTGACTCCTCCTCCTCTTGTAATTTACATGAGTTAGCAATGGAAAATTTTGATGACGCAAAATAATAAATGTTTCTCATGGTTATGTAGGCCCAATGCCTACATACGGGTTCTAGGTATGTATGGCAATCATTTCATTCCTATTAGGCTATGTCACCAATCCCGAGGCAATTTTGTATAGATATTTAATTCACTTATTTAATAATTTATATTTAATTAAGAAATAAAGGTACCACATACGATACCATGTTGTAAGCACATATAGTTTTTCCATACACACACTACTCCAAAGCTTCAAGGTAAAAGACTGTCCTCACATTTGGCAAATATAGGTCACTATGATAACATTGGACACTGGATAGTATACATTGAAAGAGAAAGAAGATGCAAGCATTGCGCTGGAAAAAGTCACTTTCAGTGCGAAAAGTGTGACATCCACCCAAAATGCTTCAAAGCATATCATGTTTAGTAGCATAAAAATGATACTGATTACTAATTGAAGCTAATTTCAATATCATACTAATAAATAGCCACTGAATTTTGTCTATGTATGTATTATATGTATTATATAAATATATAAATATATTTTTGTGTGCATAAGTATCAGTCGCTGCATTTGGTGATTTCAGTATAATCATTGTTATGAAAAGAGAATTGTAATGTCTTCTAAGCATAAATGACAACTATTTAGTTCCTATCCACCTAGTGCCTGGCATCCATTAAAATGGACACCTTATATCTTGGAAACTAATAAAGATTTGAAAATAAAACTTTGTGTAGTCATTTACATCCCTTTTATTAGACTCCGTTTGAATTTTCAGCAAAATCATCCCAGTAGATCAACTTTCGGCACTAATGGGTTAATATACAACATAACACTGCCTCCTCGCCAACCTATTCTGTTTTTAACAAAGTCTATAGCCTCTAATTTGATACTCCCCTATAAAGTCACATGTTTCAGTGCTAATCAGGGTTGGCAAAAACCTGGGTTTTTCACAGAAAACCCAACCCATCTGGTTTTTTGGGTTTTTGGTTTTTTGATGGGTTGAAATTTTTTTAGAAAGGTTTGATAATTATATAGTGCCTAATATATCTATTATTTTATTAATTTATTTATCTAATGTACAATATATATTAAAAAGACATCTTTATTTCACAGAAAGTTCAGATATGAGAGATAATAATGACATATTAGAATTTTCTCCATTTTAATTTTAGATCTTTCCTTTATTTCTTAACAGCAGATTTCAACTTTATTTAGACCTAACTCAAATTTAAGTTTTTAAGATGCCAAAGAGTTATAGAGGTGGAAGATCTAAAGCTAGCGAATGGGATAAGGTGACTTTATGAAGTGATCAGCCTACTAGAGTACTATGCAATTATTGCAGAGAAAGTATCACTCAAAAAATTGAGTGTGTGAAACATCATCTAGAGAAATGCAGTAAAAGAAAAGTGGAATGTTTTGAAAATGAGGCAAGAGGTAGTATGCTGAGACTCGAATTTGGAGCATCAGTTGAAACTGATTCACTTCCTCCAACTTTGGCTTCTGGCAAAGATGATCCAAAGATTATAAGTGAAAATGTGCCTGAAATGAGTGACACCAGTGCAGGTTCTTCATCATCCACATTCTGTCATTCAACACCAATAAAGCAGTGATAAAAGGCAAAGATCAATTACACCATTTGTGGTAAGAAGACTGTGGACCAAAAGGAAGAATTAGATTTACAAGTTGCAAGGTTCTTTTTTTCAGCTAACATACCCTTCAATGTTTTAGAAAATAAAGAATTTCTAAAATTAATCAAAGGTCTAAAATCAGGATATGAACCACCAAACAGGAAAAGGTTGGTATCTGATCTGTTAATAAAAGTTAATGATGAAGTAATCCACGAAATGAAGAATGACCTTAATCTTGATGATTGTACCATTACCCTTATACAAGATGGCTGGAGTTCAGTAGGTAATGATCCTATTATTGCACACAGTATCCATAATGGAAAAAAGCCATATCTGATTTCAGCAGTAGATGCTGGAAGTACAAAAAAGACAGCAGAATATTGTGCACAGTTAGCTAGAGAAGCAATAACAAAAACTAAAGAAATATATGGCATTGATGTAAGTATAACTATTTTGTAGGTACATTTTATTTTAGTTATAAAGTTAATGTAATCCTCCACCTTGGTATACTCAAATGCTCAGTTCCTTATGAGATGACATTTTATTTTCATTTTTCAGGTATTTGCTATATGTGCTGATAACGAAAACAAAATGATAAGAATGATGGAAATTCTTAAGGAGGACAACTACAGTCTTATTACTTATAGCTGTTCAGCACGCCATCTAAACTTGGTAGAAAAAGATGTCTCCCCAAAATCAGTTCTCAAGCATGTTGTAGAAATTAACAAATATTTCCGAAACCATCACCAACCTCATGTAAGCTAAAAACAAATCCAATAAATTAGCTACTGTCAGCTTTACTTTTATGCATTAGCACTGTCAATGTTAGCATTAGCACTGCCCCAGTGTGAATCCTAATTCACGACTCATTAATAAGTTGCATAAGCTATTTATTTATGCTGTGAAATCCAGCAATATTTGTAATAAAAACTTATATTTTAGGGTTGGTTAATGGAGAAAGGAGGTATGAATCTGCAACTACCAAATGAAACCAGATGGAATTCTCAGTTAGAATGCATAAAAACCTATTTGTCAAATTACTTTCTATATATAGAAATAAGAGGAGAGCATATTGAAGACATGAAAATTTGAAACTAACCAAATTTGCAAAACTTTATATTGTTTTTATTCCTTAAGATCTCTAGTTTTCAAAACTACAAACAGATTTCAAATATCTCCATTAGTTATAAAGCAATGACAAAAGATATACAAGTATGTTCTGATATGTTACACACTAGAGAAACAAGGCAATTTTCAATTCCATATACAAAATAAACAGTAGTAAATATAAGGTAAAACCATACAGCCGCATACAGTACACATTTTTAGTTACAAAAGGCTATTTGTAGATTTATCTTAGATATCTTAGTTATTGTGTGACATGCACTTGAAAACTATGGGTGAAAGAGGAATGTCCATTACGCAAATTTCAGTTTTTTGATAGAGTAAAAATGGCTTACACCTGATCATGCTTCACCTTTGTTTTCTTTCTTAGTTTTTATGTATCTTTACTGCCATGATTTAGTTTTGTTGTCAACATCTCAGGTTTGTCCGCAAACAGTGTCACAGTTGTTCCCAACTCTTGAGTAACAGTTGTACCTGGTACAGAGTCACGACTGTTATGCATGTTTTACTTGTTTCATTATACCTCGTGTAGCTTTTATTTTAGTTGTTTATTAATAACTTGCTTTATTTCTTCTTTTTAGATCTTTTTGAAAAAATAAAATAGACTCTAGGTGTGTATACGTACATTTAATAGCTGGCAAAATGCCACCAAAGACTGCAGCAGAAAGAATGCGACTTTATTGCCAACATAAGAAGGCAGCATATCCTGAAACCTGGAAAGTGAAAAATGCAGAAAAGTGTAGGAAGTATCAGGGCTGTGGAGTTGGCACATAAAAAAATGACTCCGATGACTCAATTTTTTGTCTATCCAACTCTGACTCTGAAGGTATATTAATTCTAAATCTGCTATGATGATAATTACACAAGAGGCATTTCATCACCACCACGTGAATCATCAGGCTACTTTTTAAACCCATAACCTGCAAAGTTTGAGTCTAATGGTTGTAGCGATGCCATTATGGCTTTTTTTATTTTTTATTTATGAAAAAACAAAATTCATTGAGCATAAAACAAAAACAAAAATTAAATTTAAGACTATGACAAAATAAAAATTTCATTAAATGCAATCAAAAATATAAAAGTATTCCTACAAAATTTATTAAACTAAGGCCAAGGGTGAAAATCTAAAATTTATGAATAACTTGTTCTTAGGAACAGAATTGCTTCTGCCAGATCCTCTTTCATTGAAGCCCTTAAATCTGATTTAATTATTTTCAGTGCGGGAAACAGTCTCTCCACACTGACATGAGTGGGTGGCATGGCTGTTACTGTAGCCCTGTTCAAAAATCAACTTTTTCTTATTTTCATAGGTTTCTGTACTTTTTCCCATGCTTTTTGACCTGAAAAGGCCGAAAATCACAACCATTTTGACCTAGGTTGTTGGGAAGCATTGCCGCATGGAGCTTTAAGTTTTCTGCCTTGAAATTGGCCAAAAGCACCAGTTCCGGGGTCCCTTGAATCATGTTTTGCACTATAACTTTTTATCTAAACAAGATAGAGCAACAAAATAGGCACCAAATTAAAGTGTTTTTAATCCTCTTTCTAACTTATACAATTATGATAGTCTTGGAACAAGAAATGGCACATTGGTACATACAAAGATTTCAGAAATATCACAAAATTCATTTTCTCACACTCAAGGCAGACAAGGCACCTTATTCATGACACAAATTTGAGATTAACATTTTGTCACAAGTCTAATCGATCAAGAAGTGAAAGCATTACATGATGATTAATTTCATAATGACATTTACACAGTCAGTTGTTGAGAGTTTGTTTCTTGAAGCTGTCAAAGCGGCGTCTGTTGAACTCCACAGCTTGAAGGAGTTATGACATTTGCAAAGTCGCTCATCATCATGACACCACGTTCAGCATTGTCATTCACCGCTTTCAGATTCTTAACATAGTCCAATGCTTTTCTGTAGTCCTCATTCTGTGGCCAAGACGTGACAGGTTCCAGAAGCCACTTGGATCCAATGTTCAGTGTGTCCAGCAGGAAATGTGATTCTGGGCCAATGAGATCAACCAGGGTGGTCTTAGCTGTGACTCTCTGGAATAGAGGCTTTCCTGTTCTGAAGCTGTCTGGCTTCTCAGTGGCATGTAACTGGGCAGCAATGTCGTGCTTCAATGTGTCACTCAATCTACTGCTGAACAGGGCAAATGGCATGACTTCCTGCGTCAGGTACCATTTGTGGTTTTCCATCTTATTAAGTACTGCATCAGCAAGCTCTGGGTCAGTTTTCTTGTACTTCAACATGTCCTGGATTAGACTTAGATCATTCATGGGAGCATCTGCAGCAGACATTGACATCATCCATGTATACAGGAGTGTAGAACAGCGCAAGGAAGGTGTTGAGTCTTTCCAGCTTTGATACAGTGTCTTCGTCGTACTCAAGTTGATCTGCAAACATCAGCATTTTCATGGAGTACAGGTTTCTGGCCATCCATCTGGCCTGATGAATGGCGCCTGGTCGACTCCAGTGAATACCTCGAGGAGGCGTTCCTCCAAGAACAATGACTGTCAGTTCTTGTCTGTTGGCTCTTGGAAGCCTTTCTGCTGTTAGAATGTCTTGGAGTATTTCTTCACTGTTCTTCTTCTTTTCCTTCAGCCATTTGCTGTTGATAGCCAGCATCTTTGGGTTTTCCTTGGACAAGTCCGTCCAAACATCCTTCAGATGCTCAAACCAGGGATTATCTGGCCCCTTCACCTTCCCAAACAGCTTCTCCCAAACTGCTCCTACTAGGATTTCCAGGATGTGATGTCGACAGGCCAGATAAAACACCTTTTTGTTCAGCATTTTCTCTAGCAGTTTGGCAGCTCCTCTGTGAACTCCACTGTTACTGGATGTAGTGTCAAAAACAAAGGCAGTAACATTATCCGTAAGTTCCCATGTCTCCAGTAAATCCATTGAAGCCTCAGCCTGAGCTGTGCCAGAAGAATTGTCGATGACAGGTACTCCCAATAACTTTCCTTCAGTGTATGAAGGTGGACCAGACACTAACACAGCTAAAGTCTCTGAGGTACTTCCAGGTTCACTGCCCAAGACATCTTTGAGCAACTTTCCATCCCAGTGTAAGGCAGCGTACTGTGGGGGGTTTTCACAAAACTTGGACATGTGACTCTGGCTGATATTATACCTGGACAGCATTCTGTTGCGACGTGTTGTTGAGGTTGAGATGACGAAGTTATCCAGATCAGCCCCTCCAGCTTTCAAGGTGGCAGAAACCATGGCAGTAACTTGATTGTCTGATAAACCAAGATGATCAGCTGTATTGCAGATGACATCACATTCCATGACCTTCCTTGGAAACGTCAGTCACACTAGTCACAGTGTCTTGATGGTGAGAACATCCAGGATGAGGCTGATGGTAATCCATGTCCTCTGTGTTAGCGTCGTTGTCAGTTGAGTCACCCCAGGTAATGTCATCCACATGAACAACTGCCTCTTGTTCTGCTGCAGCTGTAAAATAGTACAACATGTTAAGACAGTAATTGTTAAGTACATGCTAAATATCGCAATGGAGTAAAACTTAAAACTTTTTGTAACGTTCAAAGTAATTAGTTTTACCTTGTTCTTGTCTATGCTGCAGTCTTTCATTCCTCGCTGCTTGCTGCAGGGATCTTGTCTCAAAAATCTTGTCATGACCTTTCCTCTCAGTCTTTTGGTCTTCGTAGAACCTGATATCCTCATCTTTCTTCTCTCTGGATAACAGTCTGTTGTTCTGTATTTCCTGGATTGCATCTGGAGCTCCTATATCGAACAGGCTGTCTAATTCCAGCACAAATGCTCCTCTTTTTCCTCCAGGGTTACTTGCTCTTCCTTTGCTTTTCACCAGAGCACGATGTTTCTCATGTAGTTTCATGAAGAGCTTCATTGCGTTGTACTTGGTCATTGTCTTGATCCTAGCCATCTGCCAGAATGGGATGATAGATTCAACTGTTTCATATGCAAGGTCTTGAACCATGGGCCTCCCTGCATTTTCCTGTAAATTCTGAAGATTAAGGAAATACTGGAACGCCTGTCTGTTGGTGGGAAGCTGGGAACCACTGATAAAAGCTGAAGGGTATCCAACCAGGAAAGTTTCAGTGAGAGATCTGGTAGATGGCCCAGTTGACACCTGCCTGTGGACAGTACGTGGAGGTTCTGAGATATCAACTGTGCGCCCACGGAGCTCCCTCAGCTCCTTGCTTAATGCCATTGTGACGTTGTAACTTGTAGATGGTTTTCTAAATTCTGATTGAGTTTCTGTTGTTTCCTGAAAAATGATAGATAATTATTATTATTATTATTATTATTATTATTATTATTATTATTATTTATTTATTATTATTATTATTATTATTATTATTATTATTATTATTATTATTATTTATTAATTTTATGCTCTTTCATTTGATACCTAATTTGTTGCTCTATCTTGTTTAGATCAAAAGTTAAAGTGCAAAACATAATTCAAGGGACCCCAGAATTGGCGCTTTGGCCGATTTCAAGGCAGAAAATTTAAAGCTCCATGCGGCAATGCTTCCCAACATCCTAGGTCAAAATAGTTGTGATTTTCGGCTTTTTCAGGTCAAAAAGCATGGGAAAATGTACAGAAACCTATGAAAATAAGAAAAAGTTGATTTTTGAACAGGCCTACTGTTACTGTCATAGCTGTATCTCTTAAAATCTCTGGATATGCGGGGATGACTTCTTGTATTGTCAGTTTAGATGAGCGATCATATTTTTCCACTTCTTTTATGTCATCAAAGAAATCTTGCTTAAATTTCATTAGTTTAACATCAAAAGGTTGCCTATGCACGTTTAAGCGGCGATGCTTTGCTTTTGAGCGTTCAATTTTATCTAAATATTTTTGAAAGTCTAATTCTTCATCATTTGAAGAGGATGAGAGGGACTTACTACTCATATCTTCATCCTGTGGTTCAGGATTTTCAGGTAATAGCCCTTTTATGCGAATTGCCACCTCGCAGAGGGCCTCTTTTGCTTTAGCAATTTGTTCTTCAGTCAACAAAATTCGGTTCATTGGATCTATGTAGACACAGAGCTGGGCAGTATTTAAATACATTTGTATTTAAATACATTTGTGTATTTAGAACTGTATAAATACATTGTTTTTCATGTATTTAAATATAGTATTTAAATACTTTAATGAGTATTTAAATACAATGTATTTAAATACTCAAAATATAAAAATGTAAATACTTTTACTGGTTCAATACACGTTCTGTACTAGCACAATACGACGCGTCAACAGTGTAGTACAGCATGGTTCATGTTTCAATGTGTCAGTTCAATCAGTTGTGTGCCACTCTTAGTCGAAAGTGGTTGATTTCTTTATCGTGTGCATGTCATGGCTTCAACAAGCAAATTTGTATGTATTTAAAATGTATTTACAAATGTATTTAAATACAATTGATGTATTTTGTATTTAGTATCTAAATACATTCGTAAAATGTATTTAGTATTTAAATACATTTCTCCCATGTATTTAGTATTTAGTATTTAAATACACTTCTCCCATGTATTTAGTATTTAAATACATTCAATGTATTTATTGCCCAGCTCTGTGTAGACAGCAGCTAATAAGATCTCATTTTCCAGTAGCAGACCCTCTCTTTTCTTCATTGAGGATACAATTCCATCTGCAATTAATCCTCCAGTTTGGGATAAATGAAATAATAATTTTTTCCATTCCCATAGGAATGTACCAGGAGTTAAATCCTCTGCTGGCAACTTTTTGGTGACAGTATAAGGGTGAGCAAGCAGAGCTTCTAATTGTGTAACCTCCCTCCATTGAATTTCAGTTAGTGAAACATTGGGATTATCAATGTCTTCTAGGAAGGGTTTTAGATCAAGCAAATGCTTAATCATCATATATGTGCTCCCCCAGCGTGTCACTTGGTTCAAAATAGCTCCCTTTTCTGCACGTCTCTGGATAATAGCATCAATTTTAGACAGGGTTGGCACTAGTGGGCCCAGCCCGAAAAAACCCACCCGGGCTTTTAAAAAAAAAAAACCACTTGAAAAAACCCACTAATTTACCCACTTGTGGGTTTTTTCATGAAACTTAAGAAGTGCATATGCAATTATTTTTAAAAATTGTCATATAGGCGCCTATAATGATTTTACATGCAAAGCAAGCAAACATGAGTCAACAAATAGACCTACAGGTATAACTCTTTGGGTGAGGTAGCAGGTTATAGTGTGTAGACATCAGCCAATCAGGGTGGTATGGTACTCCAGGATTGTGGTGGGTGGAAGTCAGTCAGCAACCCATGGTTCAGAACCCATGTTAAGCTGTAGGTCCCCTCCTCTGTCATGTAACTCTATATATAGCATGTTGCGAAGGAGGTTAAACAATCCTAATAAGTTTTAAGTGTCCAAGCATCTCAGCATCCCCAACTTTTGCTTTTCATAGGGAGGGGAGTTTCATGGGCATCAGACTTTTCTTCTCCCTCCCATGTAATGTCAAAGTTCAAAAGTTTACTAGATAAATCCATACAAAAATAAATAAATGTTTTCCAAAATTTCCAGCATGAAATACATACTGGTATATACATAGAAAAATATTGACTTATTATATGTGGTTATATTGAACATTGTAATTTGTACAGTAAGTTGAACAAATGAAACTATATATATTGTTTGAAATTTGAATATACATCAACTGAATGACTAACTATTCTTCATCACTTTTCCAATCAGATGGGTCAGTCATCCTCAATTGCCTGTTAATTTTTACAAGGTTTACAGTTTTTTCAAGGCCTAATCTATTGCGTAATTTGGTCCAGACAAGGCCAAATGTGGAGAACACACTTTCAATCGAGGCTGAACTTGGTGGGCAGCTTAGTAATTTGTGGATAAATTTACAAAATCCTGGTGGCAAATTTCCGGCTTTTGATGTTCTGCACTCCATAATGGACCACCACTTGGCTGGTTTTCCTTTATATAAGGCCAAGAGCTGATCTGAAAACATGATCTTTGGAAAAAGATCAGTGTCTTTTATTCTAAATGCAGTTAATGCTGCCAAATAATCAGGATGAAACTGAGAAATCCAGTTTTCTCCTGACTCCTCTTGAAATGGTGTTAGCCTTCTTCCTGTAAATTAAATATAAGTATAGATTAGCTTATATTGTTTTATACTGGCTAGTCTAAAATTTGTATCTGCTACTGGTAACTGGTACCTATGTAACCAGCATTTTATTTAAAATTATTATTATAAAAATTCTGCTGTCCTGCTGTCTGCCATTCAGGGCTCAAAGAAAAACTCCAAAATTGAACACTTCAAGACTTCAAGTATATATACATTATCATATGTTATAATACATTCTTATTATTAGGTAGGTAGAGTGAAACCAAAGTAAACATATACAGTAGGCCTACTGAAATAACTACCAACCAAGATATTGAGGATCCATCATGTTTGCAACATAGAAGAAAGGTTTTATTGCTTCTTCCATCCTTTTCTTGATAACATCCTTGTATGGCTGCAGTACTTGACTTTCTAGAAGTGTCACCCACACTTCTACTGCTGTAGAAAGACTGGATGAATCACTCTGTACCTAATGATAAGTAAATTTATTGTAATAATAACAGTCATGACAATAATGATAATTAACAATAACAGTTACAGTATACAATAATGTGGCAATGATATGTGGTTCCTGTTACCTTGTCAAGTGCCGTAGACACTTCAGTCAGTTGTTTTTTCAAATATTGTGTTTCACGATAAAGTGACTGATTGTTCAAAAGTGTAGTTATGTTGGTATCAAGCTTATCCTCATTAGCAAGCTCTACATATTTGTAATAGTTGGTAAGAAATGTCTCGACACACGCTTGTTGTGAATTCCATCTTGTGTCATTAGGAATTTGTGGAATCATTCCTCCTTTCTCTTTAAGCCCCCCTGAAACAGATCACAGAATCACATATCTACATCATATAACTTATTTAACTACTGTACAATGTTTCATATCTATTTTTTTAGATGTGATGGCTAACTAGATATATAGTAATTATTAATTATTACATTCTGCAAGCATTCAATTTATTAATTGAAAAATAACTATTTGATTCTTGTACATTTCGAAGTTTTTAAGATTATATTACTAATTTTATATATAATACAGTACAGTATTGTTAAAAATTCAAGAACTGATAATTACTAACATGAGGTTGATGGTGGTTTCTGAAATATTTTTGAATAATGATGATATGTTTTAGGACTGATTTGGGGCTGATTGCCTGTTCAAGTAGATTGATATAATGTGCTGAACAACCATATGAAAGAATTCCACTAAGCTCTTCATTTTCATTCATTTTTTCCCTCAACATTTTCATCTTTGCTTCATTATCAGTGCATAAAGCAAAAACCTGTAAATAAAAAATAAAAAATATAGTTTCCAATCAATTTCATTTTAGTAAAATTAATGAAAATCACATTACCCATTTTGTTTATCAGTTCTAATACCTTGAAATATTATTCAGACCCCATTTTTTAGAAATAGACAATATAAATAATGTAAATATAAAAACTTACATTCATGTTATACTTTTTCTTGACTTCATCAACAGCTTCCACAACATCTTAAGCAATATTCCCCTGTCTTCTTCTCTGAACCTGAATCTGTTGCTGTAAGCAAGAAGGATTGTTGGCCTGTGTGTATGGAAGTTGCCATAATAGGATCATTTTTGACTGAAGACCATCCATCCATACACAGTGTTATACATCCTGATTCTTCAGTCAACTGCATCTTCAAGGAATTTTCTACTTCTTCATGGATTGTATTTAAAAGTGGACCAGACAAATTTCGACGGGAAGGTGGAGTGTAGCCTGGTCTTAGAGTCTCTATCATTTCAATAAAATACTTAGACTCTGCACATAGAAATGGAATATTATTTGCATAAAAGAATTTGGCTATTTTGTTATCAATGACATTTTTCTGCAAAGTTGTTGTTGTCATGCCAAAATCGCTTATTTTCTTTTGAATTTTTCTTTTTTTCATCTGTAATTGTGTCAGTGGTGGTGAGGATGAGTCTGGATCATCTGAGAGGTCTATGTCATGGCAGTATGAAGATGATGTACTGGCAGTATTGTCAGTCTTGTTTCTTGATTTCATTTCCATGTGTTTCAAACATTTCATTAAATGCATTTTTATTCGCTCTATTTTATTACTTATTTCATTATTGCAATGTTTGCATCTAACTTTACTAGTCCCATCAATAATATTGACTTCACTCCATTCATGCCCTGATTTTCTTCCTGATCCAAAGGTCTTTGGCATTATTTAATGCAGTTATAACTTCAAACAGACTAATTCTGTTTGCTAGCAGTAAAGATAAATATGCTGTTGCCAGTTTGTTTTATTTAACTGTGAAATAAAAGAAAAAATATTCAGGAATATGAATTAAATAGATATAACTAGCTGAATTAAGTTCCCTTTGGGAGCTGTAATTCATCTACTTCCAGCAGAAGACAGGGGCCTGTCTTCCATAGGAAGTATAGCCTAACAAATAGGATAATTTACCACACCAAATTTAGTTCAAATTGGTCCATGTTTTCCAAATTTTGTTGTGAAGCTCAATCTGAGAAAATAATAACTTTTTATGCTTAATTGCCTGGAAGGCAACCTTTTTGCTAAAAACAAGACAAATGTTATATTAATAGTGTATGGTACAGTACAGTATTATTATAAAAATAAGAATAGGTAGGTCTAATATGAACTACCATATATGATATTAAAGCCAGCAGATGACCAAAAAATGGACATATGAAAAAACCCAATTTTACCCGGGTTTTTTCGGGTTTTAGGTGAAAAAACCTGAAAACCCCCACCTGGGTTGGGCTTTTTCAAAAAAAGTGGGTTTCTTGCCAACCCTGATTTTAGAGGTCCTGGCTGCAGTGGCTACTTGCCTATCAGAGTAGCTGCATGGCGATCTTTCAATCCATCTCTTATTGCTAGCTGCAATGTATGTACAACACAACGCATATGTTGGATTAGAAAGAGCTTAGATGCTTCTTCAACAATATCATCTAAAATTTCATCGCTCTGTTCTGTTTGTGCTGTTTGAGAATCAGTTTCAGGAATGTCATCTTCATTAGCCACTTTTTCTTCTTCAACTTTATTCAGCTTTTCTATCGTGCTTAGCATGTTTGAAGCATTATCTGTGACAATACATAGAATCTGCTCTTTCTTAATTACAAAGTCTTGTAAAACTTCCTCCACTAACTTCTGAAGATAGTTGCTGTCATGATGTGCCTCGGTGTCCTTTACTCCCAATGTCCGAGTTACCATTTTATTGTTTTCATCAACAAATCTAGTATTGATGGCAAAATAGTTAACTCTATGACGCGTGGCTGCATCCATTTTAATAAACATGAAGCGTCCCTTAAGAGTTCTTCAAAGTTCTTCCTTTTTATTTGTGGCTTCTTCAACTATAATTTTTCTGATACTTTGTCTTTCCAGAGAAACTCCAAGTTTCTTGGCCATTTCTCCATTTAGGCCTAGAAAGGCTGGTTGTGAAAATAAAGATAAGGCTACACCATTTCTTACCACCAGTTCGATGATGTACTGCTTGAACTTCTCTGTGGTCATTGTTACGGTAACTTTGTCTGTAGTAAAGAATCTTGTAAGTGGTGCTTGTCGTTCAGTAGATTTCTGATCTTTTGTTAACTTTGAAGTAGTTGCAAGGTTTTTATTACTCTCTTTCTCAATGACAACTTCTAAAATTTTGGGATGGAAATGTTGCAAATGTCTTTTCAAATTTGATGCTCTGGTTGGTACATTTTTATCAGAGCCAGTAAAACCACTGAGTTTTGCTTCACATAATTTTTCACCATCATCATCTTCTATCATACACTGACACAAGAAATGTTTCCCATCTGTGGTTATTGTAAAATATTCAAAAACTGCAGACTTTGTTGGAAGTGTCTTTGCCATTGTGAAAGGGGTTTTAGACTTGAAAGTTAAAAACTTATGAAATTTAGAAAGAACTCAAAATTAAATAAGCATTAAAAATAAAAAATATTATCTGAAAAGAAAAAATGAATTAATGGCATTAGTGTCTGAAATGGAAAACATTGTGTTTATTATTTAAGTGGTTTAACCACCATAGCTGCCAGTGATATCACACACAAAAACATTTTATTAAAATTTATATTGAGGTCGGAGTTGGTACATTTTTACTGACTCTGACTCCAGCAGCACCAAAATTGCTTCCAACTCGGACTCCACAGCCCTGGGAAGTATAGATAAGGTCTGACAGTGCAGCAAAGGAAGAGATTTAATGCTAAAGCTGCAGTAAGGAAACAACATTACAGGGCAAGGAGGAGTGAACAGGGAGAAGAATGACCTGTCTAAACAAGTCTCGGCAAGCCTTGGGCAAAGCTGTGACAAAAACAGCCTGTGCAGTTTCTCCAGCCAAGAAACCAAAGCCATCAACAGCTGTGGCCAATCAGATCATCAATAATGCAAACAAATACATACCCAAGAGCAACATTAGGAAATACAACCCAAATTACACAAGAAATAGCCCACCTCATAAAGCAACGTAACAACCTCAAATATAACACACAAACACCACACACAGAAGCCATAAAACAGCAGATACAACAGCTCAACACAGAAATAAACAACAAACTCAAAGAAAAACAAACAAACATTCAGGGAATTCCTAACAACACTAAACCACTCCACAGATACATCCAGGCTATACAAGACTATAAACAGCATTACCCACTCTAACAGCGGCATTCACACCTCACACGCAGCTATCTGTCGCAGCCAAAATAATATCCCAACATATACACAACAAGCTAACATTCTAGTTAATCACTACGCAAAGATAAGTCACTTAAACAGAGACAACAACCAGAAACACGCAGACAGACAAACAGCCAGACACAAGAAAACCTACAGACTTGACACGACCATTACACCCTTCAATACAGACCAGACCACCAAGATCATCAAAAACATTAAGAATTCAAAGGCTACTGGACCAGACAACATATCTAACATACACCTTAAACACTTGGGCCCACAAGGAATACTAGCTCTCACAAATATCAGCACATATTCATACCAACACTGCATTATTCCTGACATATGGAAACAAGGTAAAATTATTACACTACTCAAACCAAACAAAAATCCAACAGAACCAGCTTCCTATAGACCCATTACTTTACTATGCACACCTTCCAAAGTAACAGAAAGACTAATCTTGCAAATCACCAACCCACACATTCCACTATTGCCTACTCAACATGGATTCAGACCTCACCACTCAACCACGACATTACTCACTAACCTCACGCAGCACATCATGGATGGCATCAACTCCAAATGACCAGCTCACTGTACACTATTAACAACAATAGACATTAGTAAAGCATTTGATGCTATCCCACGCTTCCCTCTCATAAACAAAATACTCAACACAAACATGCACAATAACACCAAAAGGTGGCTGAGCAACTATCTTTCAGGAAGATACTCACATGTCACATTTAATGGCAAGTCATCCAAAAACAAGCTTTTTCCGAACGGGGTCCCTCAAGGCTCTGTTCTCTCACCAACACACTTCAACTTATACATGCATGACATTCCAACACCCATAGATAACAAGCTTACCTTATCATATGCAGATGACATCACACTAACATCCACCCACAACAACATTGACACCGCTACAAATAACCTACAAACACATAAACAGTATACAAGACTGGCTCACACACAATAGACTCAAAGTAGCGCCCACAAAATCAACCATCACCTTGCTTACAAGCAACACAAAAGAACACCAGGTAATTCCACAGCTTACACTAAACAACATCAACATTCCACACACTCACAGGACCAAAATACTTGGGGTCACCTACAACACATCATTATCTTTTGCAAACCACATTCAGGACATTAAAAACAAATGTACGTCAAGACTTAACACTCTTAGGGTACTAACAGGCAAAAACTTTGGACACCAGCAGGAAACAACAACACTCATATACAAACAATATATTCGCTCAGTTATGGACTATGCTAGCCCATGCTGGGCACCCATTATCTCAAACACACACACAAACACCTTACATACAATACAAAACAATGCACTTCGTATCATTACAGGATGCACTCAAACAACACCAATAGAACACCTGCACACAGAAACAAAAATACTGAAAGTTAGGGAACATTTAGACATGAGGGGAACACAATTCATGGCAGCAGCGACAAATAACCCACAACACCCTTGCACCAACACCTCGCACCATTAAGGTAACACCAGAGAGACATTATAACCAAATACTCCATTCCATACCACGCCCCCACAGACATCACACAGTACAGAAAACACATACACACACACCTAACCCGCAAAGCACTGACACGACTCGGTCCGAATACGGTCCTACGTGAGAAGCCGCCACCCATTAACAGGTCAGAGATCAGCCTGAGCAGATCGGATCGAGTTAACTTAGCACGATTCCGATGTGGACATCACCCCAACTTACGGACATATAAACACAGACTAGACAACTCCATAGACGACACCTGCCACCTGTGCCAGGACACACCACAAACAATTGAACACATTATGACAGACTGTACCGCTCTAGCACAACAACGAACACAACACAACATCACTAGTTCGCTGAACCTCTGGTCCACTCCGGAGAAGGCGATTGGTTACCTGTGTGCTGCTGGCTTGCTCGATCAGGGTGGGCTGATCGGCTAAACAACAGCAGCTGTGGCCTCCTATTATAAAAAGGATCACATATGAGCCCTGCCAGGAAAGAAACAAACAAAGTCAGTACGATCAAAGGATTCTGGGAAGAAAGAGCATGTTGCCAGAAGGGTCCTCTGCTATACATTGAGTGAGGTGTACCAGCTGTTTGAAGGAGAGTCAAAGCATGCTGGCATGGAGATAGGGCTTTTAAGATTCATAGAACTTTGGCCTGTAGAAGTGGAACTTGTAAGCTACAAGTCACAGAACATGTGCTGCTGTCCGTGCTGTGAAAATATGAATTTTCTCCTCAAGGCAGCCAGGTGGAAAGATATCAAATCCACTTTTGACCTAATTGACCATCTAGTGTGTGACTCTAATAATGTGTCATGTATGTTAAGAAAGTGTGATAAATGCATTTTGGCCAAGGAGTGTTCTGATGAGATCGAAGCTTTAATGGATGATGACCACACAGACATTCTTGTACGTCAATAGGATGGTGGTCACCTCAAGATAGAAGAATTCCCAACCCCCTCAGAACTTGCATCAGAAATTTACCAAAAAATGGATACCTACATTACATATACCAATAATATAAGGTTGCAGTCCAAGGCCTTTTCAAACCATAAGGAAACCCTGCTCACTCAACCGAAGACCATCGTGGAGGGTGAACCCTTTCCCCTTTTAGTTCTCAGCCCTTTCCCCCTGGCCTTGATTGTTATTATTTATATACTGTATTAAATTTCTTTAATTTTTTATTGAAATACTTGTATAGATAGGATTTTAATGGTTCTCTCTTTCTTTCCAGAGGAATAAACAATAAGTCTTAAATACATATAAAAAGTAAATAATAAAGAATGAATAATTATTAAATAAGTAAACAATAAACATTTTAAACAATAAATAGTAAGAAGTAAATAAATAAAGAATAAGTATGTTATAAATAGATAGTAATAAGTAAAGATAAAATATAAAGTGAGTAAGGAAAAAATAGATAGTAATAAGTAAATAAACATTAAGATAAACTATTAAGTAGAAAGATAGTAATAAATAATAAGCATTAAGATAATAAATAATAAAAATTAAGTTGTGAATAAACAATAAGTTATTAATAGAAATGTTGTTAAACTTGTAAACAAGGAATGAGGAATAAAACAGTTTTATTAAAATAGTATGGGAAAAAAATGAGAGTTGGACAGTTGCATGTTTAAACCCTGTTAGTAAAAATGGAAATTAAGTACTAAATTGTTAATATTTTAACAAAAGGAATAAACAATAAATATTAGAAGTAAATAAATAAAGAATAAATAATTATTTTAGTAAATAAAGATAAAGTAAAGAATAAACAATTTAAACATTAAAGAGTAAATAAGAAGGAAAGTTAAAGATTGAGTAAATATTGTAAATATTGTGAATGAGGAATAAAGATAAATGTTTGATAATATTGTAAGAAAAAGAATAAGAATCAAGATAATCCAATAACTGCATATAGGAAGGCAATTTATTATTAATATGAAAGATCTCCGCGCAAAAATGGCTCTTGCTTGTTAAACCCTGTTAGTAAATAGAAAATAAGTACTTTTTTTGTTAAAACATTTTAGCAAAAGGAATAAACAATTTAGTAAAAGAGATGCTTCTGAGGTTTAAAAGTGTTTAACAGTTAATAAATTCCAAGAATCGGCGTGTGTGTCAAAACTTGAGTTTTGAGAAGTTGGGGAACCAATTGGCGCGTGTGTGGAAATGTAAAGAAATAGAAAAATAAATAGTTTAAGTATTTAATTTAAGAGAATAAAGAACATAAAGGAGGAAACTAAATTCAACCTGTAAACAAGTGAGAAACTATTGGTGGTACGAGCCAGCAGTTGTGGAATCGGAGGTCTGGGTGGTGAGCCTGGATCCAACAACCCTTCAAGGTAAGCAGCCTGGTTTCGTGGAGGCCTTAAATAAAAAAAAAAAATCTTGTTTTCTGGTGCAGCCATTAGGGTAACCGAAATCCCACCACATCATCATCATTCAAGTTGACTTCGCAGAGAACTACGGCATCAAGCACCAGGACAGGGTCATGGCAGCACATTGGGTCTCTACAACACCAAATGATGCAGTCACCATTTACACTTGCATGATCCATTACGTACAGGGTAATGAGGTGAAAGTGCAATTGGTTGCTGTCATTTCAAACACCCAACACCATAGCATGTTAGAGTCACAGATCTTCAACAAAGAGATCTTGAGATATGTAAAGGAGGAGCTCTTGGTCGATGTAGATAAGATAATTCTGTGGACAGATGGGGCTGCCTCCCATTTCAAGAACTGAAATGCCATGGCAGCCATCATGTTTTACAGGGAGCTCTACAAATGTTCCATAGAATGGCATTTCCATGAAAGCTACCACGGCAAGGGTCCACATGATGGCATTGGAGCAGTATTGAAGTCTAATGTGTACAAACAGGTAAGGGACCAAATCAACTTTTAGTATATGTAAATTAATTTAAGTCTGTAAATTAAATGAAATTAATATCTATTCTATTAAATTAATTCTATCTGTAAAATTTAAATTAATACCTATATTAAATTAATATACAGGGTGTCCCATAACTCGGCATCATAGGAGAAATTCATATTTTTCTATTTCTACAAACCATAATTCATATTTTTCTTATGCTTGGGATGCCAATTTCCCATCCACCATTCTGTTCAGTGATGAGGCTGTTTTTTATGGAAATGGTGAGGTAAATTGACAGAACACCATCTACTGGTCTCAAAACAACCCTCACTGGTATACCTCTTCAAAGGAACACGGTACATCTTGGGTGATGGTATGGTGTGGCATTTGGAAGGATCGCATCATAGGCCCCCTCTTTTTTGATGAACATGTCACTGGAGGCACCTACCTATGTATGCCCAAGGAAGGAGCATTTCCCAGTGTCTTGAATGAAGAAGGAAATTTCCCAACATGGTTCCAGCAAGATGGTGCTCCTGCACATTACAGCACCCAAGTAAGGGAATACCTGTACCAACAATTCCCTGGTCATTAGATAGGACGTCGAGGGCCTGTGGAGTGGCCAGCTAGAAGCCTGGATCTCACGCCACTAGATTTTTATCTCTGGGGCCACTTGAAAGCGCTGGTATACGCAGAGAAAATTAGGAGTGTTGAACATTTGCGGCAGCACATTATTGGGGCATGTAACACCATTACTCCTGACATCATTCACCGTGTGTGCTTGCTGACTGGGTATCATGTCTGAATTTGTGTATTGAAAATAATGGTGGACATATTGAGCATGTTCTGTAAATAAAAGCTTTTGTTTTGCCTTTTTTTATTATTTTTCCTATGATGCCGGATTTATGGGACACCCTGTATAATAATTATAATTTCAGGTACTCAGAGAACGATGCACTATCACTGATGCAAGATCTTTGTATGAGGCTGCAGAGAAATTCGTCTCTAAGACCAAATTAATATAGGCCCTATATCCTAAAACAGGAGATCAATTCACAGAAAAGCATTTTTGACAACATCTGGAAGAATGTTAAAGGAGCCAAGGGAATCCAGAAGTGCAGGTATGGGACCATATCACACAGCTGAAAACCAAGTAGTAAATTGCAATGTTAGATGTATATATTGGTACAGAATGAGATCATATCCGAGGTCAGAATAAAAGTTTTAAAATTAATCATATTTTCTGGTACTGTGCAGGAGGATCCAAGTGCTTGACAAATACTGCATTTGAGCTTTTCTATGACAGCCATAACATCCAACCGTATACCACCTGCAATTTGTTACCATCTGGTGCATATGAATCTGAGTCGGGCACCAGCACAGGCTTCGAATCCTCAGACACAAATGACCCTGAATGCACCTTCACAGTTCCTACAACTCCCGACAGCTTGATGATTGTCTCCTTATCCCCAACAAATGTCAAAAGACCACAGGTATGCAAAACTGTGATTTTAAGCAGAATTTTCATATTATATGCTCTTCTTTTAGTTTTTTTACTTATTTATTTTGGTTAATTTTTATTATTAATTTTGGTACTTACATATTAATGGGGGGCCACCACATATTGATGATTGGTTAGGTTAAGTTGTAATATTTTCTAATACATCATATTTTTTAAAGTATTTTTTTGTACAATTTTCTGAAAAAAATTAATTTTTTTAGCCTTATTCATGATGAAAATTTGGGATCTACCAAAAAGTGAAGAAGATGCGGTCTCTTTTTTGCAAGCCAAAGAAATTCTACCTGCTGAACATATATGCGAAAAAGGGCATGCCATCACAGAGAGTCATATCTTGCTGAATTTATGTGGCGATAGTTGGTACATGATCACGATCCATTCAATTCCATTCTTAATGCTGTTAAAAATTTTTGGCCTCCAGAAACAAATGTTGTTTCTAATGTGTAACATGTATTAATCATTGTAAATATTTTTAAAAATATTGCTATTTAGAAAATATGATGTATTAGAAATTTTCAACTAACAAAAATATTACAACTTAACCTAACCAATCATCAATATGTGGTGGCCCCCCAGTTAATACATAAGGACCTTAATTTTCATTTATATGACACAGGTTGGGGAGTATGTCCTTGTCAGGTACACCACCAAAAGAAATACAAAAAAGTCCTATGTTGCTATCATCAAGGAGATTGATCTGACTGCTGCAACTGGTAACTACTGCATTAGTTGCATGAAGAAATTCTCTGAGTCAAATTTCACCTTCCCAAGTAATCCAGACATTGATGTTGTGGATTGTGAAGACATTGAAAAACAGCTTACACAACCAAACATTTCCAATCGTGGGATGCATTCATTCCCTGAAGTTGAGTTCCCAAGTGGAGCAGTCTAATAACTCAAACTAGTTTTATAGCCTGTAGTTTATGTTTGCTTAAATTAATGATGTTAGAAAATGTAAAATTTTTGGTGAATTTATGAGTAATAATAAAAAGTGACAAACTGGCCCAAAGTGCATTCATATTATAAAATGTTTAAATTATTTATAAGAATATACATATATCAAGGAATCTTACTGATACAAGTAAGTCACATCACAATTTGATTGCTTTATTTGCATATTTTTACAGAAAATTCAGAGGGCTACAACCGTTACAGAAATATCGGGAACAACCGTTACACCATCTGATTGCTAATAACAAAACCTAAAGTACATACTTCATTGCTAACAACACCATCAGAAATGCTATTCCCTTGAGTATGTTTGCTGTAAATACTAAAGTCCTAGGCCTTCACAAATCACAGAGTTTGAGAATAGAAACACATGAAGTTTGTGTGAGGTGGCATCGTGGGTATGACTGTTACCTCCACATTTGGCTATTGTAACTTCAAACGTAATACAGTAAATTAAAATCTTTTTACGGTAAATTAATCTTTAGACTATTACCTATACACCATTAACAAATTATTGGTTTATTGCAAGTAGTCTGAGAATTATTGCACTAGGAATGTAAAAACCCATGTTCAAACAGTACGACCATTACGATGGAATGACCCTTTATTATTGTTTTACAGGTTATTTTAGTGCATTATTTCTTATTACATGGGTTTAGTTTGGTTTATTTACATGTGTTAGGCTATGTTCTATCCCTCCTAAATAATCCATAGCTTGCACTAATCCGAATGACCCTTTCCCCCAATTAATTTGGATTAGCAAGGGTTCACTGTATATATATATAATCCCTTAAACAATTAAATTCCAATTCATAAGCTGAGCTAGTAAATTCTTTAATACTATTAAAAGAATAAAGAAGATACGGTAATGTTTTGTGGTCTGAACATTACAAGAAAAATAACTTCACAAGCAAATTTATTATCAGTCTCAAAAATATTGCAACTGAAGCCATATAATCAACAAGTAAAAGTAATGGTATGTGCTTAAAGTTTTTGTGTACAAAGTGGCTTTGGAACCTGCGTGCAGGTTCTGCAGCTTACAGGCTACAGAACCTGCATGCAGGTTCCAGAGCCCATATACATGTAATAGCTACAGAACCTGCACGCAGGTTCCAGAGCCCATATACATGTAATAGTTACAGAACCTGCTAGACTTTAGCAAGGATTTCAAACTGTATGGACTGTTGGAATCGTGCAGAAAGATTTTTACCTTATGAAATAGGTTCATACTATTATCTATAATATATTGTAATCACAATAATTCTGCCGAATAACATGCCCAACATGGCATGAAAACAGCGATGTTGGCAACTTTGCTTAATGGGGAATCCTCTCTCCAAGCGAGTGAAAGATTTTATTTTGACTTTGGATTAGACTTCCACAAAGTGGCTCCTTGGCTGGCATGCTGGCCAAGGAGCTAAAGATAGCATCACCAACTTCATAGCTGGCATATATATATATATGGGAATGAACTCAGAATGGTCCCCTGAGTTTTTTATGATACACACAGACAGTGCATGGAACAAGGAACTCTTCTGGGATAATTAAATCCACTATAGTCCGAATAAGTAATGGTAAATGACAAATACCATAGTTTTTCTTTTTCATGATGCTAGCCCGACGTGGGAAACTATGGTATTTGTCATTTACCATTACTTATTCGGACTATAGTGGATTTAATTATCCCAGAAGAGTTCATTGTTCCATGCACTGTCTGTGTGTTTATATATATATATATATATATACACAGGGTGTCCAAGAATTATCTGTACAATTTTTGGCTATTATTAAAAGTCAACCATGAAGTGTAGAAATTCCAGTGTTGTCCCATTTTACAGAGAATCTCATTAAGTTTTTTCTGATACCACGTTTTGACAAGTTTTTTAGAAATGTATGCGGGTGACAGACATTGATGATTTAAAAGCAAGAATCACAGCTGCTATTGAGCGAATTGATGTGGATATGCTGCAGCGTACATGGCAACATTTGGAGTATCGATTGGATGTTTTGCGAATCACTAATGGTGCACATATCAAATGTTTGTAACAACGTTACTTTAATAAAAGAAACTTTTGAAAATACAGATTCTAAATAATCTTCTTTAAGAATTTTATGTGTGTTATCAAGAATTTTATTAAAAGATGAAATTGTACAGATAATGTTCGGACACACTGGAATTTCTACACTTCATGGTTGACTTTTAATAACAGCCAAAAATTGTACAGATAATTCTCGGACACCCTGTGTGTATATATATATATATATATATATATATATATATAATAAATAAATATATATATATATATATATATATATATATATATATATATATATATATATATCATACAGACCCCCGCAAGGGGGTTCTAAGCTCGTGCTCTTGAGTGCTCTTTGTGCTCGTTTGTACGTGCTTGTTCCTGGAGGTTTCACGTGCGCCCTCCCGGCCCTAGCACCTAAGGATGATGGGGCTCGACCCTGCAGTCCTTGTCATCCTTGGTCTTTTTCCATTTCGACTGTCCCCTCCACCCTTTCTTTTTCCTCTGTCTTTCCTCTCACTTTTTCTTTGTTTTTCCGCTGAGATATGCCCTTTAAATAGAGGCAAATCGGTTCTTCCTGAACTAAAAAAAAAAAAAAAAAATATACATACATACATACATACATACACACACATACACAGTGGGCCCTTGTTGTTTGTGATTAATTGTGACTGAGAAAAATGTTATGAAATCATGAATGAGATCCATTTTCAATGTAAAATGGCTAATTGGTTCCAAAAGCTCAAAGATGGCAGTGTAAAATATCCTTAAACACCAAAAATGTTTTAGTTTAATAAAATAAACAAAAATAGTAATTTACCTGCAGTATTTAAGTATTATTTACTTAAATTGTTTTTTAAGTAATAAAAAACAAAAAACATAACTTGCCCACAGTGTGCTGCCAATTATGCATAAGGAGATGGTTGTTGGTGATGGAAGAGATGGTTATTACTTGGAAGGAGAGTCTCCTTTCATAAAGATGGATGGTAGGTCAATGGAGATCTGTAAGTCGTCTGTTGAAGCAGAAGGGACTGGAGAAGGAAGAAATGGTCAATTTTTGTCTTTTTTAATTTAGTTTCTATCTCTCTCAATTTAGTCTTTTATTTATGGGAGACAGGCTGATTGAATTGCACTAAAACACTTGAAGGCCCTGTCTTGTAGAGGATCCTTGTCTGTAATTTTCTTTATGGCATCAATGTAAGAAAATGGCTCTTTTAAATCTCTTCCTGTTAGATCTTTTGGTGGCTCTTCAATTGATTGCTCTAGTTCAGTCTTCAGAAACTTGTGCCTAATCAATTTCAAGGATGTCATCTTCAGTTAAAGTTTCATTGTGGGACTTTAATAGGTTTTCAACTTAATCTTCATTAATCTGGAGGCCCAAGTTATTGCCAATTTCTGCCATCTTTCTATTTATTTGTTTAGGTGTAGGCTCAAAACCTTCAAAATCAGGAAGCTCATGATCTGGCCATAAATTCTTCCAGGCAGAAACTAAATATTTTTCACTCACTTGCTCCCAAGCTGCTGCAATATTTGTGATGGCATCTTTCACATTGTAACTTTTCCAAAATTGAGATTGAGTCAGAGCGTCTTCACCATCAGTGGCATGAAAGCATTGTTCAAATGTAGCCTTGTGGTAGTAATGTTTAAAATTAGCAATGATATTCTGGTCCATGGGTTGAACAGTCAGGAACGTAACATGGGACAGGAACATAACATTGATAGTCACTGGATGAGTCTAACAAAGGAGAGTGGGCTGGTGCATTGTCTAGTAGTAACAAAGCCTTCTTGTCAAGATTCTTCTTTAAATAATGTTCCATGGCTGGCTGGAAGAAATTTGTAAACCAATCATCAAAGATATCTCTGGTGACCTATGCTTTGTGGCTGCTTTTCCATATGACTGGTAAATGAATGAATGTATGACATTCTTGAAAGCTCTGGGGTTTTCCGAGTGATACACTGGAAGAGGTCACATTTTAAAATCACCAGTTGCATTCAAACCAACCATTAAAGTTAGCCTGTCTTTTGAAGCTTTGTGGCCTGGCATTTTTTCTTCTGCTTGAGTTATGTAGGTCATTTGTGGCATACACTTCCAAAATAGTCCAGTTTCATCAAAATTAAAAACTTGTTCAGGCTTATATTTACTAATTAATTCACTAAATTCACGCTTGTACTTTTCTGCACCTTCTACATCAGCTGAAACTGCTTCACCATGCCTCCCTACACATTTCACACCAGTTCTGTCTAGGAAATGACTAAACCACCCCTTGCTAGCTTTGAAATCAACTTTACGTTCTGTCTCTTTCTTTTAACTTCTCAAACAGTTTCTTAGCCTTCTCTTTAATAAAAGCAGAACTTATAGTCTCTCCCAACTTTTCTTTCTCATGAATCTAGGTCACGAGATGTTTCTCCATTTGTAGTAGAACATCATCATGAGTTCTTAATGTTTTCACATCACCTGAAGTATTCTTAGCTGCTGATATATACCACACTTTATTTTTCAAAATGTTAGCTACAGTTGACCATGATAAGTTAAACTCCTGGGCAATTTCACTGGTGCATGCTCCTTCCTCACTATGTTCAATAACTTTAACTTTTGTTTGTAAATCTGAAAATGTTCTTCATCTTTTAGAACTAGGCTTATCATCATCACTAGATTTTCTTTTAGGAGTCATGATTATTATTATTACCCTGAAATAAATAAGATAATATTGAACAATTTTGTAAAACACTGCACAGAATATACTAAAGCAATACATATTATTAAACAATGATTTGCATCAAATACTAATAGAAACCAATAACATTACTGTAATATTACATAAACAATGATATTTTACGTAAATAAAACTTCTTACTGTATGTAATATAAAGCAATATTATTACATAAACAATTATGTAAAGCAATAATATTTTATAAACAACTAAATAACACACTAAATATAGTATACTGGCATTGAAGAGCATGAAATGACACAACCTCAGTCAGTGAAAGACAGTGTAACTGAGCCTACATCGACCTGTGTAGGCAGCGTTGCAGACAACGTGACAAAATCATGAATTTGCAGTCAGTTGTGAATTTACTGAAACATGGTAGTAAAATGGGTCATCATGAATTTGTGAAATCGCGAACAGAGAGCATCATGAACAATGAGGGCCTACTGTGTATATATATATATATATATATATATAATGTATATATATATATATATATAATGTATATATATATATATATAATATATATAATATATATATAATATATATATAATATATATATACAGATACACACTGGACAAGTTATTAGACTCAGTAGCTAAAAATTTTCTTTAATGAAACAACCTATATTTTTTCCATTTTATATTTATTTTTACATATATTAGTAACTTCAAAATTATTTGCTACTTTCTTCTTAACATAATGTGTGAGTGTAGATGAGAGTGTCAGTCTTGAGGAGGGTGACAAAGGGGGAATGTGGTGATAAGGAAATCTAGCCTCACACATGAGGGGTCACACATCTTAAGCAGGGCTGTGGAGCTGGAGTCAGTTATTTTTGGGGAGCTGGAGCCGGAGCTGAAGCTGATAAAAAATGTGTCAGCTCTGGCTCCAGCCCAATACAGAGAGTTCATATTTAGATACAAACTTTTTTATGCTATTTTTTTTTTATTTTGAATGATTTCTAATTGGACTTAATTTTTTTCAGGAAATGTGTTAATTTTTAGAAACTTAAACTAGTAAGCTTAATTTTTAAAAATTGAAAATATTAAGTTTCATTCTTCTTTTTTTGAGCCCTTTCATAATGACAACTAGATCTCAAAGTCAAACAAAGTCCGCATTATTTGAATACTTCACAGTTTCTACAGATGGAAAATATTTCATTTGTCACTGTAAGAAAGAAAATAATGATGAACAATTATGTGAAACTAAAATTAGTTCTTGTACAAGCTATGATACAAAAGTACCAACCCAGACTGGCAAGACATCAAATTTAAAAAGACATCTACAACGATTTCATCCAAAAATTTTAGAAATTGTTAATAAGAAAGACAGTGAAGCAAGTCAAGCATCCACCTCAACTAAAAGTAAAATTTGTCCTGGGGGACAATTGCAAATGTCACCATTAACAAGTTTCTTTCCTAGTAATAAAGTTACTGTAAATATGACCTCAGATAAATTCAAGAAGTACATCATAGAAATGATGGTAAAAAATAGTATACCTTTATCTTTTTTCTCAACACCAGCTTTTTTAGGTCTTAATGGAGAAATGGCCAGTAAACTCCAAGTTTCTTTGGATAGAAATAGCATTAGAAAGATTGTGATTGAAGATGCCACACACAAAAAGGAGGAACTTCAAAGAACTCTTAAGGAGCGCTTTGTGTTCCTCAAAATGGATGGATGCACTCGCCATAGAGTTAATTATTTTGCCATTAATGTGAGATATATAGATGATGACAATAAAAAGGTGACTCGGACACTGGCAGTAAGGAATACACATGCACATCACACCAGTGAATATCTTTCTAAGTTAGTCGAAACTGTCTTACAAGATTTTAAAATAAAAAAAGAACAAGTTCTATGTATTGTCACTGACAATGCTTCGAATATGCTAAGCACTATTGAAAAACTAAATAGAGGGACAGTTACTAAGGAAATAATGGAAAATGAAGAGGACATTTCTGAAATTGATTCTGCAAATGAAATGATAGTGACAGAACAAGATGATGAAGTTCTAGATGATATTGCTGAAGAAGCCACTATGCTATCTCATATTCAACACATGCGCTGTGTTGTGCATACATTGCAGTTAGTGATAAGGGATGGATTAAAAGAACGACATGTAGCAACTATGATCAGCAAGTTCAGACAGGTAGCCACTGCAGCCAGAACACCAAAAATAGACTCCATTGTGAAGAAACATTCAGGTATGGGAGCTATTTTAGATCAAGATACTCGGTGGGGCAGCACCTATTTGATGATTAAGTGTTTGCTTGATCTGAAACCACATCTTGAAGACCTGGCAAATCAAAATGTCTCATTAACTGAAAATGAATGGATGCAATTGACCCAATTAGAAGTTCTGCTTCGTTACCCTTTTGCTGTCACTAAAAAGTTTCAAACAGAAGAATTAACTTCTGGTGAATTCTTGTTGGCATGGAAAGAATTAATATTTCGTCTCAATCAAACAGGAGGACTACTTGCTGAGGGAATTGTTTCTTCGATGAAGAAAAGAGAGGTATTACTATTAGAAAATGCAATTGTATTAGCTGCTGTTTACATAGACCCAATGAACAGAGTTCTATTAAATGAAGATCAAAAAGCTAAAGGAAAAGAGGCCCTCTATGACATTGCATTGCACATGGAAAAGCTGGTATCTGAAAAACCAGACGCCCAGAATGAAGAAGATAGCAGCATTACCAACCAATCATCCTCTTCAAATGATGAGGAAGATTTCACAAAATATTTGGACAGAATAGATAGATCAAATGCAAAACGTCTCAAAGTAGAATTAAAGAATCCTCCACAGATGAAAATAACCAAATTCAAGCAAGAATTCTATGCTGAATTAAAGGAAGTAGAAAAATACAACCGCTCCTCTAAACTGACAGTTGACGATGTCATACCCTTATATCCAAAGATTATAAGGAATGTAGCTAGTATTGTATCAGCTCTACCACCCACACAAGTCAGTGTAGAATGCCTCTTTTCAGCACTGAGAATAGTGAAATCTGATTTAAGAGCATCAATGAAGGATGACTTAGCAGAAGCCATTTTATTTCTGAGGACAGGCATGTAATGAAGATGTATAAAAAGTAATAGAAATTATTTTAATTTTTTTAAAAGGCTACATTTTCCAAATAAACATTCTATAATACAAACGAATAAGGTTTTTTTTTTTTGTCTTTTTGTAAAACTTTTTTTTTTGTCATGAAAGGTGTAGGTAATATTATTATTAATAAATGATAAAAAAAAGCCACAAAGGCATAGCTATAGTCATTAGAATTTAGATTAATAGCTGCAACAGGCTTTGGTCTAAATTTTAAAAAGTAGCCTGATGAATCATGTGATGGTGATGAAATGTTTTGTGTGGCTGCCTGCTATGGCCTATGAGTAGCAAGGTACAATTTCAAGAGATTTATCAATCATTAATATATGGTGAGAGGAGCTGGAGCTGGGCATAAAAAAATGCTGGAGCCGGAGTTGGAGCCAGAAATTTGAAAATGCTGTAGCCAGAGCCGGAGCTGGGCATAAAAAAATGCTGGAGCCGGAGTTGGAGCCAGAAATTTGAAAATGCTGTAGCCGGAGCCGGAGCTTAAGATTTTGGTGCCAGCTCCACAGCCCTGGTCTTAAGGTACCTAAGCGCCACCACAGGCAAAACCGTGTATTTGATGGATAGCACTATTTTCACCCTTCCTCTATTGTGTGGTTTGGGTTATAATGACCTTACGACACGAAGTATGGTTGAAAACCTTATGAAGCAAACTACTTTTTTCACCTCTATCGCCAGCCAAAAGTTCACCCAAAGTTCACCCAAAGTTTGGCATAATAAGAAAATTAAAAAATTTAAAAATATATATATATAAAATATGAAAATCTATTCCAAAAACTCATCAACATCTTCATTAGCATACTTAGAACTCTAATTTAGCCAAAAATGAATGTTCTAGCTCAATTAATAGGGGCATTCCAGGAGAGATCACCCACTGCATGTCACCACTCTGTCTCAGATTTTGATGAAAATTGACATATGGGGTTCTTTTGGGTGCTGATTTCACTGGTCAAAATAAGGTCTATGACCCATAGTGTTTTTGAGATGTGGGCCCCACTTTACCACCTAACTTTAATGGGCAATAACTCCCAAACATCTTACCATAGACCTATAAAACTACACATTTTTAGAATCAGCATGAAAAGATCTATTAAATGATACCACATTCAAATGTGTAGAACAATAATGAAAATTCCCCCCCCCCCCCCCCTTTTTATTTTTGACCCCCACTCCCCCTAGACAGTGAAGTCCAAAAAAAAATTTCCATTTATTAAATTTCCATTAATTGTTAAAAGATACAAACAATAAAAAACATGGGTATCAAGTTGCAAGATATTTTAAAAATTATTGAAAAAATATGTACATTGTGAAATTTTGACATTTTTATGCCTGCAGACTTAAATAGAGAACTACAAATGATATATTCACATGGATGAAAATAAACAGCAAAAATACAAATTGAACACACATATTACATCAAGTTGATTCATAATTACACAAGTTTTTTCAACTCATTTTCTGGGAAAACATATTGAATACGCATTGTTCCTGGCTTTAAAGTTGGTGTGCTTAATAAACCTAAAATTTTATCTCTTGATATGTGGCATGTATCTCTAATTTATGGGAAGTAATAGTAAACACTATATCCTGATGGGTGCAAAAATCTAACCTCCAAGTCATCAAATTCCTCATTATAGAAATGTACAAATCCCAACCATTTCTGATCATTGTAAGTACAAACTATGTACTCTCCTATTTTTGGATTAACTTCAACATTATCTTCACCCAGAAATGCTTTGCTTATAACCCTCACCTCACCAACTTCATAAGAAGATAAATCAAATGTTTTTGTTATTTTATTTGCATTAATAGGTACAAATCTGTGGAATTTTTGTGTTCCTGTTAGCTGCATACTTTTTTTCATATTTGTCACTTAAAAATTTTTCCATAGCTTCAATTTCTTCAGAATTTATTAAAAAAAAATTTATGCTGTCACTTATATTGTTTGAACAAAATTCAAACATGTCTTCTGGTGTTAATATTTGATTTGCGAATGTTCTCTGCATACTTGCTCTGGCTACAGATCTTTTCACTGTACCCCCAATCCCATCACAAGCGCTCTTACCATGGCTTGTGGCAAAGAAATGCCACTCGCATTCCAGCCCAAAATCTTCTTCATGTTTACAAATGTTAACAAAGTTGAAACTATTTTTATATTGTCCTGCACATCCATCAGTAAAATAATGTAATTTTTTGATATGAAGGTGGGATTTTCTAATAATAGGTATGAGTGTATTTAAAAAAGTGTAAACCATTGTAGTGTTATGTTTTGTATTTAGAGATAAAAAAACAATAACGTGAATGTTTTATTTCATTACTTTCTGGTTCTTTATAATATAACACAAAAGGATGCACTGTGCATTGGGTATTTTCCCAATGAAAACCTTGGGCTGCATTGCTACGGTGGCGGCGTAGGCCGTAGTCCCCAAGTATCTGTTTTTCCAACCACCCAGCACCTTTTCACGTTTCTGGGTTCGGAATAGTCAAGAGACTGGGCAAAGATGTAATCTCCTCTAGTATCTAGGAAGGCCTCTCTGGTCAGTGGTTTATTTCCAGATTATTCAGGTCTGACTCGCACATTAACTGTAAAGGACTTCCCCTAGTGCAGGTGTCAATCTGACTCTCCACTGAGTAAGAGACCCAACTGCTCAGGGTCCAAGAAAGGGCTAGAATTCAAAGGTAGACCTAATAGAAGTAAACTACTTGTGTTTTTCTCTTTATTATATCTGAAATAAACAACTATTCAGTGTGACAGTATAAACATAACAAAAGGACTGGCAATGAATCGCACTTGACAAAACACCTGGAGCCCCAATAACCCTTAGTGAGATTTGGCAGAAAGGATAGAAAACAAGTGGGAGACAAGTACCGGAAATGACTTGCACAGAATGTTAACCCTTGTCCCAGCTTAACTACCCTCCAAACTTGACCCCCCCCCTTTTATGACCTGAGTTCCAATTCCTTTATTGGCTGGCTAGTTAGTAGGGTTAGGGTCACAGGCCTGATTTCAGGGCAGATCCAGTGGCCAACAGTGGTTGACACGAACTGCATAGCTCACACTGGATGGGACCCACAATCGAAGCCTGATGAATCCGGACCATGTGAGTTGAATCCCAACTGGTTGCCTAGACAACACAAGATTATTAGTTACATGCACCAAGCACCATTAATCACAATAATAACAACATAACAGGCAATTAACCACAAACATTAACTGGAATCATGACTTCATAATTGATCACTGGAAAACATAATTTACTCATGAAATCAAAGCACATAAATAATAAATAACCAACATAAAAAATAATAACTATAAACATTGACAATTATGGCAAACCTATCTCACATGAGTTAATGAACCTATAATCAGTGCCAAACAAGCATGGGCAAAAACCTAACTGGAATAATATGACTGGTGACCTATAATAATGATAATTGGCTCTCTAGCTAGTTACATGACAGGGTGGCAAACCTATCTATACTCAGTCACAGTTTCAACAACCTATATATATGTCTACTCTTAATAATAATAATTAACCATGATAATGATGGTGAAATACAAATGACACCACCACAATAACTGGGAATAAAGATTATGAACAAATCTATTATACTCTAGCCAAGGATTACAAAGACCCGTACCTTTATAGGCTTTCCACACTTCCTTGGCTTCCAACAGGACACCTCAGTTTTGTAAATAATCTGGAGGTTAACACTAGGTTTTTATGAGCCTAACTGAACTCCTGCGGGAGAGAAAGACTTGTGAGAAGAACCAGATAGGACTTGAAAATTAGGGTGAGGTTTTTGTTTTGTGAAAAACTCCACAACTCCCAAAAAAGGGGAATTTGAAAATCAAGGGGGGGTTGTGAGAAACTTCACAACCCCCACAGCATCCTGTATTACAAATGAGTAGTTTTCTGAAAAGTCACCAAGAACTACAGCTGTATGGCTATTTAAATTATTCTTCAAGTTTTTTAGAAATGCACTCTGATTCTTTGCTATAAAGTGATGACATGTCAATTTGACAATTTTGTGCTTAATGAATTTATAAAATCATCTACAGATTCTGTTTTTTCAACCATTCTGTTTTTTTCAATCAATCTGTAGTAACCCATTGTTTATACAGGGTGTCCGAGAATTATCTGTACAATTTTTGGCTGTTATTAAAAGTCAACCATGAAGTGTAGAAATTCCAGTGTTGTCCCATTTTACAGAGAATCTCATTAAGTTTTTTCTGATACCAAGTTTTGACAATTTTTTTAGAAATTCCAGTGTGTCCAAACATTATCTGTACAATTTCATCTTTTAATAAAATTCTTGATACACACATAAAATTCTTAAACAAGATTATTTAGAATCTGTATTTTCAAAAGTTTCTTTTATTAAAGTAACGTTGTTACAAACATTCGATATGTGCACCATTAGTGATTCGCAAAACATCCAATCGATACTCCAAATGTTGCCATGTACGCTGCAGCATATCCACATCAATTCGCTCAATAGCAGCTGTGATTCTTGCTTTTAAATCATCAATGTCTGTCACCCGCGTACATTTCTAAAAAACTTGTCAAAATGTGGTATCAGAAAAAACTTAATGAGATTCTCTGTAAAATGGGACAACACTGGAATTTCTACACTTCATGGTTGGCTTTTAATAACAGCCAAAAATTGTACAGATAATTCTCGGACACCCTGTATTTTATTTCCTCACATTCAGGATCGTTAACACTTTGAAAAGTGAGCAAAAAATTCTTAATACCTTGTTCTTTTGGACAGAGATTACATATTGCATCATGCAATTCCTGTTGTTGACATCACACACTGCTTTCTCCATAAGAGTTGTGTATTCCAACCCTTTGACACCCAAAGCTGAGATTTGTATTTTGGCATTCTGGTGGTATGTACAATTGTACATACGCACACAGAATGGGTACCAGCAGCATGTACAATTGTACATACGCACACAGAATGGGTACCAGCAGCTCCAGCTAAAACACAATGTCTGGGGGCGAAGGTTGGCAAAACTAGAGAAGCCAATTTGGGGACACACTGGATTATTTTTATAGACTAAAAGCTTCTTTCAGAATCATTAACACCAGTCTTTTCTGCAGTTTCTTTATACCCACTTTCATTTCTGATACTCAGGCAGTCTTTTGTACCTGGGCACAAATGACTAATTTCATCCGATTTGAAAAATTTCTGAACAGAATTTTTAGTAGCTACCTTTAGTTATTACTTTTCCTTTTGACATAGGTTCAATTTCAGGAATAATCCCAAGTCTTTGTTTTATATTTCTGCTTTTCTTAACTAAATATTCAGTTGTCTGAAATAGATTTATAGTTTTTGATATGGTAAATGGAGATAATGTCAATATTTTGAGTTTCCTCTTATAACTGTCAGTAGAATGGAAAGCTTCAACAAACAAATTCATGAATGTATAATAGCTATAAACAAAACATAACATGTGCATATTAAATTTTTTGGATTATAATATTGATTTCGAGTGTAACAAAATGAGCATTCTTTGAGATAGTCAAATTAAACCAAAAATTATTTTGTGACCAAATGAATTCCAAATGATTTAATGGGCCCATTGATCTCCAATCTTTAGGAAGTTGTGCTTCTAGTTTCTACTATCAAAGGTGAATACCTACATTTTGTTTTTATGCTTCAGTTTTAGTTTAGGTATATTTCTACTTAATAATAGCATATCATTTTAAAATTCATACCTTTGAGTTTCATGATCCAACTTTATAGCTTTTGATGGGCTTGGGATTTCAATTTCTAAACTTGTTTCTAGCTTTCGTTTTAAAGAACGATGTGCTTTTTCTATTGTTTGAATAGCTTTTGCTTCTTTTCTTGAGGAACCCAAACCATCTGAAATTTTTTAATTAATAAATACTGTACAGTTGAACCTCGTTTAACGTCACGCTCAGTTTACGTCTTTTCATTTAGCGTCAAAGCCTCCATTGGCATACATGCATTCGTTCTACGTCACTTACCCCGTTTACCGGCTGTTAGAATTGTTGTAAATGCATGGAAAGAGGTAACCACAACCACTATGAACTCTGCGTGGAAGAAACTGTGGCCCTCTGTGATCTATCATTTTGTGGGCTTTGAGGAACAAAGCAATCCTGAAGCTGAAATTCTCCACCTTGGGCAGGCAATGGGACTGGAAGTTGATGCTGATGATGTGCAGGAACTTCTTCAAGAGCATGAGAGGGAGTTAAATGCAACAGACCTCCAAGAGATGGCAAAGGAATCTGAATCTGGAGTGGATTACCTAAAACCCCATTGAACATGTACTTCGTTTAATGTCACTTTCGGTTAACGTCACTTTTCCCAGAACGAATCAATGACGTTAAACGAGGGTCGACTGTATTTGACTCCATTTGATATATATATATATGGACAATAATAATTAATATGTCAACATGCTAATTTCATAGGTTTAATAAGTTTAATAAATTTAATGTCAACATATTAATTTCATTAAGTTTTTCAGCAACTGCTGAAAAACTGTCTTGAAAGTAAATGCATTATAAATAAATAATATAAATAAAAAAATTAGAAATATAAAAAGTACCTATCATTAAATACTTACGCTTCTTCACTGGAGTCACAGCAAGACTTTCTAGAACTTGAGAAACCTCTTCTTTGGCATTACTTGATATACTTGGATCATATTCATTGCTTTCTGAAATAACATTCTCAGAAGACTGATTGTGATCAGACTCTTCACTTTGTGATGTTGATAGCAACTCTGGACTCTGGGTCAATAATTTTGTACAGTTGCTACATAGTACAGTATTCCTTTGTAGTTTCCATTTATATCGATCATAAAGTGATTGGCTGAGGGTTCTTATATCCTTGTGTATCTTTTTCTTATGTTTTTGTAAAGGATCATCATAGTATCTAACCATTTTTCATTACTAAAAATACACAATTGTAAATTTCAAAAATAAAATAAGATATGATTTGACTCAAAATAAGCACACCTGTAATAAAAATAAGCATAATTAACAAACATTTGAGAGAGAGACTGCATGAATATGAGTTATACATAGGATCAGGGCTGTGGAGTCGGAGTCAGAAGCAATTTTGGTGGTGCTGGAGTCGGAGTCGGTAAAAATGTTCCGACTCCGACCTCAATATAAATTTTAATAAAATGTTTTTGTGTGTGATATCACTGGCAGCTATGGTGGTTAAACCACTTAAATAATAAACACAATGTTTTCCATTTCAGACACTAATGCCATTAATTCATTTTTTCTTTTCAGATAATATTTTTTATTTTTAATGCTTATTTAATTTAGAGTTCTTTCTAAATTTCATAAGTTTTTAACTTTCAAGTCTAAAACCCCTTTCACAATGGCAAAGACACTTCTAACAAAGTCTGCAGTTTTTGAATATTTTACAATAACCACAGATGGGAAACATTTCGTGTGTCAGTGTATGATAGATGATGATGATGATGAAAAATTATGTGAAGCAAAAATCAGTGGTTTTACTGGCTCTGATAAAAATACACCAACCAGAGCATCAAATTTGAAAAGACATTTGCAGCATTTCCATCCCAAAATTTTAGAAGTTGTCATTGAGAAAGATAGGTAGTAATAAAAACCTTGCAACTACTTCAAAGTTAACAAAAGATCAGAAATCTACTGAATGACAAGCACCACTTACAAGATACTTTACTACAGACAAAGTGGTGGTGATGAAATGCCTCTTGTGTAATTATCATCATAGCAGATTTAGAATTAATATACCTTCGGAGTCGGATAGACAAAAAATTGAGGAGTCGGAGTTGGTTTTTTATGTGCCGACTCCACAGCCCTGCATAGGATGTAAATATATCATTTGTAGTTCTCTATTTTAGTCTGCGTAAAAAGGTCAAAATTTCAATGTACAAATGTCAATGTCCATATTTTTTCAATAATTTTTAAAATATCTTGCAACTTGATACCCACCTTTTTTATTGTTTGTATCTTTTAACAATTAATGGAAGTTTAATAAATTAAAATTTTTTTTGGGGATTTCACTGTCTAAGGGGGGTGGGGGTCAAAAATAAAAATAAAAAAGGGGGGGGGGGGGGGGGGGGGGGGGGGGGGGGGGGGGGGTGGGGGAGAAATTTTCATTATTCTACATATTTGAATGTGGTATCATTTAATAGATCTCTTCATGCTGATCATGGGTCATTCCATGTCAAATCAGACACATAAGGGCAAAATAAATGTCAACCATCTCCAATTTTATTTATACTTAGTACACTTAAGGACCCTTATGAGAAATGTCGATACCCAAAATTTCAGATCTCTCTGACCTCAGGGTGCCAAGATATGAGGTCATGAAAGTTGATCTTTTGACCAGATTTTTTTCAAAATTGAATATATCTAAATTGTCATATCTCGGCTTCTACTGGACCGATTTATTCATTTTGGTTTCATTTTAAAGCTTGAAAGGCGTAGAATCTTTTGTTTATCTTGAAATATATCCCATAAATGATTCATAAAAACGTTATAGAAGTTGGAAATATTTGAACTTGACTAAAAAAAAAAAAAATATTGTCTCTGATTTTTAAAATTTTTTGTCCTAAGATACCTCTATCCAAGTGCAATATTGTGTAAACATTTCATTATTCTCTGGCAAATACTTTAGAAAATATAGCACTTTCAGTGTGACTAATTTAAAAAAAATATAAAAAAATGACAGAAAATGAAAAATCATTGCTATTTCTATGGAATGATGTGGAATAACTTTATTTTTGAAAGCATAGCACTATGACAAATAAAAGAACTAATTGAGAGCTGTAAATTTGACACGTCCTATTAGGTATACCTATTTTTGTATCTGTTATTTGTATGCAAACATTAACTCCTAGTACAAATAACTGTTTTATGTGTACATGTACTTTTTTCTTTTTTTCAGATTTTTTAGGAAACTATAAAATAAATCATCTATATGTAATATATTCAGAAATTCCTAGCCAGGTACCTATTCTATTTCAATTAGGAAATTTTGAAATGGATTTGCTTAATTTAAAAAGAAAAAGTGCTGATCCTTTCAGTGAGCATCAAGAGAAATGGTGAACTAAGCGACTAAGAGTAGTTCCACCTGAAATAATCGTTAAGTGGCCTGATCTTCAATTAACTGCAGAATTCTTGTTGATAAAATATTAAAAGAAAATACTGAAAATTCAGACAGTGACTCGTCTCATCCCTCTGGCTCTGTCATATCCGAAAGACCACTTGAACTTGTGTCATCAGGGTCAGGCTCATGTTCAGCATCTCTAACAGTAAATTTTGAATTAGCAACGCTGAATAGTTCATTAAAAGAAATAGGAGAGAGTCCAGTTAAAAAACAAAAATTAGATACTCAAAAGGCATATGGACTGAAAAAATTTAAACAAGTTAAAGATACGTTCAAAAGAAAAATAGAAGCTGCTAGTGGGAAAACTATAGTTGAAGAGGAAGAAACATCACAGGAAGAAAAGGATTATAAAGAAATTTTAGACCAGCTAAAAGAAAAATTTAACGATTGAAGCACTAAAAGAAGTGAAAAAATTAAAATTTTAACAGTTCTGCCCAAAAGCTGGAGTATAAGAAAAATATGCCAAGAATTCAATACAGTAGTACCTCGCTTAACGCTCAGGATGCATTCCTAGAAAATGGAGTGCTAACTGAATCAGCGCAAAACGGGGTCATTATAGCATGTTTATATAAAAGAGAGGTGAACATATAAATTAAAGTAAAATAGTAATGACTCTTTTATTAACATATAAATGAAAGTAAAATACTAATAACTCTTTTATTAAGGAAATATTGTTTATTTAGTGAGCAAATATTATGGAAAATGCATTACAGTACAGGGCTATTCAAAATGATTCACCTGATTTCAAATGAGAATATTTTTTTATGTTACAAATACAGTGATATTTGTGATACATCAACCAAAAGAAAAACTGTCCAAATTTTGTCTCACACCTCATAAATGCTCTATGTGACTTCCCCTAGTTACACGAGCAACGTCGACACGATAGTCGAATTCCTCCCATAGGGTCATTCCATGTCAAGTCAGCCACCTAAAACACTCACCCCTTTCAATTTTGCTCATACTTGGTTGGCACAATAGCAGATATACATGCCAAACTTAAATTCCCAAATTATTAGAGCTGACTGACCTTTGGTTACTGAGATACAAGGTCACAAAGTTGTGACATTTTGACCTTTTTTGCGTTAAATAACTATTTTCAAAATGGTGTAACTAAAAAACTATTAAAGCTAGATCATTGATTTTGGTCTCATTTTAAAGCTCTTTAGTAGCCCCTTGTTTATTGTCTCTTGTTAAATATCTCTACTGTGAAAAATAAAAAAATCCCTTCAAAAGTTGACCTTTGACCTTGAATAAAAAAAAATACCTTCTAAAAAATTCAATTTTTTACATTAATACTTGAGTCATGTACAACAAAATCCCAAGAAGCTGTAAGTGGCTGATAACTTTCAATGTATAAAAATAATGAATTCAAGCAACATTTTGAAAAAAGTCATTTTATACAAAAATTGTCAAAAAGTCATGACTTTGTGACCTTGTATGTCACTAACCATTTTTGTCTAAGGTCAGCTCAATCTCTTACAAATACAACCCATATCTACATACTATCTGCAGCCTTCTACAAACAAGCAAATGCTTATTTTTAAATATTTGTTCTTTACCCACCTCACCTGTATGTTGTGCATGTATGTGATGGTTTTCAGTAGTTGACAAGATTCTTGTGGGCCACCCAATTTATTGTGATTTCTAGAAGAGAAAACAATTTTTAATGTATACCTAGATAGCTACCTAATTAACAAATATAAGTAACATATTAAAATGTACATGCAATATGTATAGGTATAGTGCTCATTGATTTCCATTTATCACAACTTAAAATGTATGCAGTGTATATATAGTTACATGACCATTTTAATTTTGAATTCTTACCTTTCTGTGCTGTAGATCTGCCAAAGCTTTGGATGCCTTCAAAGTAACTTCTTTGCAAATCCTGTATGTTCGTCCATTAGTAGTAGATGCCTCAACTTGTGTTAGAATATCTGAATATGGTAAGATTAATCAGTGGTGGGCACCATTAACCAAAAAGTTAACTTCGTTAACCGCTAATCCGTTAACCAAAAAGTTAACTTCGTTAACCGTTAATCCGTTAATTCGTTAAACATGTAACGGAAGTTACCGATAAACCGTTAACGTTAACTTTTATTATAAAAAAAATGAAAAACACAATATAGATATAATTTAATTTTCCCTCTTCTTCTCATTCTCCATTTTGTCCATGAGATGCATGTTGCCCTTCATGAAAATTAGCATATCAAAGTTTTCATCAGACAGGGATGATCTCTTGGCCCTCAGGATATCCTTGCCCATAGAGAACAAAGTGACATGAGAATTGAAATCTTACCTGATCAGTTTTATGGTTCTTGAAATGTATCAAGGAGACTACTAATAAGGTACTCACAGACATATTATAAATATACATGACTTACTTGACAATGATTATTTTTAAATATTCACTAGCACAAACATGTTGCGCAAGAGACAGACTGCAAATGAAACAAATGTAGTTATTTGTTGTAATTGTTACATATATATTATTGAAAGTGCCTTAAAATGCTCGTGATATTTCTTGAAAGAAGTTGAAACATTCAACTCAAATGGCAAATCTTTCTGCCTGATTTTACAGTCGACCATGTTTTGCTCAAACCAATGCCATAAATCACTACCATATTTGGTAAGACACAAATTGTGGCGACGGAAACAAATATATCGCCTGATTTTGCACTGCGGAAATGGAAATTCGTTCATCACTATTAACAGTGGCGGATTAATTGCGCACCTGCTCAGCACTGAAAATAATAGACACTTTTAAGCGTTTATTTATGAATTTTTTGGGTTAACGGACTTGAGTTAACGGAAGTTAAATGTAATGGAAGTTAATTAGTCCGATAATGATTTTCAAAGTTAACTTAAAAGTTAAATCATTAACGAAAAAGTTAACTTCGTTAATTAACGATTAACGGATTAACGGTTTGTGCCCAGCCTTGAGATTAATTCATCTGGTTGACCAGGATACACAAATGATGGGTTTGGGCCATGAGGATGAAGGAATGTGACTTTTACTTCTCTATTCTCTGGTATCTTTTCCAGCACATATGCCACCCACCAATGGCCATCATATGCAGCAGTAACAAAACCATGTATTTTCTCCTCAGTCACAACTTCTTCCTTTTCAGTAACTTTCTCAATATTTGAATAATCTGATAATGAATAATGTTTAACCTTAAGAGAAGTCAATGAAACTGGCTGTAAATGGTGTAATTTCTGTGTACCAGCAATAGTCCTTGCAGTTGAGTGTCTTTCTTGGAGAAGTTGGCTTTCCTCTTTATAGCAAATACAATATTATTATTTACCAAATTAATTGCACTTATATTTCAGAAGATTTTGTGAGTGTTAATAACAAACAAGGTCAAAGGGAACATAAACAGAAGCACCTCCTTCTCTGTAACTTAAAAGAGGCATATGAGGCCTTTAAAAATAAATACCCAAGGATGAAAATTGGATTTAGTAAATTTGCCTTGTTAAAGCCTAAACAATGTGTAATTGCAGGTGGATCTGGTACGCACTCAGTATGCGTTTGTGTTATCCACCAAAACCTGAAACTTGTGTTCATTGGGACAAAAATTGATAAAATTAGAGCCTAAAATCAGTCATGTCCGCCAATTGTTACCTTCCCTAATGTGCAATCCTCCCTCGCAAGTACTAGAATATCATTTGAAAAATCCAATGAAATAAAAGGCTGAATTTTAATTAGTTTTTAACAAAAAAATAATATATCTACAAGCCCTTCTAAATTCTAATTTACATACATACTTTCAGATCCATGAGTTCCTAACAAATATGCAATCAAACTACTATCAGGATAAGAAAACATCATTGGAAAACGATGAAGTTTTGGCTGTATGCGACTTCTCAGAAAATTATTCAGCTATTCTTCAAGATGAAGTTCAGTCATTTTATTGGAACAACCAAATGACTACTATTCATCCATTCATTCTATATTTCAAGGCCCAAGGAAATCTAAAGAACTTGGATTTTGTAATTATTTCAGAATGTAATGACCACAATGTTGTTGTGGTTCATTTTTTTCAACGCCACCTGTGTAAATTTATAGAAGAAAAAATTCCATTCATAAAATTTTTTTAATATTTTTTGGATGGATGTGCTGCCCAATACAAAAATTGTAAAAATTTCCTTAACCTCTGTTACCATAAAAAGGATTTTAATTTGGAGGCGAATTGGAATTTTTGCACTACAAGTCATGGAAAAGGACCATGCAATGGATTGGGGGGCACTATTAAAAGATTAGCTGCAAAAGCAAGCTTCCAAAGACCATATGATAACCAAATAATAACACCCTGAAATTTGTTTGAATTTGCTAACTGTAACATTAAAAACATAAATTTTTAATTTTTAACAATTGAAGACCATGAAAGAGAAGAAGAATTTTTAAAAGACCGAAATTCAAAAGCCAAAACCATTTCCAGAACTCTAAAATTGCACCATGTGAAACCTGTTTCACTTTCATCAATTAACTGTTAAAAGATATTCAGCATATAATGAGTCAACAATTGTAAAAGTAACCGAGGAAGAGGAAATGATAGAAGAAAATGATATAAATGATTTTGTTGCTATAGATAATGATGACCACTGGTGGTTATCGTATGTTTTGGAAAAATCAACAGAATCTAGAGAGGTGAAGGTGTCATTCTTACACCCTCATGGTCCCAATCCTTCATTTTTCTATCCCCAACATCCAGATATTTTGACAATAAGATTTTCAAGTGTTATCAGAAAAGTTGATATAATGACGAGAAATGGGAGAGTGTACAATTTAGTAAAAGATGATGTACTAAAAGTCTCTAAATGTCATAAAGAATTACTTCAAAGAAAGATAACCTAAAATACCTATTTAAATTTAGAATTTTCAAATTAACAACCATCTAACCCATGCTATATACCAATAATTTAATGTAATCACTAGCAATTCACTTTCATAATTTCTCTCTTTAATTTCAGATTTAGGCAATAATTTTTCTTTATATAACAAACTTTAATTATTTTTACAGATTAACTACAGGAATTCCCCGCTTATTGCGGTTTAGATTATTGCAATATTCGAGTTATTGCGGTTTATAATTTGTGACTATAATCCCGATTATCACTTTCAAACTTCGAGTTATTGCGGTATTTGAAAATCATACGTCTGGCAAAAATGTTATGTTCCGACGTTTGCACGTGGTTATCGTACAGTACACGTATACCCAGTATCACCCGGCAGCTGGTTGGTGTTCAGTGTCGCTGCAGTCTTCATACAGAACAGTTCGCTTGCATAGTTTACTTGCATTATCAACCCTTTGTACAATGAGTATGATTAGAAAAGCTGAAGATGCTATTGGAAGTGCTAAGAAGAAACGCAAAGTGATTACTTTAGAAGAAAAGTTACGTATGTTACGTATGTTAATAAACATAAAACTATGTTACGTATGTTCAGAAACTTATAAAACTATATACTGTATTTCATTTACTCATTTTGGCAATATTAACGTTTTAACATGTATTATGCATCCTGATTATTGAGGTTTATTCAATTTATTACGGTTTTTGAAAAGTTTTGGCAGCATTAACGTAATTAACATGTATTATGCATCCCGATTATTGCAGTTTTGGTTATTGCGGCGTTTTTGCTGGCAGCATTAACCGCAATAACTGGGGAATTCCTGTACTACTAAAGGGGATCACAAAATTTTACAAGAAGGCAAGATGTCTCTTTTCTACTGGGCTGATGAAAATAATATTAAATTCAATTCAAATAAATTCAAACATGTTATTCTTCTAGAATAAATGCTAAAATTACTAGAAAGTACCACACTCAAAACAAATTAATTAGTTTTTATATATGTTTGGAAAATTTTAGAAAAAATCCCCCCTACATAGGCAAAAATAGGTACACCTATAGGTGCCATATTTAAAGCTCCAAATTAGTTATTTTATTTGTCATAATGCTGTATATACTTTCAAAAAAAAAGTTACTCCACATCATTTTTCATAGGAAAATCAATGATTTTTCATTTTCTGTCATTTTTTTATATTTTTTTTAAAAATTTTATCACACTGAAGGTGCTCTATTTTCTCAAGTATTTGTCAGAGAATAATGAAATTTTTACACAATGTTGCGCTTGGATAGAGGTACCTTGGGATAAAAAATTTTAAAAATCAGAGATTTTTTTTATTCAAGTTCAAATATTTCCAACTTCTATAACTTTATATGAATCATTTATGAGATATATTTCAAGATAGACAAAAGATTTTATTCATTTCAAGCTTTAAAATGAGACCAAAATGAAGTAAATCAGTCCAGTAGAAGCCGAGATATGACAATTTAGATATATTAAATTTTGAAAAAATTTGGTCAAAAGGTCAACTTTTGTGACCTCATATCTTGGCACCCTGAGGTCACAGAGGTGTGAAATTTTGGGTATCTACATTTCTCATAAAGGTCCTTAAGTGTACTAAGTATAAACAAAATCAGAGATGGTTGACATTTTTGGTGTCTGATTTGATATGGAATGATCCTGATTCTAAAAATGTATAGTTTTATAGGTCTACAACAAGATGTTTAGGAGTTATTACCCATTAAAATTAGGTGGTAAAGTGGGGGCCCATATCTCAAAAACTATGGGTCATAGAACTTTTTTATTTGAACCAGTGAAATCAGCACCTGGAAGAATCCCATATGTCAATTTTCATTAAAATCTGGGTCAGAGTGGTGACAAATTTTTTAATTTTTGGGTGATTTGTCCTGGAATGCCCCAATAACAGATACTATTGGCAGAATATTGCTGAATTTTAATTTTGGCACTTAGGTACCTTAAGACGCGCGACCCCTCACATCATCTGTAATGCCTTGTGTTGTTTACCATTTATTTCAGTTTCAGAGCACTCTTTACACTGATTGGATGTTGTTTCACAAAGAAGCTTGAATTTGCTTAAATTAATACCTATGCTTTTTTATGCTCTACTATAGTTTAGTGTGTGAAATTTTAACTGTATCCTGCTACTTTTCAGATTTTTAGTTATTTTCTTTGTTCTTGTTCTAATTGATAATATGGGCCAACTGTGTGATGTTACACCTTGTAAAAAAGGCGCAGATTAGTGGTTTATTGATTGCTGATACTTTTTAACAGAGAGAGAGAGTGCACTAACTGAGTCTCTCTCAATCAAGTATCTGAAGAATCTCATCAGTTTAGTCAGTCTCATCAGTGAGTCTAATAATTTGGTGTGTGCATGCGTGCGTGCGTGCGTGCGTGCTCCTACCCACTGAAGTTGTGAGGTTCTGTGAGAAAATATTGCAGGTAAATTTTCATTTTGATTAGTTCATATTTAGGAGTTACTCACAAGTTTCAAAATTTATCCTTCTATCACTGTAATAGGTATTATATGGTATGCACTACAGCTCCATCGCCTCTGGGTCCCCCCCTCCCCTCCATCCATGAGCTGATGGATGAGTACTATCTGTTCTATGATGGGGGTGTCATGGTTGGCAACCACTCATTGTCACCCAGTCAAAGAGCTTTTTCTGGCATCCGAAACTTCCAGCGATGCTCCGACACTATTTGCAGCAGACACTGCAGCTGCTGCTCATCTTTGGTATGGCAGCTGCTGTACTGTTGGATGAGGGCCACAGCTTGCTCGGTGTGGTCATTCACCACCCTAAGGTTTTCCACAACCCTAAGTGCTGCCTGAAACTCCTCCCTTTTTACCCATTCATCCAGATTTTTGTTCAAGAAACCTGCAGACAATTGCAGTCATTTGAAGAACCTCATCAAATTCTTCATCACAAGGCTCTCCAAAGATGAACTGAGAGGCAGGTTGACACGCTTTGGAATCTGCTCTCCACCCTCTTGTATAGGGCTGCAACCATCCAATGTTTCATTGCAGATGGAACATTGGCATCAGAAAATGCCAATGGAATCATTTCCTCAGAGAGGTAACCAAAGCTGTCCTGCCAGCTACTAACTGGCTGCTTTAGAGATCTGCTGTGGATATGACCTCAATGATTCAAAAAGGAAAATGTCCTGGGCTGGAGTAGAAGTGGCCATCACAGCAGTGAACCATGCCTTCAGGTAGACTGTCACAGTGAAGATGCTCATGTCTTGCAAGCATGTTTTCTCTTTTGGTGTGAGATGTTGCAATTGCTCCTGGAACATCCACATCTTGATAGAATACAGGACCTTGCACATCCAGTGAGTGTGATGCAGCACACCTGGGTGCTTGAATCAAATCAGCAATTCAAAATTTCCACCAAGGAAGACACTGGTGAGTTCCAAAAATTCCTTGTAATTGTGTCTGTACATTTTGTGCTAGATTTGGTCTTTCGCAAACTTCAGAAGTTCTTCTCTGACTGGTAATAGGGATGGACCAACAGTGGGGTCATCAACACATGTTTGGAACTTGCTCTTGTCAATGTAGTTCCACTGTTGCTGGAATCTCTTGAATAACAGAACTTTAGGACCTTAGCTGTTTGGGATGTTGAGGCTTACTCTTTGACTGCTTTCCTCTTTCAGATGTCTTCCTCTGCTTTCTCCTTTGCAACATTGTGCTCTTTCTCCACCAATTTTTTGTTGACAAAGCCCATTGTGCCATGCCAACTGGGCTCTCTTTGAGTGAGAAAGAAGTCATGATCTTCTTGAAACTGGATAATCTGGAGAGAGTTTCCATGTGCAAAGTTGAACAAATTGTTCAGCTTGTTTTGGATTTTGCCTTCCCTTGTTCTTTTTCAAAGCCTGCCACTCTGAACAAGACCAAAAACTTCTCCAAACAGTGGTCCTTCCAGAGTGTTGGTGTGCAGGCTTTTTCCCAAAATGAGAAAACTTCCTCCAGCACTTCTTTGGTGCTTTGTTTGGTGTCTTTCTTATTCACAACATGATGGTGCAAAAAAACACCTAGGACCTGGCCATTTGACTGCCTAAAATCTTTTGGTCCAGTTTGTCCAACAAGTAAAAACCACATGTTTTTGACATGACTATCACCATAAGTAAATGTAACCAATATATGGTATACCAATATCTATTAAAATCTATTTCATATAGGTAGCTATATTTAATACTCCCAACCTGTGAAAGAGCAGAAAATGGCATTAATTAGTACCTGTAATACTAAGGGCACTCGATATATTTTGCCCCACCCTTTTTCTTAGCTAAATAATAGGCCATGGTGCTGAAATGTCTTTTGGGTCATATGAACTTTCTGCGCTTCACATAACTGGATTTTTCCAGTTTAAACCTCCCCTCCTTGTATAAAACTGATGGTTAATGCAGTTACAGTAATGTGCATCATAAATAGAGAGCTGTTATTGAGTTCTTAACCAGAGAGAAGGAAACCATTGGAAATATTCACAAACTTTTACAAAACATTTATGGAAATGCTGCTGTTGATCGAAGCACAGTTGGATGCTCGTCTAAATGTGAGAGATCATCGGAGAGAGAGGGAGAGCCAGCCTTGATGATGAGCCATGCAGCAATCACCTGGCATCAGTTGTGCCATCTCATACTCTACAACATGCTAACAGCATCATTCGATCATATTGGTGCATCACATACAAGGAGCTATCACTGGAGCTAGGAATTAGTGAAGGAAGTGTAAATATGAAATTCAGCAACTGGGATACTTAAAAGTGTGTTCATGGTTTGTTCCTTGTGAACTGACTGAAAATCACAAAGCCCAAAGAAAAGAAATTGCTTCTGAGTCATTGGTTTGATACAAGACAGAAGGGGATGACTTCCTTTAATGAATTGTGACTGGGGATGAGACTTGGGTACACCACTTTAAACCTGAAACAAAATGCCAATCCATGGAGTGGCTTCACGCAGACTCCTCACACAAGAAAAAGTTCAAAATGGCTCCCTCTGCAGGTCTGCAGGGAAGGTTATGTCCACCATCTTCTGGGACACGAAAGGGGTTATTTTGGTGGACATTATGAAGAACGGATAAACAGTTAACTCAGGCATATATTGCTACCCTCCAGAGACATATAAAGCGAGTTTGACCAGAGAGAAAACTGGAAGATGTCCTTCTTTTGCACAATAACACAAGACACCACACCAGTTTGCAAACAAGGGATGTCATCACAAAAATGTGCTTGACTGTGTTACCCCACACTCCATACAGCCAGGATCTGGCACCTTCAAACTTCCATTTGTTTGGGGTAATGAAGGATGCTATTTGTGGAAGAAAGTTTCAGTGACACAATGTGGTTGTTGAGGAGGTGAAAAGGTGGGTCCAGCTGAACCCAGCAGACTTCTACCAGCAAGGAATAAAGGCCCTTGTTTTGAGGTGGAGGAAAGCTGTAGAAAAGGATGGAGACTGTGGAAAAATAAAAACTTATAAAAAAGGTACCATATGTAACTACTTGTGTACAAAATTTCTGGAACTTACAAGGAAACTTGGAAAGAAAAAAAAAGGTGGGACAAAATATATTGAGTGGCCCTCATAGATCATAGTAATGAGTGACTCAGAGAACATATAACACCATGAGTGACCACTAATTATGCAGTGATGTGAGTGAAGTTTTTCATAATTTATTTTTTGCTATAGTGACACAGATTAGGCAGGTGGGAGCTAGAAAAATTGAAAGTTCAATTTTATGGACCACCGTAATATATATATATATATATATATATATATATATATATATATCAAGACACTATTCAGGCAATGAAGACAAACTGTAAAACATCTCCACAGATGCAGAACTGATGCAAAGAGACTCAAACTAGAGAGGAAACTTGGCAAAATAGAAATGGACCTAAAGCAAACATTCATACATAAGACAAACAAGGTAGCAGAAAACATAAAAAATAACCCAAAATACTTATACACATTTGTGAAAAGGAAAATGCAATGTAAGGAGAGTATTGGTCTATTGATAGATGGGGAGGCTGAATACACAAATGACCCAAAAGAAATAAGTGAACTGCTTAGGGAACAATTTAATTCTGTGTTTAGCATCCCTGAGTCTGAGATGGAAGTGGGAAACCCAGATGAACTTTTCGACCTAGATACAAATCAACCAAGAACAAATTCTGGCACAAACCTATTAATGGACTTCAAGTTCATGGAAGATGTAATTACGGCCTTATCGCAGATGCGAGACAATTCAGCACCAGGGCCAGACACATAGAATGCCACGTTTCTGAAGAAATGTAAAGAGAGTACAGTCAACCCTCGTTATAACGGACTAATAGGGGGGAAAAGGTGTCCGTTATAGCTGATTGTCCGATATAACCGACAGTACTGGTAACCTATGGTATACGTATATGATACGGTAATGGAGATACTATATACAGTACTGTGCACTGTCTGCTGAACACGATACATGATAAATGATACAAAAAATAATGAAATATAATAAAAATATAAAAGTTAGCTTGTCCTTGGCCTTACGAATGTCGGAAACAGTTTGCTTTTTCACGCCATACTCCGCGCACACCTTGGCCACCGAAGCACCCGCCTCTAACTTCTTGATTAATTCCAGCTTCTGGGTCACTGAGAGGGTCACACTCTTCTTCTTTTCCTGGTTAACGTCGCCAGTGGTGTGTCCAGTTTATCCGATATCCGCTCTAACGGGGTCCGTTATAGCGAGGGTTGACTGTATTGCCAAACTGCTATACTTACTATGGAGGAAATAACTTGACACAGGACAAATTCCACTCCCCTCGAGGAATGTGAACATTGCCCCCGTATTTAAAGGTGGTAACAGAGCAATGCCCAAGAATTATCAGCCCGTGGCTCTCACCTCACACCTTATAAAGTGCTTTGAATGTATAATTAGAGGCAAAACTACCTACTTCTACAAGAAAAAGACTTGTACTTCCTAAATCAACATGGCTTCAGGGCTGGAAGATCATGCCTATCACAGCTACTACACCCTCCGCAAAATGACTTTGGACCTTCGTACGATATTCCGCTGAGAAAGTGGTCTGAAATTGATTTGCATTTCTCACGCTACCGAGTAAAATATTTTGTCTGGAAGTATCTGGCATGTTGTCAGTCGATCCCTTTATGCTACCGCAGAGGCAAAACTCATCAGTGTTTAGATAGAGGTGATGTCGGGTGTTGTGTTTCTGCCGTACTGCGTCCAGAATTCTTGGATTTTTGTGTGCAGTCGTTTGTGTTCTTTATTTTTCTTAAAGTGCAGTGGACATGCCTGGGAAGTATTGTTCTGTTGAGGAGAAGGCCTGTATTCTTGCGTGGAGGCAAGAAAATGTCCTGATAAAGACGATATGCGAGCATACTGGTTGGGTGAAGTCGACCATCATGAAGCTGCTGGTGGCGGTGTGGTGGGATTCGGATTAACCTAATGGCCGCACCACGAATAAGAATTTTTCTTTTGTTTAAGAACTCCACGAAACCAGGCTGCTTACCTTGAAGGGTTGTTGGATCCAGGCTCGCTGCCCAGACCTCCAATTCCACGACTGCTGGCTCCTGCCACCAACAGTTTCTTATTTGCCAGAATAGCTTCCTTCTGTTAGTGGCATCCCCTTCCTAACAGAACTTAAAGTTCCCTTGGTCCAATAACGGTCTTCAGCCTCTCAGACAAACCCAGCCTGAATTTAGTTTCCTCTGTTATGTTCTTTATTTTCTCTCGTCAAATTACACACTTAAACTATATTTTTTATTTACATTTCCATACATGCGCCAATTGGTTCCCCCCACTTCTCAAAACTCGAGTTTTGACACACACGCTGACACTTTTAAACCTCAGAAGCGTCTCTTTTACTAAATTTGCTTATTCTTCTTTTTTTTTGTTTGTTTGTTTGTTTGTTAAAATGTTAACAATTTAGTACTTTATTATTCATTTACTAACAGGGTTTAACAAGCGACTGTCCAACTCTCACTGTTTTTCCCATACTAATTTAATAAAACTGTTTTATTCCTCATTCCTTGTTTACAAGTTTAACATTTCTTTATATAACTTATTGTTTAGTCTTTTCATTCATTAAAATATTAACATTAACATATCTTATAACATTTCTTTATTTATTTGTTTGCTAATATTAATAATTTAGTACTTAATGTTTATTATTTATTATCTTAATGCTTAATAGTTTATCTTAATGCTTAATAGTTTATCTTAATGTTTATTTACTTATTATTATTATTTTGTTATAACATACTTATTTAATAATTATTCATTCTTTACTATTTACTTTTTATATGTATTTAAGACTTATTGGTTATAATACTATTCTTTTGTAAAAATATTAACATTTACATATTAACATATAACATTCCTATTCATTATTTGCTTGCTGGAAAGAGAGAGAGAGCCATTAAAATCCTATCTATAACAAATATTTCATTCAAAAATCAAAGAAATTTAATATATAAATAATAATAATCAAGGCCAGGGGGGAAAGGGCTGAGAACTAAAAGGGGGAAGGGTTCAACCCCCCCCCCCCCCCCCCCCCAAGCTCCTTTCCACCTGTCTTGCCATGCACACCTACTATATTAACCTAATATGGTTCTCTCTTCCTTTCCTTACAATCTTTATACCACCAAAATATTTATTAACAAATTATTTACATAGATACCCTCTTTTTTTTTTTTTTTTTTTTTTTTTTTTTTTTTCAAAAAATAATTTTCAATTTTATTTTCAAATTTTTTTTTTTTTGTTTAATTAATTGTTTTCAATTTTAAATCATTTAAATCATTAATTACATACATGGCTATCATAAGAATAACATATTTACAAATTTACTTTATAAATCATTCATTTATTTATTTAAATTGTAATTGTTATTTAATAATCTTTATATTTAACAAATACAGTAAACATTCAAACATTCAATATTTAGGACTAACAACTGGCTAACAATTACTTTCTCTTTAATAATTTACGTTATACTAAAAAATATACCTATAATTTCATTTTTTAATATTTATTTACAATAGTTATTTACAATACCAGGAATAAGGTTGAAACCTGCAAAGCAGCAAATCACCAGTGGCAGGGATCAGCAGGTCTGGGAACTCACCTAGGCACCTTCCTCCTTCAAGCACAGCCCAGCTTCTGGCCTCAAAATGTAGGCTGCCACCTGGTTGAATTTCCAACTACTCACTCTTTCACACATCATACAATACTACTATTTTTTTTTCCTACAGAACACTACACCAATACTTTATACTACATTACCATCACCACTCCCTAAACACTGTTGCACTTTCTCTATCATTCTAACCCATCTACTTCTAATATCTTCTCTAATACTACTTGTTAATTCTACATCTAAGCTTTTATTCAACACATTTTCTTCTATCTCAAGCACTAACATTCTCACTTCCTCACAAAAATCAATCACATTCATTCTCTCCCTCATTCTTTCATTTATACTTCCTTCACCTCTATCTACTCCCCATTCATCCCTCACACTTTCCATTAAGGTCACAATACTTTGCTCAGTTACACTCCTTTCTCTCTCACATACATTTTCCCTTTCACTCTCACTTTCAAGAATTGTAAATCCCACACACTTAATGCCCCCTCCCTGACACAATCTTTCCACTTCTGAGTGAAGAAGATTTCCCTTCTCCTCCTCTTCTCCTCCACCCTCGGAAAATCCCAGAAAAGAAAGGCCCTCAAGGTCTGAGACCCCAAAACCCTCAAACGAGAATTGCCCAGATGGACTAGGCTGGCACCATGAACCACTAAAGTCCCGAACATCCCATTCTAACTCTGCCTCACCTGCAGCTGTTCCAGAGTCCAACTGGGAATCCTTCAGCTCATGTACTTCACCTATCTGCCTGGCTTTCTCACCTTTCATTCCATTTCTTCTCACCTTTTTCTTCCTTTTTGCCCGCTTTGACACAATCAAGAACTCCAGATCTGCATCCATCCATTCACCCTGGATTCCCATCATGTTCTTGGTTTCTAGCGCTTTCTTTTGTTCCATCCTCTCACACATATCATACATTGGGTGACATACGATGTACTCCGGAGGTATTCGCCATTTGCGCAACTGCCGATGATGTGCTCTTACTTCTTCACACTGTCCATTCTCTTGCTCCCTCTCAATCACATACATTACCCCATTCTCCCATACCTTTTTCACCACAAATAGACCCTCAAACTTTTGCGCCAACTTATATTCATTCCTTCTTCCAGCCTCATGCACCTCTTTCAAAACAAGCTCACCAACATCAAATGACCGAAAATGCACACCAGCCTCTGTCCATCTATCACATTGTGGAGGGTGAACCCTTTCCCCTTTTAGTTCTCAGCCCTTTCCCCCTGGCCTTGATTATTATTATTTATATATTAAATTTCTTTGATTTTTGAATGAAATATTTGTTATAGATAGGATTTTAATGGTTCTCTCTTTCCAGCAAACAAATAATGAATAGGAATGTTATATGTTAATATGTAAATGTTAATATTTTTACAAAAGAATAGTATTATAACCAATAAGTCTTAAATACGTATAAAAAGTAAATAGTAAAGAATGAATAATTATTGAATAAGTATGGTATAACAAAATAGTAATAAGTAAATAAACATTAAGATAAACTATTAAGCATTAAGATAATAAATAATAAACATTAAGTACTAAATTATTAATATTAGCAAACAAATAAATAAAGAAATAATGTTATAAGATATGTTAATGTTAATATTTTAATGAATGAAAAGACTAAACAATAAGTTATATAAAGAAATGTTAAACTTGTAAACAAGGAATGAGGAATAAAACAGTTTTATTAAATTAGTATGGGAAAAAGAGTGAGAGTTGGACAGTCGCTTGTTAAACCCTGTTAGTAAATGAATAATAAAGTACTAAATTATTAACATTTTAACAAACAAACAAACAAAAAAAAAGAAGAATAAGCAAATTTAGTAAAAGAGACGCTTCTGAGGTTTAAAAGTGTCGGTGTGTGTGTCAAAACTCGAGTTTTGAGAAGTGGGGGGAACCAATTGGCGCATGTGTGGAAATGTAAATAAAAAATATTGTTTAAGTGTGTAATTTGACAAGAGAAAATAAAGAACATAACAGAGGAAACTAAATTCAGGCTGGGTTTGTCTGAGAGGCTGAAGACCATTATTGGACCAAGGGAACTTTAAGTTCTGTTAGGAAGGGGATGCCACTAACAGAAGGAAGCTATTCTGGCAAGTAAGAAACTGTTGGTGGCAGGAGCCAGCAGTCGTGGAATTGGAGGTCTGGGCAGCGAGCCTGGATCCAACAACCCTTCAAGGTAAGCAGCCTGGTTTCGTGGAGTTCTTAAACAAAAGAAAAATTCTTATTCGTGGTGTGGCCGTTAGGTTAATCCGAATCCCACCACAACATGTATTCTCATTTAATCGTATATCCTTTTGCACAAACCTTCCAAATGTCGACACATACCTTCTTGGGGAAGTTTGAATGGTTGAGTGGTATGTTGAATTGTAGCACCAGGCAACTCTTGCCAACTCAGCATCCCACTCAGCCCCTTCCTCAGTACATACACGCAGCATTTCACTTATCGTTTTCATTGTTCACTCAGCCAAACCATTCGAAGCAGACATATACAGAGTTATTCTAACATGCTCTATCCCATTCTCACTCAACATTCTCTCAAAACTAGCACCCCTAAACTCAGGCCCATTATCTGTTAAACACTTACGCAGCCTTCCAAGCATCATTGATAACATACTTTCTCTCATCACTCTCGCAACATGCTCACTTGTTTTATTCTCTAACGCAGCAACATACACAAACTTACTCTTGTGATCGACCCCTACTAATATTCCAACTTTCCCTCTACTCGTTCTCGGCATACTCACAATATCAAACACCACAAGCTCCCAGGGTTCTTTCACTTCAATCTTTCGCACTGGGGGGTGGCTATGCTGGGACTGGTATTTTCGCTTTTGGCAACTCTCACAAGTAGTTGCCACTTCTGCAATAACCAGTCCCAGCCTAGGGTGGAAAACCATTCCTTTCATCAATTCCCATAACTTGTTTTTTCCCACATGCCCATACATCCTATGTGTAATAATCACCAATCCTACCATACCCTCAAATGTCATCATTGGCACACACTCTGTCTCACCCACCTTATTTACCATCATATAATATAGCACTCCCATCCATACAGCCAACTTTTTCGCATACCTTTTATACTCTTCCACCTCTTTTGACCACTCTCTCACATCTGTACCATTATACACATATTCTCTCAACTTGCATATCACCTCATCTCCCTTTTGCATATCTAAAATATCTTCATCTCTCAACACTTCACACTGGTCTTCCACCTCTAACTCAATTGCTCCCACTAACACAGCATCTATACCTGTGCTCGGAAACATTCCCATACTGACCACATGCTCTCCTTCTCTCATTACTGAGCCCTGACCAACATCCACACTCAAGTTCATATTCTCAAGGAAATCAATTCCCAGTAGAAAATCCCAGGGCATTGATTCCCCTTTCAAGACTATGAACTTGTGCTCCCATACCTCTTTACATGCACCTAATCCCACCCTCAACTGCACAGCTTCATGTGACGCTACTGTTCCCCCTCCGATACCACATATTCTCACACCCACTCTTTCTCGGGATACAGGCACATTCTCTTCATCTAAATCACACAACACTCGCTCATTCACCAGACTGATTTGGGCACCTGTATCCACAAGACCCCTGTAGAGCTCAATAGGACCTTCTGGAATCCTTACAGGAACCACAGAAGGGCTGAGCTCTACCTCATCCACACAGTCACGTATCATCCATGGCCCTTCTAACATACCTACTTCCATACAACCTTCTCCCTCTGACTCTCTCTGTGCAGCTCTAACTTCATCCAAAACCCTTTCCAAATTTTCACCTGGCACTATGCTTTTATACCTCTTCCTTTCACTCACCCAATTGTAATGTACACCACTAATACACTGCAAATGCAAAATCAGGGCTCCTTTCTCCTTGATCCTTTCATCTTTATACACAATCGGACAATCATTACCATAATGCACATACACTTCAACACTAAACAATGAGCTGACCACCATGAGGACCTCTTGAAAAGGAAAAATACCCGGGCTCCCCATGGCTTTCAGCTCACGTACATAATTGCGGACCTTACAAACACCCATCCTTTCTGGTTTCTTAATCGCTTCATTCATAACCAAGGTCCGCAATTCATTCACACTCCCTGGTATTCTCATTTTTAACCCATCCAATTTCAAATCTTTCAACCCATACCATACACTTTCAAACAAACTGTCGCCACCCCCCTACTTTCATGCAACTTTACTATTCCCACTGGCAAATACTCAGGGTCAACCACCTCTTTCTCACACCTTTCATTCACCCCAGGTATTCTTGACATAAGGTCAGCCATACAATTCCTCTCCCCTGGCACATACTCAATCTTATAATCAAACTCACTCAACTCAAGCAAAGTTCTAGCAATTCTTCCATCCACAACTTTCATTCTCTCCATATATACCAAGGGCTGATGATCAGTCTTTAAAATAAATTTCATTCCATACAAAAATGACTTGAAAGCTTTCACACAAAACCTCATTGCCGCAAGTTCTCTCTCAATTGTACTGTACTTTCGCTCTGCCTTACTGAATGCTTTAGATACATACCCAATTACTCTCCTTCCTCTCCCTGTCCTTCCTCTCCCTGTCCTTCCTCTCCCTGTCCTTCCTCTCCCTGTCCTTCCTCTCCCTGTCCTTCCTCTCCCTGTCCTTCCTCTCCCTGTCCTTCCTCTCCCTGTCCTTCCTCTCCCTGTCCTTCCTCTCCCTGTCCTTCCTCTCCCTGTCCTTCCTCTCCCTGTCCTTCCTCTCCCTGTCCTTCCTCTCCCTGCAACTGGCACAAGCACCCACCGAGTGGCAGGTCCTGGAACAATTCTTGTTCTTTCACCTGTCCGAGTCTCGCCCTGTCAGAGAAAGTAGCCGACTGGTGATGACAGAGGTCGAACAGATGTGGAAGAATGCAAGTCTTCTGACTCAAGCTACACACCGGGCACAAGACAAGCTGGAGAACCTCCATTCTGAGTGGAGAAGCTTAAAGAAATTATGAGCGAGGTGTACCAAAACCCAGATGGACAAGGAGAAGGTCTTTCTAGAAGGTCTGAAAGGCCTGTTCGATTGCGCTCACGGTGATGCGCTCAAAATCATCAAAAATAAAGAAGACAAGCAGTTTCTTCTTGCGCAGCGTGAGCCTGGTCGTCGAGGAACTATAGGACTTGTTGATCAGAAGTATATTAGACAAGAGGAGAACAAAATGATGCGGCAGCGTGAGCAAGAGAAAAGGAAACGAAGGAACCTGAATGAACTCCAGAAGATGGACAGGTCCGTGGTTTTGGAGTCGAGCAGCAGTTCTACAAACGAGGATACTGACAAGGAAGATGAGGTGAATGTCGGAGCAATAGGAGGCGTGTCATCTACCACTCCCAAGAGGAAAAGATCAAGAGGGTTAAATCAGATTGTTACTCAAGAACTGGCGCAAGAGTTGGACTGCACAAAGATATCCAATCGCCGGGCAGTCCATGTTGTGGCCAATACCTTAGCAGCTGCTGGACAAAGTATGGAGCACTACGCATTGAATCGAGAGACAATCCAACTAGCTCGAATGAAATTCTGCCAAGACATCGCGGACGAGCTGAGAAGGTCCTTTTCCCCCACAGTACCATTAACAGTTCATTGGGATGGCAAGCTCCTTCCAGACCTTACAAACAAAGAGAAGGTTGATCGCCTTCCAGTCCTGGTTTCAGGAGAAGGTGTGATGAAGCTGTTGGGGGTACCAAAGCTGCCATCATCAACAGGTCTGGTGCAGGCAACAGCAGTGCATGACATGCTGGAAGACTGGCAGTTATCTCCCGGGATCGTAGCCATGTCTTTTGACACGACATCATGTAACACCGGTCGCTTGAACGGCGCTTGTCAATTCCTCGAGCAGAAGCTCGGGAAGAAACTTCTCAATCTTGCTTGTCATCACCACATCGTGGAAATAGTTCTCGAAAAAGTTTTCGAAGCCTTAGTAGCATGCTCTTCGGGACCAAAGATCAAGCTCTTTCAAAGATTGGCAGAGGTGTGGCCAAAGATTGTAAAGGATTCGTTTCTTTCTGCTGAGGGAGACCGTGAGGTGGCAGATCAGATGCACGCATTCAAGGAGAAAGTTGCAGAGTTTGTGCATGAACAGTTGAGATCTCAGCAGCCTCGCGATGATTACTGTGAATTCCTGGAACTCGTACTGCTATTTCTCGGAATAAATCTACCACGGGGAAATCATATTCAAACTCTGGGTGCCCTCCACAGGGCATGGTGGATGGCAAAATGCATCTATGCATTTAAGATCTTCTTGTACCATCACCAGTTGCGGAACTTGGGGAAACTCACGGACCAAGAGCTCCAGGGTGTTACTGACTTCTGCCTCTTTGTTGCAGAGATTTACGTTAAAGTTTGGTTCAATGCCCCGGTAGCCAGATATGCTCCGTGGTTGGACTTGGAGCTGATACAAAAGCTGGTGCAGTACAGACAAGTTAACCGACGCGTGGCAGAGGCCGCTTTGAAAGGGATCACTACTCACTAGCCATCTTTGGTACTTAAGTGAAAAGTTGGTCACTTTGGCCTTTTTTGATGAATATCTCAGCAGCGCGGTGAAAAGAGGCATGGTTGAGGCACTCAAAAATGAAGAAAGGAAGAGTCCTTCGCCTCGTGTGACAATTGATGTGGGAGATGCTGAACATCTTTCTTTGGCAGCCTTTGTCACGAAGAACACATTGGCCTTCTTCCACCTGCTCCAGCTTCCCACATCCTTCCTTTCCAAGGATCCGGAGCAGTGGGAAGATGAAGATTTTCAACAAGCGAAACAGTGCGTCTCTGCCATCAGTGTTGTCAATGATCCCGCAGAAAGAGAAGTTGCCCTAATGAAAGATTTTAACGCTGTGCTGACCATACAGGAGGATCAACAGCAATACGTTCTTCAGGTTGTGGAGCAGCACCGGAAGATGTTCCCTGATGCCAATAAATCCACATTCATTCGAAGCCAGAAAAATTAGGCATAATTGTAATCTATCAGATCACTACAAGCTATTGCAGTCCTATTTGAGGTTGTTTGAGTCTTATCAGAATCGTTCTTTTCAGTTTTTTGTTTTGTATAACTTTGAAGCTCACTCGAACACTCGTTTCCAATAGCCTAGAGCACAAAGTTCTTTGTGTCTTGTACCACCACTTAAAATAAGATTAGGAACTTGAAATTTGGCAGAATTTGCTTTTTCAATAAACTGAATAAAATGAGCACCCGCACATTTTAAATTTTGCGACTTCATTTTTTATTGCCACCCTAACCCACCCATACAAAATCCACTCGCATCTGTATACAATTCTAGCAAACTCGCTCCTTCACTCAGGTCCGGATAAGCCAACTCCACATCTTTCGCTGCTTCCACTCTCAATTGCTCAAATGCTTCATTCATCTTCTCCATCCACACCAACTGAGTACTACCTTTCATTCCAGTCACTTCAGTCAGGGGTTTCGAAATCCCAGAGCAGCCTGCTATAAATTTCCTCTGAAACTCTACAAGTCCCAGAAAAGATTTAAGTTCACGAACTGTCCGAGGTTTCGGGAACTCCCTGACTTTTTCCATATACTCCCCACTCTTTCGTATACCACTCGAACTCACCTTGTGCCCCAGAAATGCCACACTTTCCCTGAACCACTCACACTTACTTGGTTTCACTCGTAGTCCAACTTCATCCAACACTTGCAGTACCTCTCTCATTATCTTCAGGTGCTCCTCAAACATCTGTCATAATCAAAATGTCATCTATAAAACAGATAACATTTTCCCTTGCAAACTTAACAAGAACACGATTCATTGCTCTCTGAAATGCAGCAGGTGCAGTTGTAAGTCCGAATGAGAGAGCACGGAACATATAATGATTCCTGGCTGTGGAAAAAGCAGTTATGGGACGAGACTCTGGCTCAACCGGCATCTGGTAATATCCCCTCAATAGGTCCAATTTACTAAACACCCTCTTTCCATGCAAAGAGTATACACTTTCATTTATCAAGCACATCGGAAACCTGTCTTTCACTGTCCTTTCATTCACCATTCGATAGTCCACACACAAGCGAATCCTTCCATCAGGTTTCCGCACAGGCACTATTCTACTATTCCACGGACTTGTGCTCTGTTCAATCACTCCCATTCTCTCTAATTCCTCACACTGCTCTTCTATCTCATTCATTACTGGTGGGGAGAACCGTCTTGGCCTTTGGTAGATCGGAGTCTCATCCGTTAACTGGATCCTGAAGGAGGTAGTTTTGTTAAATGGAGGTCATCATCTCCTCAGGCCAATATGCTCCTTTTCTCCCCTGCCAACTGCCACACCTGCATTCGCTCACGCTCACTCTCACTCAACTGTTCGCCAACAATCACCTCCTTTCTGATTTGTTCAGTCGTCCATTCCTCTCCACATTCTTGACCTTGTTCATCCATTTGTATTCCATTTTCTCCCTCCTCACGTAATTCCTCAATCACTGTATACGCTCTCCCTATCACATCCCCCTCATTTATTCTCTTTCGCCATGCACCCCCATCTTCCCTAGCTTGCACACAAATCCATGGGTTACTCTCATCAATTATACCATCATACACATGCCCAACTCTTTTCACTTTATAGGATGCATCCATACCATTCACAAAAATCATGCTTCCCTGCCTTTTTCTTCTATTTTCACTCACTGGCCACTCAACATGCACCAATGCTGGGGTTCCTTTTTCCAGATTTACACTCTCAGATGCTCTCACCTCATACCCTTTTATTACCCTCATCCAATCCGATTTACTTCTCCCCACATAGAATTCACACTTACCCAACTCATTCTTCCACTCAATCATACGTCTAGCAGGATGGATCACCAATCGGTTCTTTTTCAAAAACTCATACCCCAGAATCATGTCATACTTTTCACTCTCCTTATCATCCACATAAAGCACACATTCTTCCATTCCACACCCCATCACTTTCACTTTAATCTGCACCTCTCCCAACACTCGTACTGGGATGTTCCCAACCCCTTTAATTTCCCCAGTTACTCCCCAATTCACTCTTCCTAATTCATTCTCTTTACACAAACATTCAATTCCCTGCTTACTTATTAAATTAGGTGAACATCCTGTATCCACTAATGCCCTCCATACACTCCCTCTCCATTCAACAGGAATAACCATACATTCTGCCTTTTTCTCACTGCTCTCACTTCCTTATTCACTTGACACCATCCTGCTAATGCCTCAAATACACATTCATCACTCAGAGAAGCAGGGACCCCAACCCCAATGAGAGGCCCCTGCCCTATGCGTTTCCCGTACTGGGACCAGCCTCACCATTTCCAGTGGCAGCACCCCCTTGAGGGCCCTGCCTCTGAGGTTGAGGAGCTGGCATGGCTGACACTGGCCGATTTCCTACATGAGAGACAGGACTCCCTCCCGCTGGTGCTGGAGCACCCTGCGGTCGGGCTTGACAGAACCGGGCAATATGCCCAAAGTTCCCACATGCCCTACATTCATACCCAGGTGTTCTGCATTCATACGCCATGTGTCCCATCTGCCCACGTGCAAAACACGCACCCACTCTTCTTCTACAGGTCTCTATACTATGCCCCCCTCTACCACAATATGCACACCCTCTCACATTCCCCATATTCCCTCCATTCACTGGCCCTCTTTGCTCATTCATTCTTGACTGGCCTTGAAGCCCTTGCCTTCTATACGTTTGCCCCAGCATTGGACCATTCATTCTGGGACCTGATGTGGGAGGAGGCCCTGGTTGTTGCATGGCCGACCCTCCATACACCCTTGTGAATTCGTTCACAAAGTTAGCCAGCATTTCCATTGGGTTTTGGGCCATGGATGCTTGGCTAACTGGAGGGTGACCTGGCCTAGTATTTCTTAATGCGTCCGCATAACTAGGAAACACAGGTACTTGTTCCTCCCTCATCGCTGTCCCCATTCGCACATCTGCTTCCCTATTACGCCCAATCCCACTCTCATACACTCGGTCCTCTAACAACTCAAAGATTTCATGCCACTTCAAACGTGTCCCTCTCACTCTTACACATTCTTTCCTCTTAACATTCAAAAACTCTCTCACACTCTCAGGTACTGTCTCAATCAACTTTCTTACCAACCTTTTATTCTCATCTATCCCATCATCTCCAAATTTCTTTCTCGCCAAAGTTTCAAGTCTATATGCATACAAATCAATACTCTCCCCCTTCTGCATCCTTGCTCTCTCAAAATCATCATCCTTTCGATATTTCACACCCCCTCTTATTCTCAACACTTGCTCCACCAATCTCTCCCTTAACACCTCATACTTCACAGGCACTCCTGAATTTACAACAACATTGTAAAACTCTAGCAACCTACCTTCCAAACAGTCACCCATCTCTTTCACCCAATACTCAGGAGCGTCTGGATACTTACTCTTACAATAACGTTCATACTCTTTCAAAAACTCTTGTACATCTCTCCCACTATAAACATTAAATTTTGCAACCTTCGGAATCTCCCTAATTAAGATTCCCTTATGCACTCTTACACCCTCACTCGTATCACTCTCAGTTTCAGTCTCACTCTCACTCTCATACATACTGTCCTCAATGCTGGAATAGAGGGAGTCATCTGCGCTAACGCAGCGTTGAACCTTCTGAGAAGCCCTCTTACCAGATGCCCTCCGAGCCCCCTTCATTCCCGCCTTGCCCCTCTTAGCCTGCCCTTCCATCCTCTTACCTTTCTCCCTCTGATCCTCACCCTCAAGCTTCTTTTTACCCTCCTTAGGGGTGGAATGCACCATCACCTTGTAAGGTCTTTCTTCTTTCCCCTCACTCACGCTTTCACTCCCTTCTCCTTCCAGGTCCCCTACTGCTACATCCTTTGGACGTGCCCCTTTCTTACTACCAACACCCTTACTACCAACACCCTTACTATTTTCCCCTTCAAAACCCCCCTTCCCTTCCTTTTTCACTTTCCCATCAAGCTTGCCCTCCAACTCACTCATTCTCTTAACCATTGCCTTTAACCCATCATCCATCTCTTTCTTACTCTGTCATCCTTTCTTCCATCTCTTGACGACAAACTACTAATTCTTTACTCTGTTCCTCTAATCTACTTTGCAATTTCCCCAAAACATTCTCTAATTCTGCCTTCTGTAACTCTAACTGATGGTTCCTAGCCTTTTCTACCTCTAATGCCTCCTCCATCTCCCTCAACCTCCTTTCTAACTCCTCCTTGGTAGGCATCTCTAAAGATGCTACCCTACTTCACTTCTACTCTACTACTACTACACCCAACCTACAACTACCCTTTCACTCTTCTTCTATACAACCCAACCAGGAAACAACCCACTTTTCTGAGTGGAAGTCCCTGTTCGGGCGCCACTTATTTTATGTGGTGGGATTCGGATTAACCTAACGGCCGCACCACGAATAAGAATTTTTCTTTTGTTTAAGAACTCCACGAAACCAGGCTGCTTACCTTGAAGGGTTGTTGGATCCAGGCTCGCTGCCCAGACCTCCGATTCCACGACTGCTGGCTCCTGCCACCAACAGTTTCTTACTTGCCAGAATAGCTTCCTTCTTTAGTGGCATCCCCTTCCTAACAGAACTTAAAGTTCCCTTGGTCCAATAACGGTCTTCAGCCTCAGACAAATCCAGCCTGACTTTAGTTTCCTCTGTTATGTTCTTTATTTTCTCTTGTCAAATTACCCTCTTAAACTATATTTTTTTATTTATATTTCCACACATGCGCCAATTGGTTCCCCCACTTCTCAAAACTCGAGTTTTGACACACACGCCGACACTTTTAAACCTCAGAAGCGTCTCTTTTACTAAATTTGTTTATTCTTCTTTTTTGTTTGTTTGTTTGTTTGTTAAAATGTTAACAATTTAGTACTTTATTATTCATTTACTAACAGGGTTTAACAAGCGACTGTCCAACTCTCACTCTTTTTCCCATACTAATTTAATAAAACTGTTTTATTCCTCATTCCTTGTTTACAAGTTTAACATTTCTTTATATAACTTATTGTTTAGTCTTTTCATTCATTAAAATATTAACATTAACATATCTTATAACATTTCTTTATTTATTTGTTTGCTAATATTAATAATTTAGTACTTAATGTTTATTATTTATTATCTTAATGCTTAATAGTTTATCTTAATGTTTATTTACTTATTACTATTTTGTTATAACATACTTATTTAATAATTATTCATTCTTTACTATTTACTTTTTATACGTATTGAAGACTTATTGGTTATAATACTATTATTTTGTAAAAATATTAACATTTACATATTAACATATAACATTCCTATTCATTATTTGCTTGCTGGAAAGAGAGAGAGAACCATTAAAATCCTATCTATAACAAATATTTCATTCAAAAATCAAAGAAATTTAATATATAAATAATAATAATCAAGGCCAGGGGGAAAGGGTTCACCCTCCACATCGGCTAGAGGCCTACCACCCAACGTCGTACCGAAGCACAATTTCGGTGGTGGAAGGCAAAGGAAGACGTCTAAGGCCACGGATAACCTCATAAAGAGAGAAGTGTTGAAGAACCCTCGACTTACAGCGTCTCAATTGAAAAAGAACCATCCCAAGCTGCTGGAAGCCATGTCTGTTCGAACGATCCAGCACCGGCTGCAGAAAGACTTGGGGTTACCAAGCCGTACCACCGCCAAGAAGCCACTTATCACTGACCGCTTGAAGAAGCAGCGTGTTGCTTTTGCAAAGAAATACGTTCATTGGACATCGGCACAGTGGAGGATGGTGATGTTTTCAGATGAAAGCATGTTCCAGATTCGATCTGCCAAGGTGCGATGCCGGTCATCTGCTAATCGGTACCACCTGGCCTACACGGTACCGACTGTTAAACACCCTGAGTCAGTGATGGTGTGGGGGTGTTTTTCTGGTGAGAAGGGAAATGGGGGTCTGTACTTCCTTCCCAAGAATGTGATGATGAATGGTGACTGTTATATTGACATTCTTAACGACCATTTGTTGAACCACTTCGCCATTCACGGCAGTGAGATTTTTATGCACGACAGTGCCCCCTGTCACAAGGCACAAGGTGTTAGAGTGGCTTGGCAATAGCCCCGATCTCAACCCCATCGAGAACTGTTGGCATTACATGAAGATCATGGCAGAGAAGAAGACTCCTAACCTCGCGAACCTCAAGATGGAGCTGATAAAGGTGTGGTGCAAGGAGATGACATTGGACTATTTCAGGAAGCTGTGATTCCATGCCCAAATGGCTCCAGGGGGTCCTCAAGAACAAGGGAGCCATGACTTCATATTGATGTAACTAAGTTTTTAAATATATTTGGTTTTTTATAATGATGTTTGTGCTTTTCCTCCAAAATGGTAGATGGTCCGAAGTCATTTTGCGGCGGGTGTAGACCACCAGGAGAAAATGTTAGAAACAGTGTGTCAAGGGCAAAACATAGATGTAATATATACAGGCTTTGCTAAAGCCTTTGATAGATGTGACCATGGAATCATTGCACACAAACTTAGGATACAGGAATTACTGGAAAGCAAGAAAGATAGCTATTTAATTTCTTGATGCAAAGAACACAAAGAGTGGTGGTAAATGGAGTTAAATTGGAAGTCTCGGAAGTCGTGAGCTCTGTCTCACATAGGACAGTATTAGCTCCCTTGCTGTTCATAATAATGAGTGCAGATATTAAGGACACTATTGTATCATGTTTCACAGATGACACAAAGATATGTAAGGAAATATTGAACAAAGTTGACATAAGAAAATTACAAAATGACAGTGAAACATTATTCCAGTGGGCAGAAGACAATATGAAGTTCAATGAAGAAAAATTCCAACTTCTAAGATATGGTAATAACAAGGAGCTGCAGAATAAAAGGTACAAAACTCTGCAAGACAAACAGATAACACCAAATCTACAAGTCTGGGATCTTGGAGTAACAATGTCGTTGGATACAGAATTCAGAGAGCACTACAGCATCAAAATTACAATGGCTAGAAAAATAATGGGAATCATCTGGAGGAGCTTCTGCAGCAGAAAAGCAAACCTCATGCTCAAATTATGGAAGAGTCTAGTCCTACCAATAATTGAGTATTGCTCAGTACTCACAAGCTCATACAGAAAATGAGACATTCCGAACATTGAAGCTATACAAAGGACTTTTACATCTAAGATAGAAACAAAAGGTGAAGACTACTAGTCTTGACTACAATCCCTGAAACTACTCTCTTGAAAGAAGGTGAGAGTGGTACACAATAATATACAGTGCCCGCGAAAAGTATCCGATCACCCTTGAAATTTGTATTTTTTACATAAAAAACAATGTTTAAATGTATACTAACCTTATATTAGTATTTTGTCATCTGTCCTTTGGTTTGGATGACTTGTTCTAGACGTTTTGGCATGGATTTAATCAAGTTTTGACAAACTTCCACTGATATTTCCTTGCACCATACCTTTTTGATGGCCTCTTGTAATTTTTCGACTGAGCCAGTGTCGTGGCATTCAACCTTATTTTTTATTATTAGCCACAGATTTTCTATCGGATTGAGATCTGGACTATTACCAGGCCAATCCAAAATATCAAATTTATTGTCAGTAATCCATTTTGTCACTATTTTGGCCCTGTGACATGGTGCACCATCATGCATGTATGTTTTTGTCCTTTGGATTGCCATTGCCATTGGAAGTTTATCCTGTAGCATTGCTAAATACCGTGCACCATTCATAGTTGTGTTCTTCGGAAGAAAATATAAGTTTCCACGCCCATAGTAACCGAAACAACCCCAAACCATCACACTTGGAGGGTGTTTCATTGTCTTTAGGGTGTATTTAGGGTCCATCCTATTTGAGCCAATAGGCCGGCGAACCTTTTTTGGACAACTTCTGAATGTCAAAAATGTCGACTCCGCTAAATAAAACCTTCTTCCAGTCATCAACAGTCCAATGAATGTATTTTTTACAAAATGCGACACGTTTTTTACGCATTTTTTCATTAATGAACGGTTTCTTAGCAGCATGGCGAGATGGTAATCCGAGTTTTTTTGGAGCCGCTCCTGGATAGTTCGTTCAGAAACACCAGATAACAAATTATTCATATTAAATTTTATTTCTTTCGCAGTTATTGTTGGGTTTTTCAATACTAAACGTTTCATAAGTTTGTCTGTTCGCGAATTTGTTTTTCTCGGTCTGCCAGATCGTTTTTTAGGGACTGGCGTGGTTAGGCCACCATTGTTCTTAGCCCGTGAAACCCATAAATTAACGGTACTTTGGGATATGTTTAATTCCTTAGCTATCTGTCTCTGTGATTTCCCACATGCATGCAAAGCAACAATAGCACCTCGACAATCACTCTTAAGTTGTTTTTTAGCACACATTATATATAAATTTTATTTACACCACTTTCTGTAAAAAAAAAAAAATATCAAGAAATTTACACAAACAGTGAAATCTGACAAATTTGAGACACAGCCACCCGCAACGAAGGCTACCAGAACACTAATTTGAGAATGCGTTGGATAGCTCTCATATCAGCGAGCAACCTCAAAGTTACCAGATGTCGCTAGAACAAATAGAAAGTGAATTACGTGTCTCTGAATATCAAGGGAAAATATTGTATTTTCTTGAGTGATCGGATACTTTTCGCGGGTACTGTACATGTGGAAAATACTTTGTCTTTGTCCCTAACCTTAGAAATGAAATAGAAACAAACTGGAATGAGAGAAGAGGCAGATTTTGTACAGTCCCAGCTGCTGTAGGACAGGGTGCCATGAAAATGAGGATGGGAAATACCCTCAGAATACGAGGCCCAAAACTTTCCAGTGCCCTATTGAGAGAAGTGAGGAATCTCCAGCACACTGACCTGAATAACTTCAAGAACCAGCTGTACAGATTCCTGTGCAAAATCTCTGACCAGCCATGCATGGCTGGCTATGAGGGCAGGAGGAGATCAGACAGAAATTACCTCCTTCACCATATCCTGCAAATGAAGTGGGAGGGTGATCCTGAACCATCATTCAAACTTGCACAAAGTAATATACTGTACAGTTATATATATAACGGGTGCGGCAAAAATAACGCCCTTTTTAGTTTATTCTCTTTTATTGAAGGAAATAAATCAATTACAGCATTTTAAGAGAAATAATAAGGTTTTTAAGAAAAATACAGCATTTTAAGAAAAATAATAAGTACTTTCTCAGTAAAAACTAAAAAATAACAAAATGATACAATATAAAACCAAAAAATTATACTGTATAAAACAATAAAAGAATGGTTGGTAGATAAATGGGTACCCTGGGTGGCCTAGTGGTTAAGATGCTGGGCTGCTTGTGGGGCATTTTTCAGATTCCACATTAAACTGTAGGTCTAAGGTGGAGTGAAAAGCTTGACCTTTGTCAGAATGAACAATTCAGATGGAAGCTAACCAAAGGTTACCAAAGGTAAAGGTATATATGTTACAAAGTGTGTAACCAGCCATTTCGCGTAATGGCTGAAACTTTGTCATTTCAGGAAATTGCTGTTTCACTTGGTCATTTCACAAAATGACTAAAATCTTCAGCCATTATGGGAAATGGCTGAAATTCCACCTTGGTCATTTCAGGAAATGGCTAAAATGACTTTTGTCATGAATTCATAGAAATAACAAATATCACAATAAAATTGGAAACCTTTATTTAACTGACTACATCTGCTAAAACATACATACATATATCCACAGGTCCATTCAAATAAGTGAGAAACACACTTCAAATAAACATTTGAATTTTCAATATAGAGATTTTCAAATACTAACCAGGCCTTCAATGTTATTCCGATGTCCGCCATTGAAGGCCTGGTTAGGTCAACTGTATGCCCTCGACAGTTGGTTAGGTTAAGTCATGTTATTTTTGTTAAAACTAAGAAAAATAACATAACTTAACCTAACCAATTGTCAATGGTATACAGTTGACCTAACTGGGCATCCAGTTCTACAGATCTACAGAAGCTAAGGCTAACAAAGACCCTAAGATCCACTCTAAGGTTAGCCCAAGAGAAAGGAAAGAGGAGGGGGTTAAAAGGAGAATAAGGGTTTAAGTAAGTAGCAAAACCTATCATTCGTGGGTTAACATTCATTCAGAAAAAGAGAAAGAAAGACTCCCCATCATCATCCGCCAGCCACTGCTGACAAGTCATAAAAATAGTCAAAGAGAATAGGAAAGGGGTGAAAGATGAAAAGAAGTAAAATAAAAATGCTTGCAAACCATGCAAACACAGTCTTAATTCAGTCATACCATGCAAACTACAGATATGCAAGTAAAGAGAGTTACAGACATGCAAGTAAGGAGAGGATAAGAAAAAGAAGGGGGGGGGAAGTAGGTAAAGTTAAACAAAAAATGGGTTAGTTTACGCTACAAGCTACATCTATGTTCGTATTAGTCTAAATTTTATTTTTTTTTAGAATAATTTTTTTGCTGGTATATCACAAGCTGGCATTAGACATCAACAGACTCATCCCCGAATACGACCCCCAGAGCTCCTGGTGCCAATTGTTTTTTTTATTTTAAACAACGTTAATATTTTTAAAATGTGTGTGCAGACAGTTTTTCAACACATTAACGCTGGTAGAGTTCATGATGGGTGTGGGAAGATTATTCTATTTATCAATTACTTTAAACATAAAGAAGTTTTTAGCGATATTAATAATGAAACATCTGCCACGCAACTTAAATCCATTATTACGAGTATTGCTATTATCAAAAGTGAACGGTTTGTCAAAATTTACATTAACGATTTTGAAAACTTCAATAAGCTCCCCCCTTAATCTCCTAGTTTCAAGTGAATGCAAGTTTAACTCTTTAATCCTATCTTCATAAGACTTGTTGCGCAATGACAGAATTAGTTTTGTGGCATGACGCTGAACCCTTTCTAACCTATCAATATCCTCATGCAAATACGGGCACCAAAACTGAATGGCATATTCTAAATGAGGCCTGTCCTGACTAGGGACTTGTAAAGGGGCAATATGATATCCTTTGATTTAAATTTGAAATTACGCGCCATGAAGCCTAACATCCTATTAGCTTTTGCGCAAGATGACAGGCACTGGTTCCTAACTTTTAAATCCTTAGATACGCGTACGCCTAAATCTACTTCCTCATCAATGCTCGCTAACTCTCTATCATCCACCGTATACGTGTAATTATTGTTGTGAGAACCTATATGCAAAACTTTACATTTGTCTCCGTTAAATTGCATCTGCCACTTATCCATCCACTCCATAATCCTATTTACATTGTCTTGGAGCCTATTTCTATCATTCTCATGAACAACCTTACCACCTATTTTAGTATCATCCGCGAATTTTGACACGTTACTAGTCAATCCTACATCTATGTCAGTAATGTAAATTACAAATAGTAATGGGCCTAACACTGAACCCTGTGGGACACTGCTACCTACATCCAACCACCCTGACTCACTACCATTAACAATGACCCTCTGTCTCCCAGCACGAAGCCATTCCTCTAACCAGTTAGCTACCTGACTGCGTATACCATGTGCTTTAACCTTTGCAATTAATCTTCTATGTGGAACTGTATTGAACGCCTTTTTAAAAACTAAATAAATAACGTCAGCCACTCTATGCCTATCATATTCGTGCACTATTTCATTATAAAATTCTAACAAATTAGTTAAACAAGATCTATAGCAGGGGGTTCCCAAACTTTTACCACCAAGGACCCCTAAATATTAATATAGTTAATATAGTTCATATAGTTAATGTTACTATTTTTCCAAAAGCTTAGAGACCCCCTGGAAGCTTCCTACAGACCCCTTTGGGAATCCCTGATCTATAGCATCAAAACCCATGCTGACTACTATTAATCAAATCTCTACTTTCTAAGTGATCGATGATATGATCCCTAACTACGGATTCCAAAAGTTTACTGACAATTGACGTTAAGCTAATGGGCCTATAATTGCTAGCTACTGTGTGGTTGCCTTTTTTGAAAATGGGCGTGACGTTGGCTAATTTGAAGTCTTCAGGAATAATCCCCGTTTCAAGTGACTGATTAAAAATTTTCGTTAAGGGGCCTACGATGTCTTTCAAATGTCTGGGATAAAAAGCGTCAGTGCCTGGAGCCTTGCTAACTTTTAGCCTATCGATATAATGAGCTATCTCACCCTCGTAAACAATTATTTCATCCAAAATAGTCTCACTACTAAATGGAACAATATCATCCATGTTGGGGACATTATTTACGTCTTCTATGGTAAAAACTGTTGCAAAAAAGTTATTGAAAATACCCGCCATCGGCTGAGTGTCAGAAGCCAAAGCGCCATTAACATCCACTAGAGGGTCTATGTTATCTTTTATTGGCTTACGATTATTGATGTTTTCAAAAACGTTTTTGGATTATGTTTACTATCCGCAGCTATAAGTATCTCTAAATTACGCTTAGCATTCCTAACTGATCTTTTAACCTGACGTCTAAGCTCGATATATCTATTAAAGTTAGCTGCTGTCCCATTGCGCTTATTAAGTCTATACGCTCTGTTACGCTCATTTATGAACTCGCCTATTTCCCTAGTCCACCACTTGGGCCTACGAGGAATAAACTCCCTTTCAATATTCATAAAACTTTCTTTAAACACCTCCCAATGCAAATTTGTGTCATTACCCATAAATAAGTTAACCCAGTCCACTACTCTCATCCTATCCTCAAAACTATCGAAATTGGTCCTACGAAAATCAGGGACTTCTATTACGTTACTATCGTTAGTGTTTTCTATCAATAACTTAAACCTAAGAATTTGATGATCACTACATCCTAAACCTTCGACTATATTTTTGCCGTTCATCATCACTAAATCTAAAATATTGTCACTGCATTGGTTCGGTAACCATCTTTCGTAAAAACTTATCTTCCATGAACTCAACCAATCTCAAACCCTCCTCATTACCAGTAAAAGTCTTGTAATTAACATTAGGGCAGTTAAAGTCTCTGACAATTATACTATTCCAATTGTCAATTTAAAGTTACCAAGAAGTGAGTAAAACTAGTATCAGTATTGAGGGGTTGAATGGGAGATCTATAAACAACAAAATTAAAACTAATACTACGCGCCCTGACTTCAACGCATATCGCATTAATTGCTGCTGGAAAATCTATCTTAACCTCGATAGCCCTAAGGAAATTATGAATGTACAGCAAAACACCGCCACCAAACCTATGTAACCTATCATTAGTAAAGAGTTTAAAACCTGGTGTATATCAAGTTCCCCCAACAAGTCCTGAGTCATGGTATTTAACCATGTTTCAGTGATAGCAACTATATCATAGTTGCTGGAATAAATTATTGCCTTAAATTTGTTTAATTTATTTCTAATACTATGCGCGTTACAATAAAAGATGTTTAAGTTATTTTTTACCATGGGCTGGTGTTTTAAACTATTTTTGACATCGGGCCCACATTCCCCGGACCTACAACTTTTAAAGAAGGCTTTGACCTATACAGCTTTCGTACATTTTTGTCAATTAACCTATCTAGCCTAGCATTACCTATTTCATTTAAATGCACCCCCATCTTTTATAAAAAGGCTAGGATCACTGAATTTGGACCACAGCTTTACGAAGGGTACATTTTCCTCAGCACAAATCTCTTGTAATTTAGTATTCAAAAATATTGTTTTAGACATAATCCTAAGACCCAAACCATGCCTAGGGGTAATACCTAGAACTAAAGACCTATCTGACCTCACCTTTAGGGACCTAATTAACCCCCTATATCTCTCCAAAAGTTCAGGCACTCTCGTATCAGGCCTGTACGAGTTGTTGCCCCCTACCATTGTCACCATCATCGAGTGACGGGAGGCAATGTCAATCCTGTCCACTTCATCTCTAACTCTGTCAACCATGGCCCCTGGGAGACAGACCCTCCTCCTCTTGGTTGGATGCCATTCAATGAACTCTGTGTCCATATAGTGCACTAAAGAGTCCCCAATTAAAATAGTTTCTCTCTCATTCACGTCCCTTTCCAAATGGGTGAAAGGGTTCGAAACCTCGATGGAGGGGGGATTCCTATCACCTAACATACGTCGCCTAGCTCCACCCTTAACTTCTCTAAATCCCTCCCCATCTACTAATCTCGGACCAACCTTAACCCCTTCCTCAACTCTATCCAACCTTCCTGATAAGCTACCTAAACTAGAAACTAGGTTATGCACCTTACCCTTCAAATTACTAACGTCTTCAATGTTAGTATTGGTTCGGCTTTTGTCAACCATAGCCCTACCCCTGTTCTCATCAAATGTTGCAAGTCTTTCCATTACCTCACATACACTGCGTTTTATGTCAACTATTTCCTCCCTTAACTCACAAAAGAAACAAACTGATCTCTCGGTAATCGCCATAGGACCACCATTATAATCTTTAAAATCTGAATACCACCAGTTTACCCCCACACCTATTACATGATGCTTTCTGCGATGACATCGCGCAGTTAAAATTAGTTTAAGTTAAATTAAACCAGCACGCTATGAAAACTTCTAAATTGCTAAAAATCACTAATATTCAATTACTTAACTATAACAATGTGAATATAAACGCAAGTATATAAAATTCAAAACTTTCCAAAAGTAAAGTTATTAGCAATATGCAAAAGTAGATGCAATATCAGAGAGCTCAGGAAATGCTCAGGCATTCAGTAGAGTTGCACCGATGTATCGGTATCGGTATCGGTATCGGCCGATACTGTTCTGAAAACTGATACCGATACCGATACTTTGAATTACTGTTTTTTTAAGAAATTATCTTATTTTATATAAAATTAAATTTTTTTATTATTATACAGTAATATCTTATTTAGTTGTTTAATATATATTTTATCAAAATTAGCAATGTTTACATTTACTAACAAAACAAAAAATCATAAAATGTAACTATAGGCCCCTATACAAGATTACAAATATTCAATACAGTAATACAGTATCATCTAAATATACAATTTCAAATTACAGTAATAGTTTTCAGTAAAAATGAAAATTTTGTAAAGCTGTTCATAGATGGCACCACGTGGCATGCATAATCATAATAAACCATTCAGTTGCTTGAATCTTGTGTGTAAAGTTATTGATAATACACTACCATTATATGCATTCATTGGTTTAGAACTTTATATAATAAGATATATATATATATTTTCTTTTTCTTAATTTAATTTCAAATATATATATTGATAAAATAAAAAATATTTCTGGTAAATAAATTTACAATTCTTATGTATTAATAATGGCTATAGGGCCCAAGTAAGCTAGACCAGCCTACAGTGATAGCAGTACTTTTACTGTATATACCCCAATATATACGTGTATGATAATATAGTTTACAGTAATAAGTTATAAAATTATCATCTTTGTATTAATTTAATTTAAAATATTTTTATACAACATTAAATTTATACAACATTAAATAAGAGCTGTATATTAAAAATTTATACATTTTATTGTAGACATAATTTTATAAGTTGTTTGTTTGCAATGTTTTTTACTTTTTTAGTACATTCAATTTTAAACATAATTAAATTACAGGCTCTAGCTATATATTATAATATATTATATTATTATGAAATTAAATGGAACTAAAGTTGGGATTGGGAAAGGCATTTTAAGTTAATTGAGATATTATATCATTTACTTGAACTTTTATTAATAATCAATTTTAAAACAATTAATTAAAAAGTATCGGTATCGGCACTTTTTTTGTGGTATCGGTATCGGCCAAAATATTGGTATCGGTGCAACTCTAGCATTCAGTTGACCTAACTGGGCATTCAGTTGACCTAACTGGGCATTCAGTTGACCTAACTGGGCATTCAGTTGACCTAACTGGGCATTCAGTTGACCTAACTGGGCATTCAGTTGACCTAACTGGGCACTCAGTTGACCTAACTGGGCACTCAGTTGACCTAACTGGGCACTCAGTTGACCTAACTGGGGCTATTGCACTCACTTTTTTTAGTTTTTTTATGGTTAATGAAAAACATGAAGTAGGGCTTTGCCAAGGCTGTGCCTGGTATAAAAAAAAATAGAAATATATTTTAAACTTTTCTATTAAGACAATATCTAAGACTATGGCACATTTCCCCCATGGAATGGGGCAAATGCACCCAGTCACCTTCTTTTAAAAAAAATCAGATACCATAAAGCCGATAAAGCAAAAAATTATTTATTACTTTAGTACAATAATTAGATGTATTGTCTGCCTAATGTAGAGAGATGTTGCCAAACACATTGCAATAAAACAACTTTTTTTTATTGAATGTTGGCTTCTGAAGTTTTTGAACAATGTTAACAGCTTCAGTTTCAAAGAGGTCTCAATTGTTGGGTGGTGCAAATACGATAAATTCATTGTTAGATAGTTCATAGTTACGCCTGAAATATTTGATGATCCAAATCTCAGGAGAAACACCTTCCAGAAGTTTGCAACATAGTGGAAAATCGTTTTCTTTGATGTAAATCTAACTAGGACATAGTCTCCTTCTTGAAGCTGGGATTCTGGCTCTTCCGCGCCACATTCCGGTTCAACCTCGTGAATTGGTGAAATGTCACTCAGGGTGGTCATCATCAGACAAGGAAAGGTCATCAGCATCAGAGGATGAAGATGACAGTACTTGGGTGAGTGATTTCCTCTTTTTTGTTATTCCAGATGTTGATGCATGCTGGTTGATATCGTTGAGGGTCACACTTTTTCCAGGTGATACTAGGAGTCTTCTTCCCCGAGAAACAGCAGCTGACTTTCTAAAGGGACTAACCAAGTCTGTTGCAGGCTCCATATGAGGTCATTTGATCTCGTCTAGTATGCGCTGTTTGTTGAGTGGATAGATGCCAGTAGTTTGAAAGGCTTTTTTCACCATTTGGGTTGTACTGGTACCAGTTTCCTGCATTACAGTAAGAAGATTCAGCAGAAGATGAGGGAACCACTGTTTGGGCAAGGTAGCATAATGCTTACCTGCACCAATCTTCCACTGGGTGAGAACAGTCCTCCAAGCTTTCTTCATAGGGCCATATATGCTGACATCAAGTGGTTGAAGGAGATGTGTGCTGTTGGGTGGGAGGAATATAAACTTTATATTGTTCTTCTCACACTCTTCGATAATATCTGCAGAGAGATGAGAAGATAGGTTGTCCCCAATTAAAATTCTTGGCAAGTCATTTTGCAAATGCTTGTAGTATGGTAGAGCCACTTTTGTAAATCAGTCTTTGAAACAATGAGTATCGAACCAGCCTGACTTACTTCTATTATACCGAGCATTAACAGGCCCACCTCTTAACCAATTGTCCATTAAATGCTCAGCACAGTAAACTACATAGGGATCTAAAAGTCTACCAGAAGCACTACAAGCAAACATCACAGACACTGATGTTTTAGATGTGTTCATCACTCGTTCAGCATGTTTGATGCCTTTTCTGTACAGCATAGTTTTAGACTGGATCATCTGAAAGATTAGTTTCATCATAGTTCACTATATTTTCAGAAGGCATGGCATTTACACCACTAGTTGCAAGATTATCAAAAAAATGTTTAATAGTTTCAGTACTTATAGCAGCTCGTTTACGAGAAATGTTTTGGCACATGCGCTTTGTGAGTAGTTGTGAATGGCATTTCATGAAACTTCTCCCCCATTCAACACCTGGCAAATTGTCTTTGAATTGGGGTACACATCGGCCAGATTTGTCAAGGAATGACTTTACAAAAATACAGAGCTCTAGGTCATGAAATGCATAGCCATAATCACCTAGAATGGAGGCGTGCTGTGCTATGCTTTGCTCTTCTTCTAGCAAGAGTGCAGTCGATCTACCAGCCATGGTGTGTTTCCAAGCACCACTGAAATGGTCACGTAGAGTTAGGGCTGCCAAATCAACAGATCTTGAATAAAGGACACTTGCACGCTACTGTATATTCCATTGCTTATCATGATAAAAATTTACTTATGCAATATTTTTTACAATTTCTTTATTATATTCATAGATAAAATATGTCTAGAAAGTCGTACACTTGTAAAATCACACTACTGTATTGAAATGAAACATTTTTAAATTTGTATAATATTAGTAAAGAAATTGGAAATATTTTTGTTTTTTGGTCTTGTTTCTAAAAAATCACTAAAAAAAAGTTTTGTGAATTTTTCTAAAAAAGGTGCTAAGACATGCGTAATGAGTGAACGCTTTAATGCATAAGGTTATTAGAAAAAAAAATTAGATACGAACAAGCCTTAACTTTCAGTAGTGCGACACGTAAAATAATGTTTTCTAACTTTCTAAGAGAGGGAAACCTAGTATATAATTAAGTATTCTTACCTAAGTATTCATCTGAAGATATTCTTCAACTCATAAAAAATAGAATCACGTCAAAAACTCATGAAGCTGGTTTAATATGGCAATTTGGCAAAGCACAAAAAATATGTTAGTGGGCGATGCCTTCCTCATTCCTCTCCAGCAAGGATGACAATGGCAACAGGCAATGGGGGCAGGATTGCCAACTCTGATTTACTAGAAATCACATCTGAATGTTGAATCTCACTTCTCCCGATTAACGAATTAATTAAGTTTACAAATTTGAGACGGAGATGTTTTCAGTGATGAATAAAATTTTGAGAGTCAATTACTGAATTAAAGGACATATGGTGTCCTTTCCGAGTTTATCAAAGGACAAGGACACATGAGCTGAAATAAAGAACTGTCCTTTGAAATAAAGGACACTTGGCAACCCTACACGGTAGAGTTCTCCTTGGTATCTGCATCCGAGTGGATATGCTTTGAATGCTCTGACCTTCTTGGATGAGCTGCAATGCTTCCTGAAGGCATGGTCACTGTAGGTTTTGGGCTTCTTTGCCCCTCCCACAGGTTTATAGTTCCGGACCATCTCAACAGTTACCTAGATATTGACCTGGAAAATAAATATGGACTTTTAGGAAAACAATATAAAGACTTTGTTTGCATAACAACACAAAATGTCACTAAACCAAGAAAGCACACAAACATATAGAAATGCTGTAGAAAGAATAAATATTTATAACTGGGCGCATTTACCCGAGACAAAGTGGGTGCAATTGCCCCAAGAAGGGTAATAATTCTTGCTTCATACGGTATACAGAACTGAAACTTTAATCAAATCTACCTTAACATATTTATAGTTCATATGCACAAAATTGGCCAGTTTTTTATTTTCCTTTATAGTTTGGCAATGTATAATGTTTCCGGTTAAATGCTTAGTTCATTTTGGGAGAAAAATTATTATACCAATTAAATAATCTTTAAAAATTATCTAGACAGCTGATTTGCCTTTCATATGTAAATTAGACATTAATGATGAAGTGCATACCTCTAAACAAAATTTTAATTAGGAATTCAATTTCTAATACTACTATATATAGATTTAAACATATGTGGGTATGATTACCCCACTTTACATCATTCAGTTGACCTAACTGGGCATTCAGTTGACCTAACATAGTGTAGTGTATCATGCATGGCACCTATATTTATCATTCATGTATGTAATCTACTTTGTATTATTTACAATTGATCATATAGCCTTGTACCATTGAGTCTGTAGCTATTACATGTGTATGAGCTGTGGAACCTGTGTGCAGGTTCCATAGCCTGTAAGCTGCAGAACCTGCATGCAGGTTCTGGAGCCACTTCATTTTGTGTATATGAAAATAATGTACCATATCTTGAAATTCTCAATGCCAGTTTTTCTTTTTTAAATTATAATTTAAAGCCCAAATTAAATATTGTGTATGTCCATTGTTCTAAATACTGAAATGTAGGCAGTATTGTCTTAGTGTTGATACCTAGATACGCATTTTCTATCACTCGCGGATCTGAGATGGAGAGAGAGGGGGGATACTTTTATATTTTTTCAGATATAATTTTAGAATTTTGGTCATTTTAGTGGATAAATATTACATATATATTCAGTTGAGGATTTTGCTTGGAAAATTGTCTTACCTTATCATTTACACACTAGCCAGTATATTGTCAGAGTCATACCATATTTTCCTAAGTCATTTTTTGTGGTTTTGAGAAAAATGAAAAAAAGTGTTCAAAATTAAATTACTTTATGACTGGAAAATATGAATTTTTGCAAATATCACCTTTATAGTTCATCCTACAAGGACGAAATTTGTACCAAAAGATGCACAATTTTTTTTACATGGCATTAGCAACAAAAACTAAAAAATGTCAAAAAGTGACTTAGGAAATTTTGCTTTGACACTGATGATATGCAACTACATCATCACCAATAAATAACTTGAAACACTCAATTACTTTTCGTGATCAAACCCAATATTTGGATTTATACTGGAATAAGAGTGCTGTAATGAAGGCTTCTCTGATGGCCTTTTGTCTTCAAACAAATTTGGAACATGAGTCCAGTTTTTCTCTAATTGAATAGGTTCATTTTCCCATTCACTCTCAACACTGGTGTCACTAAAATCACTAAGACAATCACTATCCTCTTCCTCAGTAGTAATGTAATCAGAATCAGTGTCACTAACATCTATTTCACTCATTATGAGTGTTTATAAGTATAAAAAGCAATTATGACAAATACAAGTCAACCACTGCCATAAACACTGCTCAAGGGCATAAATGACGCAATGTTTATAATGTTAGCCCCACCCACAAATTATACTCATTTGTGATTGGTTGACAGATTTGAGTCAATAAACTCCTCCTACAACTCAGAAATCCCTCAGTAATATTCTCCTTAAGAATATTAGAGTGGTAGAAAAATTAAATGCATATGGATAACGCACGTTACCCATGGGATATTGGCATGCGTGTCTCATGGATAACGCGCATTTTCCATCAGGGCCAGCAGGTTAATATTTCACTTACACTTAAGGCAGAGGGTCATTCTTATAAATGTAGCCCAATATCATAGTGATAAAATTCATTATTAGGAATCTGAAATTTTACTAAATCTGTTTTAGGGGTGGTTGAAGTCTGAAAGCAAATTTAAGGAAAGAAGTTTTTTACGCATTGATGATGGATCAACATTACAAAGAGTTCAGGTAAAAAGAAGAAAAAATAATTTTTATCCATCTCATAATTTAATTCTAAACCCTTTTTTTTTAGTTGATCTCATCAAATATGTGCTTGGGTTAGGCTTTAGGTCAAGGTTGTATCACAACCAACTTCCAACTGGGATTCATATAGCTAACTTGAAAGTTGAAGCCATTTAGTGTTTTTGTGTTTAATGGAATTACTAATAAAAATCTAGGATTAATGTACATTACTATTGTTTATTTATTTCTTGTGTGTAAACTAGGATTAAAGATGCATTGCTCATGATTGTTCAACTCTTATCTCTTATGTACAATATTGATCTCTGTATGGTATTGGTATAATACCTTCAATAATGACTTTGCATTTGTTATATCGATAGTGATAACTTAAGATTAATACATACTGTACTTTAATAATTCTTATTCATGATTTATGTATTATTAGTATTAATAATAGTTTTATTTTTAATAAGAGCCCAGTAAAGCCTGAAGCTTAAGAGCCAAATTAAATAACATAAATAGTCCAGCTTCACAATTATTTGTCATTGTAAATTGTAAGACCACTGTATTTATCTTATTAATCCTTTCACTATGATGATGAGTATGCATTTGTCATGGTTCCTCCCATGATGTACTATGATGATGAGCATGCATTCATCATGACTAATGTTGGTTATTTAGGAGCAAATATTTCTCGTAGTGCACTGCAAAGTTTCTTGTTTGATATTCAAAGTATGGACTGGGAATTGATGATGTCATTATGAAAGAACATCACTTGACGCGAGTCATTCAGAAAGGGTTAATGATAAATGTTCAATTTAATTCAAATCATTCACTTGTGATGAACTATGAAATAGAAGAAAAAATAATTGGGTATATAATGTAATAAAATATATTAAGCTATGAGTCCTAGGTCTTAACTGTTTATCACAAACAAGGCTACAACTTTTTAGAATATAAGAAACACAAGGATAACTCAAAGCTACTAGGGCCCCTCTAGGTTATCCCTGTCCACAATAAGAACCAAACCACCCCAAATACATACTGCACTATTTACTCCAAATACTAAAACTGTAGGCCTAAAAAGAAACCAAGCTATTTACAAAGTTTCCTCTCAAAATATGCCTCAAATTACTTCTAGACCCATTAGATTGTTATTCAAATACATGCAAGAACCCCAGCTGTTCATAAGATTCCCCTATTTACTCATAAATATCTTGATCCATCTCTGTGAGATGGAGAGCTCAAGACAGCAATTCTCTCTTACATCAGGCTAGGTCTTGAGGTAGGGCCACCAACCTGACCTCTGTGTAAAGAGAGACATATGCATGACTCCAGATTCCTGGGATCTTGGGAGCATTGCTCCAGTAAATTTGACCATGAGAAAAAGTAAATTTGGGTTTGGGTTTTGTTCATCCGCTAGATGTTATGCAATTTTTTTGTGTATACGTTCTTGTACAAACCAATTTTTTTAAATTACAAATTTAATTATTTTAAGTTTAGTTGGTAATTCCATATTTAACAATTATTTTTATTTTTTGTTAAGCTTCAATGTTTTGATAATTAAAATTTTATTAAAACTTTTTTTTTAATATAAAATTATCAGGATTGGACTATGTTCCATTGATCTCGGCCAGGTTTGATAAATTGGCCAGATAATTACTTGTGTGGTTTTAAGTAATCCACCATGACTCTAGAATTGAAAAGTTTAGTTAAGTTTAAACTCACTTTTACTTACTTTAACTTACCTACTTTTACTTACTCTTCCTTACTTTTACTAAGTTTAAAGCACTAAGTTTAAAGCACTTACTTTTAAGCACTTACTTTTACTTACTTTCATTGTACTATATTTACTTACTTTTACTCACTTTTACCATACCATATTTATTTACTTTTACTTATTTTGTATTTTTTCAGGTAGTCAATAATCAATAATGGATCCTAATATTGATGAAGTTGGAGAGAAAAGTGAGGGTGTTAAAAGGGGTTACTTTTGTGGTCACTGCAAGAACAAATATTCAAAGAAGCAAAACTAGGAGGAACATTTTAATTCCAAAAAAAATATTTGTTACAATACAAGAGGTCCCAGAGTTTGGGCCCACAGCTTAGATATTGCAGTAAAGAAATACCAGGATGAAGTGCAGCAAAGAGATACGGCAAAGCAGTCATTTAGTTTGTTCACAAAATGTGCTAGTGCTAGACCTCAGAAAAATGAACCAACTTCATCAACTGCTAATCTAGAAAATGAAACTTTTTCACTAGATGTTTCACAGACTGAAGAAAGTGCTTCTCCTCCACCTAAGAAACAAAAGGTAAGTGAGGAATCTGCGCATCAGACTAACAAAACTGCTTTAGAGGAATTTGAAAATTCCCAAATCCAGAAGACATTGAATGCAATTTTGCGCCTAACAAAAGAAACTCACCAAGCTGTTGTGGTTAATAAAGAGAAGTCAAAATATGCCTTCAAGTTCAAGTGTTGCATCCAAATCTAATAAAGCAAAAAGCAACAAATTTGACATTTCCATAGCCCATTTAAGCAAGTGTAAATCAATACAAGAAATCCTGAACAATGATTTGATCAAATCTACATTCAAATTGGTGGAAAAGAAGGATCTAGGGCATGCTGATGATTCATTTTCAGTACCAAGTGATATAATGGAAAACATTGCAAATAGTGACACTAATATGCCTGATGTAGATATAGCTGTTGAGGATGAAGATGATGATAATCAAGAAGATATTGATGATGCTTCTGATGATAAAATGTTTACATTATATTGCATAGCTTGCACAGACCCCAAAGCATGTGCTTCAGACAAACATTCTAACATAAAAGGTTACTTCAATGTTAAAGATTTAACCTATGTATGCAAACAAGGAGAAAATCAAGAGAGATGGTTTAGAAATCTGAAAACCCACCTGAAGAGACATTTAATTAAACTTCAGCATCATCAAAGAGCTGCTGTTTATGAAGTGATGAAAACATCTTCTCGGAACACTACTAAACGCATAGAAGACTTATGTGGCAACATCTTATACTACATAATGAAAACAAACACTGCATGGGCTCTATATCCAGTACTTCTAGCTGTATTACATAGGTCAGGTTGTGAGGTTGGAAATTTGAATCATAGCACACATGCGTGCGAGACAATTTGTGAGCTATTAGATAATCAACTTAAAGAACAAACTGTAAAGTGGTTCTTAGAACAAACTTCAGTAACAATAACAGCTGACATTGGAACAATTTTGGGATTAAGCATGCTAGTTGTATTAGTTATGAGTGAAGAAGATAAGACTGTAAAACTTGCTGGGATAAATTTAGTACGCAGCAAATCAGGAGTTTATTTGGCCAATGAAATTTTTGATGTGTTGAAGTCTCCTAATCACTTGAAACTATCTGAAGAAGCAATTAAATCCAAGGTATCTGGAATGGTTGGAGATGGGGCTTTTTGTAAGGACAATGAGCCATTTAAAAACGAAATGAAAAAGTTGTTTGGAGAAAATTTCAAATTTCGATGGGACTTAATGCATCTTGTGAACAGAGCCCACGTTGATGCATTGAAGAAAATTTGTAAACTAAGTGAGCTTTTAGACTTTATTCAGAATCACTTCAAATCTGAGATCAGGCCTTGACTATACCAATATGGTTCTTGACAATATCATTGGTTTTAAGAGACCAAAACTCAAATCTGATACTCGCATGGTTAATTACGAATTTGATCAATTTGACAGATTTGTGGAAAATTGTGTGTTTTTTGATCATCCACAAGAGAAAGAAATTAGTGCCAAGTTCTATGTATTGATTTCCTATGTACCGTAACAAAGATTATGTTGCAAGTAGCTCAAAAAACCACAGTTAGTGCAGAATTTGTAGAAAATATATTTTATAAAGAAGGAGGGAAAACTGTTATGTTAAGAGTGATGGAAACAATTTCAAATTAGCTAATGGAGGAAATGCAAATGATGTAGTTTCTGAATTTAAGCACGATACCACAGGGCAGCAAAAGGAACTAACAGCTGAGGATTATATCCTAAATGAAGTTTACAAATACATCAAGAAACGTTCTGATTACTACCAGGTTGCTGAAGTTGCTAGACCATCCAGAACCAGATCTGAAAGTAGTTTTACAAAAGACTCAGTGATAAATTGGCTGACAGAATATATAGAACAGCTGTGGAGAGGAATCACAGAGATATTAAAGCATTTTGATAAAGATGGATCAACTGCCTGGAGTGAAGCACCAGCTGAAGGGACATTCTCCATTCTTGGTTACATTGTTGAACACAAAGGATCCATTAAGCCATCTCATTTGACTAAGCTGTGCAGAATTGTGAAGGAGGGTCCAGCTCCAGGCACTAGATCTGCTGTAATGATCACACAGAAAGCCGTTGATCAGTGGCCAAGCATACATGGCGGTAAATTCACAACAAATGCCTACATGCAAGGTCTAACATCGTCCACTGTTGCTGCTGCAATGAATAAATAAACTTAAGGTGAGTTATAAACTGTACATTATTGTATTATTATGTTTAGCTAAAACAATTTGTAATTGGTATGTCGTCAATTCAAGAGTTTACTATCATTAACCTATCTAGTGGTGTAAGGGGGAAAAAAGTAAATTCAGAGCTGTGCTCCAGTAAATTTTTTCAAATCTGGAGTCATGGACATATGCATGGAACATTTGCAAGGTTGTGTCATATCAACTAAAACCTTACTATTTAAAAGATTTCTCTCTGATTTAAAACCTCAAGTCTTTTCTTAAAGCTATCCAAAGTAGTACGGTACTATTCACCACTGCATTTGGCAAGTCATTCCAAAAATCCACCATCCTAAAACTGAAGAAATACTTATGTACATCTAATCTAGAAGTCTTCTTTCAAAATATTTTTTGTCATGACCCATAGTTCTAAATTGTCAGATTCTAACGAGACAATTTTTTTATCTGCCCATTTATGCCTGCAAACATTTTATATAGCTCAGTCATATTGCCTGTAATACACCTTTAAAAAGAAAATCATAATTCCTTTACTTTATCCCTATAATTCTTTGTCCTCAAACCAAGGGACAAGTTTAGTTGCTCTCTGCTGAAGATCAAACATATCTATATCCTGCCTGTATACAGTATTTTAAATGTGGTATGACATAGGAATTGTAAAGTTTAGTTATTACCTCTTTACTTTTGTAACTCACATTTCTATTTATGTATCCAACATTTTATTAGCTTTGTTTCTAGTTTATAGGTACTTTTTTCAAGTTTTAAGTTTTTTTAATAATTACACCTAGATCTTTAAGGAAAAAGCCTTTGAACAACAAATTTCCACTTGTTTCATATCCAAATTTTTGGTTTTCTCCTATCTGAAGAACTTTACATTTATGGCAATTGAATTGCATTTACTATTTCTCGACCCAGGCTATAAGTTCATTTAAATTTCTTTTTAACCTGTAACTACATTTTATCTTTTTAACTGCTCCAGCTTGCTTTGTGTCACTTACAAATTTAGAAATTTGTGTACTTATCCCATCCCCTAAATCATTTAAGTATGCACTCTAAATGGTAATGGTTCAAGGACTGATCCCTCAGGAACCCCACTAAACACTTCCTGCCAGCCACACTTGTACCCATTTGGTATAATAACTGTTTCCTATCCATTACCCCCTTCTACTCAGTTCAGTACCTACCCAGAGATTCCATGTTTCAATTTATACAAAAAACATTCTGTGAGAAACTTCATCAAAAGCTCTATTAAAATCTAAATAAATAAATGCCAATATCTTTCCATTAGTCTGGAACTTCAAAAGACCTCCAGAAGATTTGTTAATTTTAGGAACTCCAAAAGATTTGTTAAACAAGACTTGCCTGACCTAAGTCCATGTTGTGAATCTAATACTGGGTTGAATTAATCGTAGAATTTTATTATTTTCTCAGGAACTTTCCAACAAGTGACATCAGGCTAACTAGCCTAGAGTTTCCTAATTCTTATATTTTGTCCTTAAAAAGTAGGCATTACATTACCCATTTTCCAATCTTCAAACTTGTATTTTTGCATACTGCAATGGCCTGTCAGACATGATGCTAAATGCCTTCCTTAAATATCTTAGCAAAGATATTATCAGGCCATGCTACATTATTAGGTTTTAATTTACTAATTGTATTCAATATATAAATAACTAATACTAACCCTGTCTAACACAGTGGCTACTATCCTCCACATTAAGTCCAATATTTTCCAAGTTATCCAACTGATCCATTACTTTCTAAAGATCCAGTACTAACATTTTTTTCTGCTGTGTTTGTAAAATGTAAAGAATTTTTTGTGGCTCCTTTCCACACTCTGGCTGAATTTATTTCTGATTCCCCTTTACTCCTAATTAATCTATTTAACACATTCCTTGTACATTTGTATCTTTTTAAATCTTCCCTCCCATTATTACTTTCAAAAGTTCAGAAAGCCGCCACCTTGTTTATAATCACTGTTGCTATCTCCACCATAGTGGCTTTGTTTTTATTTCTAATAGGTCTAAAAGGTATTCATGCTGTCTGAATATTACTTGAAATACATTTAAATTCATCCCATATCTTGTATAGGTACACTTTTATTTGCTGAAACTTTCCTCTAGTTTACTAATTTTAGCAAGGTCCTAAACTTATTAGAATCTTTTGAAAAGTTTGGAATTTTTTTCATTGTTAGTTGAGGTTGTATTTTGCAATTTATTCTGAAGTGTTTTCTGGTGATCAAGTTATCAGAGTTATCCTAATTTATTTTTGACATTAAAATTCCATATGATTAGAACATTATCCTTGTACTGACTTCCCTTATTTTCTATAATTGTCCTTTCATCAACTTCATACTTTAGCTTTGGTTTGGTGACCATTCTATAAAAAAGCTCTGACTCTGATACTTTTCTCTATTGCCATTTATACCAGTGTCTAACCATACTGATTTTATCCTGTCATCAATCTTTATAGAGTTTACCTCTGCAGAAGAATTTTTTTCACTTATATATGTAAGTACTCTCCCTCTAGGTGGTAATAACATTAGCTTAACATGAGTTCTTAGGAGTTCCTTAAGTCTTTGATACATTTTCAATCATTCAACCCAAGAATTAGTTCTTAATAAGAGAAACATGGACTTTGAACAGACTTTTCATGTCTTATCTAGAATTAACCTTGCTCTTAATTGTAAATTTTTACCTTCGAATGGTTGTTGAGACTAGGTCTAATAATAACAATCAATGTTGCCTGTTATTTTATGGGAATCTTTGTCTCATTTATATCATTCAGATTCTTGGGAAATGGTGTTTTAAAATACTGTACCTCGAGCTGTTTTTAGGAAGTTAAGTTTTGTTGTTATACACACAATAAGCAAACAGATAAGATCCAGGACCCCTTTTCTTCCACATGGAGGGTGAGAGTGAGTGTAAATTCCAGTAGTTGCCTGAGCATGAGCAATCACAAAGTAGGGATTAGTCCAACTCAACCAGGATGGTGGAAGTCAAACACAGGCCTTTGTAGCGTGAATCCAATCTCAAACCAGGCAAACCCAGTTTGTCAGTATTTCCTTCTTGTACTTATTTGAGGGTGCCATTTTGTGCACTATTTGAAGTAAATGATATTTGACGCAGCCTACTCCAACAATAATTGATGCCCATATGATACACAGAATTTGAGATGCATGATTCCTTTTGAATGTTCCCAACATAAGAGATTGTTTTAGAATGAAAGTACCACAGCCTATTTCATTTCTTAACCAACATTATTTTATTTATTTTGATCATCAGGTAATTGTGCCAAAGTCCTTGCGGCCAAAAAATCTTGCATATCATGCCTGTCTTTGCATTGAAGGAAAACTGGTAGAGTCTCTTGGTTCTGAACAAAGTGTGGAATTAATCACTGATAAAATAACGGTTTGTTATGGTTATTTACATAAATTCTTACATTAAATGAACTTTATTAGTTATAAAACAACTTAAAATGAACATTATTCTCTTTATTTACTTTGGTTGATGATTTTTTTTGTTTAAAACTTCAAGGTTTGATTCTTAAATTGGAAAGGGTCAGGTTTAATCCAAACAGACAATTTTCATTTCACATTCAACCACTATCATTTTTCAGTCACACAAAAGCTAATCTGGGTCCTCCCTGACCCCATAATTAATAGGAGTTGAGGGTTATATAATTGAATTGTTTGTTATAAGCACTGTTTATATTAATCTGCATAATATACTTTATTTTAACTTGCACCAATTAAGGTATTAGATCAAACTCATTATAATTTATTACTCATCAGGTTTTAAGTCCTGGAGCACCCCTTGACTATCCTTTTGTAGAGAGAGCAACCTATTTGGAGGAGGACATTCGTCTCTTACCCCATTTTAGAGTTAGAACTAGGAACTTTTCAATATTTTTGAGGGTTCGTTCTCAGGTCAGTAATTTAAATAGTGGAGTGATAGAACTTGTAAAGCTAGTAGTACCATTTGTTAACTTCTTCATTGGCTTTTATTTTTATTTAAGTAAAGCTCACTTTGTACATAAGTTTCCTCAGTTGGTCAGATCTTAGGTCCTATGTTTTTAGGAAATTCAAAAAGTTATCCTTTTCTCTAATTGTTGAAGGCAGTAGATGATGTTGATTTTAAGTCTTCAGTATGCATAGTTGAGTAGGCTGTATCATTAGGCCTGTTCAAAAATCAACTTTTTCTTATTTTCATAGGTTTCTGTACATTTTCCCATGCTTTTTGACCTGGAAAAGCCGAAAACCACAACTATTTTGACTTAGGATGTTGGGAAGCATTGCCGCATGGAGCTTTAAATTTTCTGCCTTGAAATCGGCCAAAGTGCCAATTCCGGGGTCCCTTGAATTATGTTTTGCACTTTAACTTTTGATCTAAACAAGATAGAGCAACAAATTAGGTATCAAATGAAAGAGCATAAAATTAATAAATAATAATAATAATAATAATAATAATAATAAATAAATAATAATTAATAATAATAATAATAATAATAATAATTATCTATCATTTTTCAGAAAACAACAGAAACTCAATCAGAATCTAGAAAACCATCTACAAGTTACAACTTCACAATGGCATTAAGCAAGGAGCTGAGGGAGCTCCGTGGGCGCACAGTTGATATCTCAGAACCTCCACGTACTGTCCACAGGCAGGTGTCAACTGGGCCATCTACCAGATCTCTCACTGAAACTTTCCTGGTTGGATACCCTTCAGCTTTTATCAGTGGTTCCCAGCTTCCCACCAACAGACAGGCGTTCCAGTATTTCCTTAATCTTCAGAATTTACCGGAAAATGCAGGGAGACCCATGGTTCAAGACCTTGCATATGAAACAGTTGAATCTATCGTCCCATTCTGGCAGATGGCTAGGATCAAGACAATGACCAAGTACAACGCAATGAAGCTCTTCATGAAACTACATGAGAAACATCGTGCTCTGGTGAAAAGCAAAGGAAGAGCAAGTAACCCTGGAGGAAAAAGAGGAGCATTTGTGCTGGAATTAGACAGCCTGTTCGATATAGGAGCTCCAGATGCAATCCAGGAAATACAGAACAACAGACTGTTATCCAGAGAGAAGAAAGATGAGGATATCAGGTTCTACGAAGACCAAAAGACTGAGAGGAAAGGTCATATGTCTGGTCATGACAAGATTTTTGAGACAAGATCCCTGCAGCAAGCAGCGAGGAATGAAAGACTGCAGCATAGACAAGAACAAGGTAAAACTAATTACTTTGAACGTCACAAAAAGTTTTAAGTTTTACTCCATTGCGATATTTAGCATGTACTTAACAATTACTGTCTTAACATGTTGTACTATTTTACAGCTGCAGCAGAACAAGAGGCAGTTGTTCATGTGGATGACATTACCTGGGGTGACTCAACTGACAACGACGCTAACACAGAGGACATGGATTACCATCAGCCTCGTCCGGATGTTTCTCACCATCAAGACACTGTGACTAGTGTGACTTTGACGTTTCCAAGGAAGGTCATGGAATGTGATGTCATCTGCAATACAGCTGATCGTCTTGGTTTATCAGACAATCAAGTTACTGCCATGGTTTCTGCCACCTTGAAAGCTGGAGGGGCTGATCTGGATAACTTCGTCATCTCAACCTCAACAACACGTCGCAACAGAATGCTGTCCAGGTATAATATCAGCCAGAGTCACATGTCCAAGTTTTGTGAAAACCCCCCACAGTACGCTGCCTTACACTGGGATGGAAAGTTGCTCAAAGATGTCTTGGGCAGTGAACCTGGAAGTACCTCAGAGACTTTAGCTGTGCTAGTGTCTGGTCCACCTTCATACACTGAAGGAAAGTTATTGGGAGTACCTGTCATCGACAATTCTTCTGGCACAGCTCAGGCTGAGGCTTCAATGGATTTACTGGAGACATGGGAACTTACGGATAATGTTACTGCCCTTGTTTTTGACACTACATCCAGTAACAGTGGAGTTCACAGAGGAGCTGCCAAACTGCTAGAGAAAATGCTGGACAAAAAGGTGTTTTATCTGGCCTGTCGACATCACATCCTGGAAATCCTAGTAGGAGCAGTTTGGGAGAAGCTGTTTGGGAAGGTGAAGGGGCCAGATAATCCCTGGTTTGAGCATCTGAAGGATGTTTGGACGGACTTGTCCAAGGAAAACCCAGAGATGCTGGCTATCAACAGAAAATGGCTGAAGGAAAAAAGAAGAACAGTGAAGAAATACTCCAAGACATTCTAACAGCAGAAAGGCTTCCAAGAGCCGACTACAGGGAAATGGCTGAACTGACAGTCATTGTTCTTGGAGGAACGCCTCCTCGAGGTATTCACTGGAGTCGACCAGGCGCTATTCATCAGGCCAGATGGATGGCCAGAAACCTGTACTCCATGAAAATGCTGATGTTTGCAGATCAACTTGAGTACGACGAAGACACTGTATCAAAACTGGAAAGACTCAACACCTTCCTTGCGCTGTTCTACACTCCTGTATGGATGATGTCAATGTCTGCTGCAGATGCTCCCGTGAATGATCTAAGTCTAATCCAGGACATGTTGAAGTACAAGAAAACTGACACAGAGCTTGCTGATGCAGTACTTAATAAGATGGAAAACCACAAATGGTACCTGACGCAGGAAGTCGTGCCATTTGCCCTGTTCAGCAGTAGATTGAGTGACACATTGAAGCACGACATTGCTGCCCAGTTATATGCCACTGAGAAGCCAGACAGCTTCAGAACAGGAAAGCCTCTATTCCAGAGAGTCACAGCTAAGACCACCCTGGTTGATCTCATTGGCCCAGAATCACATTTCCTGCTGGACACACTGAACATTGGATCCGAGTGGCTTCTGGAACCTGTCACGTCTTGGCCACAGAATGAGGACTACAGAAAAGCGTTGGATTATGTTAAGAATCTGAAAGCGGTGAATGACATTGCTGAACGTGGTGTCAAGATGATGAGCGACTTTGCAAATGTCATAACAACAGATGCCAAGCAAAGGGACTATCTCCTTCAAGCTGTGGAGTTCAACAGACGCCGCTTTGACAGCTTCAAGAAACAAACTCTCAACAACTGACTGTGTAAATGTCATTATGAAATTAATCATCATGTAATGCTTTCACTTCTTGATCGATTAGACTTGTGACAAAATGTTAATCTCAAATTTGTGTCATGAATAAGGCGCCTTGTCTGCCTTGAGTGTGAGAAAACGAATTTTGTGATATTTCTGAAATCTTTGTATGTACCAACTACCAATGTGCCATTTCTTGTTCCAAGACTATCATAATTGTATAAGTTAGAAAGAGGATTAAAAACACTTTAATTTGGTGCTTATTTTGTTGCTCTATCTTGTTTATATAAAAAGTTATAGTGCAAAACATGATTCAAGGGACCCCGGAACTGGTGCTTTTGGCCGATTTCAAGGCAGAAAACTTAAAGCTCCATGCGGCAATGCTTCCCAACAACCTAGGTCAAAATGGTTGTGATTTTCGGCTTTTTCAGGTCAAAAAGCATGGGAAAAAGTACAGAAACCTATGAAAATAAGAAAAAGTTGATTTTTGAACAGGGCTACTGTATCATATTCACTTAAATCATGTTGACCCCCAAATAATATGTGATGATTTAAAATTTTTTTATAAATGGTTTTATTATTGTAGTACCAAGGAGATAAAGTAATTATTAGCAAAGCTGGGCACACTACCGCACTACCAAACCGGTACCGCATAACGCAGTACCGCAAAAAATGCGGTAGCGGTACTGCTGTACTTTCAGCGATCCTTTGCGGTACTGCGTTATGCGGTACCGGTTTGGTAGTGCGGTAGTACCGCAGTACCGCAAAAAAAACCGCAAGTGCCCAGCTTTGATTACTTTATTAGTTTGTAATTTAAATTGAAGAATTGTCTTTCCTCTGAGATAATGCTAGATAAGAATTTGCAATGGAGTGATCATGTAAATTATATCACGAAAATTATTTCAAGGAGTGTTGCTATAATGTTTAAACTTAGAAATTTATGTAGTCCCTAAACAAGTTTTATTGACTCTTTATCATACTCTTGTTCTTCCTTACATAACATACTGCACCCTTGTGTGGGGAAACTCCGCTAATAACGCATTAAATGGGATCTTTGTCATCCAAAAATGAGCAAGAAGGTGCTGATTTCCTTGATCACTCTAGTGCATTATTTAAAGAGCTAAACCTACTAAAGCTCAATGATATAACCAAACTGGCACATTTTATTTTTATTTACAAATGTAAGAACAAAAGCATTAATTTGCAATGGGTAAATAGATATTTTGTAACTCATCAAGACATCCACTCGTATCAGACCAGAAATAGATCAAAGCTTGTTATACCTCAATTTAGATTGTCTTCATCTCAAAAACTACCCTTTTCATTGGATTGAAACTATGGAATGACTTGCATGCCGATATAAAAAATATTGTGAATGTAAATTTGTTTAAAACCAAGTTGAAATACCGATTAATAATGGCATACTAACAAAAATCTAGGATTAATGTCCACTAATATTGTTTAATATTGTCCATTAATATTTGTTTATAATACATGTTTTAACTATTAATAATACTTATTTACTTATTTATTTTATATTATTATTAATTAATAACAACTAGCTGCTTATTTTTAATAAGAGCCCAGTAAAGCTTAAAGCTTAAGGGCCAAATTAAATAAAATAAATAGGCGAGCTTCACAGTTATTCATGTCATTGTAAATTGAAAAAATGTATTTATTTTATTATTATTAATAAAGGTTATTCTATTCTATTCTATTCATATATTACACATCTTTTATTTAAAACTTAAATAGGCTAATCTTGCAGAACTGAAGCTTAAGTTAGTTGCCCATCTATCCATCAGATTATAAATAAAGCGAATTGGTTGTCTGATATGTAAAGAAATTAGTAAAACAAATGAATTTTAATACCTTATCCACACTGCTCTTGAAACAAGAAAAGTTTCAGGAACTTTGTTCGTGGAATTCCTGTTCCTTCAACAAAGAATTTCATTTGACCAGTGTGTCATACAACAGTAATTTTAAAGTATGGTACATTATCATTCAAGTAATTATTAGTTAGCAAACTGTGTTAAAACCCTCTTGCGCATGGCCCAAAAGACCCCAATTTACCACGGCCTAGGAATTGATGCTGTAGGGAGATTTGCATAAGTGTTCCAGAATTTGTTCCTTGTATCTTTTATCAAAAATGGAATGCAGATTATTTCTTTAAACACCAAGAACTAGGTATGCTTGCTCCAAAGGCAGTCACATTGACAAAAGTGTTCAGAAAAAACATCATTCAGAACAGGAATTCTACAAAAAAAATTGTTTTGTGAATGCCATGTAAGAAAAATTATTTTTCTAATTTTTATAAATGAACACTGAAGGAGTCTCCTTTCTGCATAAAACATCATGGGATTTTGGAAGGAATACATAGAAGGCTGCTCTGCATTGTTCACGATACACTTGTGCATCATTTTTTTTTGCAGGTAAAAAGGGCTATCCGTAAATATTTTGCTGAAGAAGACTTCATAAATGTTGACACTCCCATCTTGACCACAAATAACTGCGAAGGCGGAGGAGAAGTGTTCTCTGTAAAGGTATGAATTGTTACAGATTTTCACTTTGAGACTTTTTTTACAACCGTTTGAGATTTGAAATTGCATATTAAGTTAAGTGTTCATAGCAACCTGGAAAGTCAGGGAATTGAAAAATGATCAGGGAAAATAGTTTTGTTGCGAAATTTCAGGGAAAATAGGAAACAGTTGGATGGTGGTCAGGGAATTAACATGACTTTAAAGAACCATAGGCAATGGCAGGCTGTTTAGATAATTTTCCTCACCAAAGATTCTGAAGTAGTAAGTTTTATGATAGAAGTTTGTGGAATCATCAACAGTCTGTAAGGAAATGTCACTTAATAATAAAAGGAAAACAAGTGTGGTGTGTGTGTGTGTGCAAAAAAAAATAAATTTGCCCAGGAAAATCACTTGGCAAGATAAGATTTGCTATGAATCCTGTGAGAGTGTACTTGCATGTGTTTGGGTAAGTGGCTATGGATTGTGAATGATCCGCAATAAAGATATTTTGTTTTTAGTTTAGAAAATTCAGATATTACTGTAATCAAGTTACATGCATGGAGAAAAGGGGTAAAAAATAATATTTTGTCATGAGTATAATGACTGCTTTGTCTTGTAACTTCATAGAGGAAGTTTGTGGTGCGGATATTTGCCATTGTTTTAATGTGGTTTTACATTAACCACATAAAGAGTGATAATTATTAAAATTAGATAGGTTTTCACATTTTTGTTTGATGAAGGAAGTTGTGGCGAGTCGAGGAACAGATTTTGCACGATTCTGGGCAAATATATAAGTAGAGCGAGAGGTCAAAGGCTAAAAGTGACCCTTGGGGTACGGGGAAATGAGCTTCCTGGCTGTTACCTTCACCTTATATATACTGTATATATAAACTTATCATCATATATACCTTGGTTTTGTTTCCGCCTGAATTGTCATTCTGACGAAGGTCAAGCTTATCACTCCACCTTAGACCTACAGTTTAACGTGGAATCCGAACCACGCTCCACCAGCATCCCAGCATCTTAACCACTAGGGTACCCATTTATCTACCAACCAATTTCTTTGTGTGGAAGGATGAACAGCTGGGTTTTGCTGGGCGTCGCCTGCCGTCACCGGATCTCGATCCCAGGGCCGATGGATTTGCAGTCAGCGACGCTAACCACTACTACACCACATATATATATATATATAAAATAATCAGATAACAAGAAATAGAAGTGTAGAAAATACTGTCTGTAAATACTATGCAAAAGGGTACTGCAGATATTGGGATGAGCAATGCATCTATGCACATTGCACATCCCACATTATGTAACACACATTACACAAGGGGGCGTCCATAAATGATGTCACGCTTTTATGGGGGGGGTCTGTAATTTTGTGACAGAGGGGAGGGGGGTCTAAAATATTTTTTGACATCACAAATTTTTTTTTGCATTATGTTGACATTTTGAAAAGTTTAATGTAAAAACTAAAATATTGATAGGATTCTTTTTGTCGACTAGTGTAATATTATGTAGCTGAAAAACGTAAATTCTCATACATCTGGCAGCTTGCATTGCTAGATATTAACCAAAAAAATTAAAAATAACCAGTCTTCGGAAACATCGCTTTATTAGTGAGGTGTGTTGTTACTTTGTTGGCAAATATATTGTTGTAAAATTTGTTTATTCATGTGATTATTTTTTAATTTTAATGTTTCTTTTATGCGAGAAATATTAAAAAAACTTGCAATTGGATTATTCAGTAGTATACAGTTTGTTTGCCGGTACAATTATATACACAGACCAGTGCCCTTGATATGCATCTCATAAGTTCCATTGTTAAGCAACGGTACAGTTAATCATTCTTTTTATTTTGTAGATCCGGTTTCGTAATAGTTCATAAAGTAAAATTAAGCTACTATTTGAATGAATTTTTAAATAAATATGTTATTTCACTTTTTTTTTTTAACAATTTTACATATAGTTTGTGACTATGACATGGGGTGGGAGGTTCAAAATTTTGTGACAATTTCTGACAAAGGGGGGAGGGGGTCTAAAAATTCGAAATTTTGCGTGACATCATTTATGGACGATCCCTAAGAGGATATTGCAAATTTGAAAAAAGTGCAAGTTCCACCATCTTATTGTCTGCAACACCGATGCAAGATATGGGAGGTGCAAATACGGACAAAAATGCCATTACCACCACCACCACCCTCAAAGGAACCCAACAGGGAAGCAGACGAAACCAGCAACAAAGAGGGCTACCAATTTTTTAGGTGTAGCCCACACAATTCAATTATTGAATACCATCCAGCAAATACAAAGCCAACTGACAAATACAGGGATCCGAGACCTGTACAGAAGGTACGGTATACAGAAAGACATTACATGCGATATCGGGACAACGGGTATCGAACCAGATAAAGGGAGGAGAATTCTCGGAGGATCACAAGGCAACGAATCGGAAACACAAGTATGTAAAAATGAAAGGAAAAAATATAAATAATCCTAGCCAACATTCAGAGCCTTAAATCAAACCATCCCCTGGACAAAGTTTTATACCTGAAAGGACTCTTGCAAAAAACCGGAGCAGATTTTGCATGCCTCAGGGAAACCCATCTAAAGGAGTGCCAGGCGAACTGTGAAAACCAAGTTCTGTATTGATAAAAAAGAAATACAAATTGACAGCTATAACATCCTCCGAGCCGACAGAACAGTGAGAATAAAGGATGATGTGCTATTTACACACGCGAAAGGTATATGGCAGAAATGACTATAAGTACCTCAAACAGCTACGTAGAATGTGTAGCAGCAAAAGTTGAAAACTTAAATATGGTACTAATTGTAATGTACAGACCCCCGAACACGCCAACCTCAAAATTCTCTGATTCCATTACAGAGGTAAGAAACGGTAAAAGATCTACATTCCCCAACCCCAAATATTTTTTTCTGGTGATTTTAATTTTCCATTCATGAAATATAAAAGGATAGGAAAAAATATATGTATACGCCAGGAAAGTGGGGGGCACACGGGAAGACCAGGAGCAGGTAAAAATGCTACTAGCTCTAGCTGATGAATTTGTTACCACAAGAAAAAACAACTGCCTAGATTTGGTATTCGCAAACAACGGCAACGTAATTGATAACGTAGAAATATCTCCAACTATAATATCGGATCAACATTATTGAAATAACAACCAATATAAAAGCAACAGGAAATGAAATAACACGAACAACAGAAAGAAGCGAATTCAAAATTTTTAATTTTCACTCCAAAGCTATAAACTGGGAAGATGTTGCATCCAGCATGGAAGTAATAGATCGCAAAACCATCTTCAAGGCCAAGACAACGGAAGAAATGCTAATGACCTTAGAGGAGAAGACGCTGGAAATTGTGGAAAGACATGTCCCAAAAATACAACAAAGAGAAAGAAGCAGGTTCGAGAGACAAAAGAGGTCATTGTTCCGAAAGAGAAAAAGAGTACAGTTTCTTAATTTTGCAGTCAAAGATAACAACAACAACAACAACAGAAAAATATTAAATGATAAACTGCAGAGTCTCGATTACGTCATAGAGGAACTAATTGAGAAGCATACAGAAAAAAAGATGACGACACTATAGAAGTGATAAAGGTTAACTCAGTGTACTTCTATAATTTTGCAAAAAGGAAGTCGAAAAACCACACGCCTGTCGGACCTTTGAAAAACGAAGACAGTACTTTATCTGATGATCTAACAAAAGTATGACAAACTGATATGCGATAGAAACGCGTTCTTTGAAGAACTACAAGGGAAAGTATAACGGACTTCGACTTCACGATAGATGATATTACATAAGCTATAGGGAAACTAAAAGCACACACAGTGGCAGGACCGGACAAATTGAATGCCACACTGATCAAAAACTGCAAGAATACAATCGCTGAGCCCCTGTATTGGATATGGAGACTTTCACTAGACACGGGAGAAATACTGAACATCCTGAAGAGCGCGATCATAGTCCCAATATATAAAGGAGGAGATCGATCCGAAGCGAAAAACTATAGGCCACTGTCGCTTACATGTCATCTTACTGAAATATTTGAAAGAATAGTTAGACAGAAAATCTATGACTTTTTGGAAACTCGGGGAAAAAATTAAATAACCAATATGGGTTCCGGTCAGGCAGATCATGCCTATCACAACTAATGGAACACTACTACAACATTATTGATGCACTGGAAAGTAATGAAAACTATGATGTAATATACACAGACTTTGCCAAAGCGTTCGACAAGTGTGACCATGGAATCATAATACATACACTGAAATATATGGGAATAACGGGAAAAGTAGGGAAATGGATATATAATTTCCTTAATGAGCGGTGGCAAGTCATTACAATACAAGGACATCTTCAAGAGAAGATTAGACGCGTGGCTCAGAATAATCCACGATGAGCCGAGCGTACCTGGCTTTGTGAGGTGGAGAGTACAAGACAAACTCACTACTTCACCAGGCAAACTTGAGAGGAGGGTCGACAAGCTTGACCTTCGAGAAATGAGGAATCATCACACAGAACATTTGAAAGATATATATTAGGGTGGTCAAAAAAAAAAACATTTTTTGAATTTATGTGACCTTGTCTGGCATTTGGTCTTTCGACTGACAGAATTCATTAAGAATTTCAACTTGATTGCAGGTTTAGAGGTGCCCTCGGGCACTCAGTTTTCATTCTTTTTTTATATCGGAAAGGGAATGGACATAGAGACCAGGCTGCAGGCTCACCCTAAATCCAACCTGATAAGAATGTATGAAGAGTTTTACGGTTATGAAACTTATGAAGCTTGCTATAAACTTCCTGATATGCTTTCATGTTTCTTCAACGTCAGTAGTATAGCCGAAAAAGGGGGGAGTGCAAGAATGTTGCAAGTGATTACGTAATGTTGCAAAGGGGGGTGGGGGTGTTGCAAAAAAACCAAAGGGCCCTTTGTTGCCAACCGGGGTTGCAAGGGGCATGCAACTTGGAGGCCGAGTTCTCCCCCAAGCTATTCCCCCCAAAGTGCCAGAAAGGAGAGAAAGGAGGAGAGGTGTTCACCTGGCAGGAGGCAAGTGCATATTAAGACCAGCCGAGTAGGCGTTGTTTTATAGGCTCCTAATCAGCCAGTTGGCTGAGCCAAGGGGGGGGGGGTACACCTGAAGGAGAGAGAGAGAGAGAGAGAGAGAGAGTTACAAGGAGTTACAAGGAAAAGAAGTACCTCAAAAGGCCTTGCGGCCCATACCGAGGAGGTACCAATGGCAACGGGTGCCAGGGAAAATTTTGTCTTTCAACTATGCTAGCAGTAGTAGAAAACTGGATAGAAAAGTAGAAGGCTCTCTCCCCACCCTCCGCTCCCTCCCTGCCAGAGGCAGGTATGGAAAAAGGTTGAAGAAAATACCTTGACCCTGGAAAAGTAGCCAAGGAAATTTTACAGGAAAGTGGAGAATATATAAATAGCTCTATATTTAGCTTGCTCACAGAGACCGAGCAAGCGAACTCCTGCAGAGTTTTCTGAGGTTTTAATCTTAAACTATTAACGTGTTAAAGTAATTCCCACATATACTAGTCGTTTCTAATCCAACTTCTAACCATTGTTGCGAGTTGGGTTATCATTTGAACTAAACATGCTTCTAAAATCGACATCTTTGAACCCGCATCACGTAAGCGTCGATTGTAGCCCATATGCCTAACGAAAGGGATTAACTTTGTGGCATTTTTCGCCAGTTTCCAATCCACCTACCTACTTCCCCACCAATACCCAGCGCGCGCACTTCGGCCATTAGCCGGCGGTGAGGTACCTTATCAAAGGCCTTCTAATCAATCGCCCTACTCTTATCATACTCACTCAACATGACGTAGAAAAACTCGAGCATGATGGTGAGACACGACCTATGCCGTCTAAACCCATGCTGGAGTCCCCAAGTAGCTTGTAGGAATCCAAATGGTCAACAATCCTACTCGCTATTATCCCCTCTAAATATTTACCTACAACTGAAGTTGAGAGAGAGAGAGAGAGAGAGTAGTTGCCTTTGATTGCAAGGCATGCAACTTGGAGGCGGAGTTCTCCCCCAAGCTATTTTCGTTTACCTAACCTAAGAGCCAGAAAGAGAAGGACCAGAGGTCCTTGCTCGGCTTGGAGCCGAGCTTGTAATGACTCCGTCAGTCGTCTCTCGGTCTTTTATAAACCTCTATTCTGGCTGAGTTGCCAGATAGCGCCATGTATTCCAGATAGCAAAAACCATATATTAATCATCCATTTAAATAGTGTACCACAATATATATTTATATGACGGTAGTTAATCGATGAATCCAATTAAATTCTGTTTATTAAATAAATAATTTTTACACACTTAATTTTTATTATAAATATTTAAGTCACGAATAACGAAACGAAATGAAAATTTACGAAAATTCGAAACACGCGCTCCTCGTTCCCCCAAATCCCCCCACCCATCTGTACTTGTATATATATAAACTAATGAATCACTCGTGCTCACAAACCATATAAAATACCACAATATATTTATATAGTTAATCAATTGGAAGATTCAACCATATAAAATACCACAATATATTTATATAGTTAATCAATTGGAAGATTCATTTAAAGTTGAAATTAGCCAAAACACAATCCGCTATAACGGGGTCGGACGACTAATTACATCTTTATATTTTCGAAGAACACCTGCTGGTTGAGAGACCTTCCTTCCAGTCCGCTCTTGATAAGTCTCCCTTCACTCCAAATGAAAAGAAAATTTACGGAAAAAATCAAAACACGATTGTCATTCCCCAAACCCGGATATATATATATATATATATATATATATATATATATATATATCGAATAAACAACTCGTGCACACACACACACACGCACACGCACCACGACACACGAGGAAAGGCAGAAACTAGGTCAATTCGAATCGTCTCCCTAGAGACCTTTTTGGACGAGGCTTAATCCTTCAAACTATTCGAGCAAAAAACACCGCTCACTCCGTTTCTTATTATCATCATCATTATTATTTCTACAATGAAAATATTTTATATTTACGTGTAACTTAGACCCACAGTTTAATGTGGAAGCCGAACGCTCTTTTAAAAATATAATTAGAGGAACTTTCACGAGTGAGTGGTTATTTATTCAATATAAGAAGTTAAGCTTAAGCATTGTTTTTCCTTTCACGAGGAAAGGATTTCTGCAAGTGTGTATAATTCGATCTTATATATATATATATGGAGGGTCGTTGCTTACTCTTCCACATTTCAACATAACAGGATTATTGAACAGGATTTAAAATAACAGGGTCATTTGAACCGAGGCAGTAGTATGACCGAGCGGAAACCGAATGCTCTTTTAAAAATATAATTAGGATATATTTATAATTTCTTTATTATAAAATGTGGAACATGCAGCCTTCAGTGAACAGCTGTTCTGTGGATCGAAAATTAACACACAGATTTTTGTCAGAGGAAGATATGGGAAGCAATTCAAAACACGTTCGTCCTCCCTCACCCCCCCCATCTGTGCTTGTATATATAATAAACGAATTAACCACTCGTGTGCACACCGGAAATTTCAATTTTTCATCTCCGTGGAGCAGAACGATTCACACGTGTTCACCCTGAGGCCTTTTTGAAAGGAAGCTAGGTCAAATTGTTCTCTCTCTCGACACCTTCAATTTGGGTCCCAATTATATTAAATAATAAACAGTAAAATAAATAAACATCTGTGTATATTTTCTTTTGGCAAACCTTTCTTGCGTTTCAAAAACCAAAAATATTACGCGCTTTTCACCTTAAAGTGAATTAAATCCCAGCAGCGATGTTAAGCGACGTTGGATCTGGGTAGTTGTTGGATGGGAGACCGTCCACCACAACAACTAATTTACGCACGCTAAAGGGTGTGAAATAAATATACACTTATTTTTTATTTAATACACATGTAGATTTAATTAATATCGTCAACACTAAACCATCTCTGAAAAATTCTGAGCAGTTATCTCTTACACTAACCGCAGCATCTAATATGAATTAAATAAAAAACTACTTCATTCGCATGTACATGGAAGTGTTACTCATGAAAACCAATTAAGAATTTCTTTTTTAAACTTTTTACGAAAAAAGAAAAGGAAATTCATTCAGAGCTTTATGCTATAGATTGTTGAGGCGAAATTTTCAAGTTGATCAGCCGAATGTACCATAGCCACAAGCGTACTTACTGTTTACATATCCTAATGGAAAAACTGCATGAAAAGACATTATATTTATATATATATATAATATTATATATATATATATAGCAATGATACTCGACCTACAAATTTCCACTACAAAGTTTACTGTTGAGATGATTGAGAGCGAAAGCTGATCCGTGCACCCTTTGCAATAAGCAAACGTGGTTGCGACTTGCAACGACTCGCTTTGAAATGAACGCCCTTCTAAAGGCGTCGAATCAACTGTTACCCTTAAATCTCCAAATCAATATGGTTTCCGTAATAATAGAACAACGGAAATGGCTACTTTAAATCTTATGGAAAATGTAAATATACAGAATTCATTATTGTAACGAAGTGGTTGGCCACCAATAAAACTCTTCCTAAATACCAGTAAAACAAATTTCATGATTTTTACTAATAAAAGAAATGTATATCTTGATGAATTTAATGTTAATGAAATCGCCATAAAGGAGTGTACTGTACAGCGTAGTAGGATAGCCCTTTAAGTCAAGCTAGGCTACGTTTTGGCAATTTCCAGTTCCGAGAAAAAGACTCTCAAAGCCATTTCTCTCTTTGCGCATATATATATATTATTAAAAATGTTAATTGTTCTAAGGCTATTTATAAAAGAAAATGGGGTTTTGGCACAACTTGCATAATTATGTATTCTACAACTTGCTTATTGTAATTTTAAATATGTTATGAACGTTATACGCGTCACTATTAAACGTCATTTATATTTTTTTTACTTTCGATTTGATTTTGGATTATGTGTTTCTGCTTTGTAATTTTAATTTTTATTATTGAACAGTTTTAATTTTGTACTTTAGATCTAGCTCTCCACGTTTATATATTTTTGTCATTTATACATTTTTAGCTTTCATTTAGCAGGCATTGAAAGTGCGATAGAGTCCCCCGAAACAGCGGATGCAGCCAAATATAATAACTTTTCTGCGCTACGTCATCGTCTTTATCCTAAATATAAAGTTTAATACAGTTCTTAGTACCTCTGTCATTCAATTATTAATCTTATATTATAATGTTTCAGAACATTCATATGATCCCTTTCCAGATAGAATCCTAGTCCAAACGTAGAACATTCATATGATCCCTTTCCAGATAGAATCCTAGTCCAAACGTATTTGGTTTTAGAATTTATAAATCTTAAAAAGATGTAGGAAAACAAGAAACACAAAGGAGAAAATGAATTCCTAACTGATGCATTTACATGCTCAAATATACGTAATAATAATAATAATAATCGCTAACACTAGACATATATACTATTCAAGTACTGTCATCAAATGAATTAGCCACAGCCTACTAAGGGCCTACCTACCAAAATCCCACCAAAGGCGTCTCAGAGTCTAGCATCAGACTTTTTAAATCACAAAGTGTGTGGAACTACATTTGCATGCAAGTTAGAGGTCTTAGTGACAGAATGGGTTATCTCAGAGTCTAGCATCAGACTTTTTAAATCACAAAGTGTGTGGAACTACATTTGCAAGCAAGTTAGAGGTCTTAGTGACAGAATGGGTTATCTGCTACCATCAAAGTAGCGTATTTGCCTACAGTTAAACCGCGTCAGAGTAGATAGCTGATTGAGCTCAGTTTAGGTTACCCAGATTTTTTCTGTATGCTCTATCCAGTATTTGAATGCAGCCTCAAAATAACTGTATCTGCTCTTATTTAGCTATTTGTTAATTGTAGTTAAACAGCAGTGAACATTCCTCAAACAGTAGGCTGTGGGCCTGGCAAGATTGTTGAAGCCAGAAAGCTATCCATAATTAGTGATTGAACCATTCTTCTTATTTGAGCATACAAATCAGTTCCAGTGAATATTCTTATGACTCATTTTTAATAGAAAATATTGTTTCAGGCACTGTCTCTACAGTTTTCAAACCCCAAGTGCCATATTAGGTAAGAAAGAGCAGGAGTTTGGAACAGACTTAATAAAAATAAGTTTAACCCTTTCAGTCACAGTGGAGCTTAATGTTTCATTAGAAATAATAATAATATATCGTACTAAAAGACAATTTTTCTACAAATGTTTCTACATGTTTAATATATACTGTATTTAGTTTGTTGTCAGGAAAGGAACCCAAAATGCTTGTAATATAAGTTACTCATTACTATTGCTTCAGGTAGCTATTATTATTATTATAGATTTTGGGCGTGTGTGTGTGTGTGTGTGTGTGTGTGTGTGTTTTCACACATTAGGATCATCGTTCTTTACAATTTTCTAGTTCATGTAAACATTGTATGAAAACTATAAGTATATTTATTACTTTTGATATGTTCCACATACTCTTTAGTTTTAGACTTAAGGTTTTATCCAAAACAAAATGTTTGTTATTCTGTTAAAATGATTACAAAGTTAAATTTTCTTCAAAATTCAGCATGGTTAAGCAAACTTGAATAAAATTTTTAGCCAACATCTGATTAGTTCACTATATACGTACCTTAAATTTGTATTTGTGGCATCTAAAGTAATTAATTTTAAATTCATTACATTTTTCAAGAGCCTATGAATGACAATTTAAGGTACGTATATAGTGAACTAATCAGATGTTATGTAGACAATAAATAATTGTAGGTCTTGAATTTATGATAATTGTTGTAGGACTTTTATAGGTGCCTGTCAGTAGCACAATTTAAATACCTTACCACTTTGCTACTATGTACTTATTTTTCAGGTTTTCTATATATATATATATATATATAATTGAGGAAATTGAAAACTTTTAGCATTTCTCAATTTAATTGCTGACAACTAGAAAAAAAGAATTCAATAGTTTAACCATAAACTAAATAAAATAAACATTTAATTTGGTTTTGTGCATATAGCTATTTAGTTTATAGATATAGACTAAATTTATTTCGAAAATATATTATGTTGTGCAAATTTGTTGAATTGTACTTTTTTTTTAATAAAATATATTTCCTGTTTTGGCTATAATGTACTTTTTTCATAAAATATTTTTCCTGGTTGGGCTATTTTTCACTACTCTGCGATTTAATTAGCTGGCTGGGTTTTGTTCTGGCTATTTTTCAAACTGGATTCAGTTTAGTGGTGCTTGTGATAGAATTATGATGTGCCAATCGTGTGATTTTGATCTAGTTGTCATGTGTCCTAGATGAAGGCAAAGGATTGGATGTTTTTATCAATTACGGCATTATTCTCTCATCCTTAACTTGCCCAAAATGTGACAGTGAGTGCTTAACACGAAAAGATCAGAAGATATTTAGGTGAAATAACCAATATCAGCCTGGTTAGGCTAATTGATGGCATGGCTAGGTTAATTAAAGACATAATTAGGTTAATTGAAGACCTGTTTGAGCCAATAAAACATGTTTAGGCCCTACATTTCTTAAGTTTAAACGTTATAACAATGTTCAGTGTATGAAAAAGTAAAATATATATATATACAGGGTGTCCCAAAAAAATGTATACACACTTTAAATACTTATAAAGGCAGTGTTTATTAAAATACATTTCATTTTCAAAATGTAATAGAATCTACAACCATTATTTAATTGTTTTGTCAACGCTTGTTTTCAAACTGACGTCCGTTCTGGTCCAGGCACTGCTGATAACGCGAAGCAATGGAATCGCAAACATCACGAAACATTTCGTTTGGTATTTGTGTGCATTCTCGTTCAATGGCTGCTCTCAATTCAGCGACTGTTGTAGGTTTTATAGCATAGACTTTGTCTTTTAAGTATCCCCATAAAAAAAGTCTAGTGGTGTGAGGTCTGGTGAACGCGGAGGGTATTCTACGAAACCCCTTCGTCCAATCCACATCCACATCGTGCCAAGTACCACTCGCAATACTCCACTCTTCGGTCCGGATCATCTTCATTAATAGCATGGACTAATCTTGGAATGTAACTTTTCCATTGACAGCGCTTCAAAATGCGTTGGACAGACGATTCTGAAATTCCTACCTCACGACTCGCTTGCCGCACAGATTTTCTTGGACTTTGGTGATACGTTTCCAGTACTCTTTCTTGCTTTGTGGGGCTTGTCGATGTCCGTGCTCTTCCGGAACGCTTCTTGTGGACATTCTGAACAGTTCCATCGGCTTCAAACTTAACTCTAATTCGAGTGATGGTAAGTCGCGTTGGTGGATCTGTTTGAAACTCCCTCCTAAACTGTCTTTGCACTTCAACTGCGTTTTCACACTTCCAGTAGCATTTTAGAATGAATTTCCTTTGTTCAAAGCTTAGTCTGACTGCCATTATTAATTCTAATGAGTTTAACTTGGAAAGAAAGAAACATCAATTGAGCTATCAGCTGTTAAAGTGTGTATACATTTTTTTGGGACGCCCTGTATATATATATATATATGTGTGACATGAGAGCTCTGTGCTGGGCCCAGAGGGCTGTGAAAAGAGCTAACTAGTTGAGAGAATAGCCAATTTGCTCTTACATATTAAGTTTGAAGATAAGCCAGTACTTCGATATCTACTTTTTAGTGTTTATATTAACGACATAGAATAGGGATATAAATAGTAAAACCTCAATATTTTCAGATGATACAAAATTGGGCCAAAGCATAAGATCTTTAACAGTTGTCATGAGAAAGTAAAAGACTATTGATGAAGTAGATGCTTGGGCAGATAGATGGGTGATGAAATTTAATGTGGAAAAGTGTAAAGTTATGCATGTTGGTCGTGGCCAAGGATGGTAAAAACCAATTTTTTTTTTAAAACCAAAAAAGCCATTGGCTCCGAGCGCACTCTTCCCATTGTCCCCTTCTACAGCAATCAGCAACGGGTGATTTATGCAAAGATGCACCAGCTCTTCTGGTACGTCTGGATGCAATTTTACCGAGCGATATATTTATCAACTTGTGTGCTTCAAACCCGTTTGGAACATCAGATATCATGTTCACCACTTAGGAATTGATCAAGGCACAGAGAGCTAACTAACACGACTCTATCCTCTATTTCCAATCTTGTAATGAGTTAAAGTGAAAGTTTCGCCTGCCTTTATACAATGTCGTTCTGACGTCGTTATCAAGCTCCACACAGGGAATTTCCAGGTAGTAACATGAATCACGTTATGAGAATAAAAACCCACCCGAGGAGGATGCCAGTGGGCGTCGAAACTGTCGTGGAAATAAACTCTGTCTATTAGAGTGGGTTTTTATTCTCATATTTTGACCTTCACGTAAAAAAAAGTGAAGTTTTTTGCATTTATTATGAATCACGTTGCTGTTCTTTCACCTGTACACACACACACACACACACGTCCACACACCATGCTGAATTTTGAAGAAAATTTAACTTTGTAATCATTTTAACAGAATAACAAACATTTTGTTTTGGATAAAACTTTAAGTCTAAAACTAAAGAGTATGTGGAACATATCAAAAGTAATAAATATACTTATAGTTTTCATACAATGTTTACATGAACTAGAAAATTGTAAAGAACGATGATCCTAATGTGTGAAAAACACACACACACGTGTGTACAGGTGCGTGTGTACAGGTGAAAGAACCGCAACGTGATTCATGTTACTACCTGGAAATTCCCTGTGTGGAGCTTGATAACGACGTCAGAACGACATTGTATAAAGGCAGGCGAAACTTTCACTTTAACTCATTACAAGATTGGAAATAGAGGATAGAGTCGTGTTAGTTAGCTCTCTGTGCCTTGATCAATTCCTAGGTGGTGAACATGATATCTGATGTTCCAAACGGGTTTGAAGCACACAAGTTGATAAATATATCGCTCGGTAAAATTGCATCCAGACGTTCCAGAAGAGCTGGTGCATCTTTGCATAAATCACCCGTTGCTGATTGCTGTAGAAGGGGACAATGGGAAGAGTGCGCTCGGAGCCAATGGCTTTTTTGGTTTTAAAAAAAAAATTGGTTTTTACCATCCTTGGCCACGACCAACATGCATAACTTTACACTTTTCCACATTAAATTTCATCACCCATCTATCTGCCCAAGCATCTACTTCATCAATAGTCTTTTACTTTCTCATGACACCTGTTAAAGATCTTATGCTTTGGCCCAATTTTGTATCATCTGAAAATATTGAGGTTTTACTATTTATATCCCCATTCTATGTCGTTAATATAAACACTAAAAAGTAGATATCGAAGTACTGGCTTATCTTCAAACTTAATATGTAAGAGCAAATTGGCTATTCTCTCAACTAGTTAGCTCTTTTCACAGCCCTCTGGGCCCAGCACAGAGCTCTCATGTCACACACATATATATATATATATATATATATATATATATATATATATATATATTTTACTTTTTCATACACTGAACATTGTTATAACGTTTAAACTTAAGAAATGTAGGGCCTAAACATGTTTTATTGGCTCAAACAGGTCTTCAATTAACCTAATCATGTCTTTAATTAACCTAGCCATGCCATCAATTAGCCTAACCAGGCTGATATTGGTTATTTCACCTAAATATCTTCTGATCTTTTCGTGTTAAGCACTCACTGTCACATTTTGGGCAAGTTAAGGATGAGAGAATAATGCCGTAATTGATAAAAACATCCAATCCTTTGCCTTCATCTAGGACACATGACAACTAGATCAAAATCACACGATTGGCACATCATAATTCTATCACAAGCACCACTAAACTGAATCCAGTTTGAAAAATAGCCAGAACAAAACCCAGCCAGCTAATTAAATCGCAGAGTAGTGAAAAATAGCCCAACCAGGAAAAATATTTTAGGAAAAAAGTACATTATAGCCAAAACAGGAAATATATTTTATTAAAAAAAAAGTACAATTCAACAAATTTTCACAACATAAGATATATATTTTCGAAATAAATTTAGTCTATATCTATAAACTAAATAGCTATATGCACAAAACTAAATTAAATGTTTATTTTATTTAGTTTATGGTTAAACTATTGAATTCTTTATTTTTTCTAGTTGTCAGCAATTAAATTGAGAAATGCTAAAAGTTCAATTTCCTCAATTATATATATATATATATATATATATAGAAAACCTGAAAAATAAGTACATAGTAGCAAAGTGGTAAGGTATTTAAATTGTGCTGCTGACAGGCACCTATAAAAGTCCTACAACAATTATCATAAATTCAAGACCTACAATTATTTATTGTCTACATAACATCTGATTAGTTCACTATATACGTACCTTAAATTGTCATTCATAGGCTCTTGAAAAATGTAATGAATTTAAAATTAATTACTTTAGATGCCACAAATACAAATTTAAGGTACGTATATAGTGAACTAATCAGATGTTGGCTAAAAATTTTTTTAAGTTTGCTTAACCATGCTGAATTTTGAAGAAAATTTAACTTTGTAATCATTTTAACAGAATAACAAACATTTTGTTTTGGATAAAACCTTAAGTCTAAAACTAAAGAGTATGTGGAACATATCAAAAGTAATAAATATACTTATAGTTTTCATACAATGTTTACATGAACTAGAAAATTGTAAAGAACGATGATCCTAATGTGTGAAAACAACACACACACACACACACACACACACACACACACACACACGCCCAAAATCTATAATAATAATAATAGCTACCTGAAGCAATAGTAATGAGTAACTTATATTACAAGCATTTTGGGTTCCTTTCCTGACAACAAACTAAATACAGTATATATTAAAATGTAGAAACATTTGTAGAAAAATTGTCTTTTAGTACGATATATTATTATTATTTCTAATGAAACATTAAGCTCCACTGTGACTGAAAGGGTTAAACTTATTTTTATTAAGTCTGTTCCAAACTCCTGCTCTTTCTTACCTAATATGGCACTTGGGGTTTGAAAACTGTAGAGACAGTGCCTGAAACAATATTTTCTATTAAAAATGAGTCATAAGAATATTCACTGGAACTGATTTGTATGCTCAAATAAGAAGAATGGTTCAATCACTAATTATGGATAGCTTTCTGGCTTCAACAATCTTGCCAGGCCCACAGCCTACTGTTTGAGGAATGTTCACTGCTGTTTAACTACAATTAACAAATAGCTAAATAAGAGCAGATACAGTTATTTTGAGGCTGCATTCAAATACTGGATAGAGCATACAGAAAAAATCTGGGTTAACTGAGCTCAATCAGCTATCTACTCTGACGCGGTTTAACTGTAGGCAAATACGCTACTTTGATGGTAGCAGATAACCCATTCTGTCACTAAGACCTCTAACTTGCTTGCAAATGTAGTTCCACACACTTTGTGATTTAAAAAGTCTGATGCTAGACTCTGAGACGCCTTTGGTGGGATTTTGGGTAGGTAGGGAGGCCCTTAGTAGGCTGTGGCTAATTCATTTGATGACAGTACTTGAATAGTATATATGTCTAGTGTTAGCGATATTATTATTATTATTACGTATATTTGAGCATGTAAATGCATCAGTTAGGAATTCATTTTCTCCTTTGTGTTTCTTGTTTTCCTACATCTTTTTAAGATTTATAAATTCTAAAACCAAATACGTTTGGACTAGGATTCTATCTGGAAAGGGATCATATGAATGTTCTACGTTTGGACTAGGATTCTATCTGGAAAGGGATCATATGAATGTTCTGAAACATTATAACATATAAGATTAATAATTGAATGACAGAGGTACTAAGAACTGTATTAAACTTTATATTTAGGATAAAGACGATGACGTAGCGCAGAAAAGTTATTATATTTGGCTGCATCCGCTGTTTCCGGGGACTATCGCACTTTCAATGCCTGCTAAATGAAAGCTAAAAATGTATAAATGACAAAAATATATAAACGTGGAGAGCTAGATCTAAAGTACAAACTTAAAACTGTTCAATAATAAAAATTAAAATTACAAAGCAGAAACATAATCCAAAATCAAATCGAAAGTAAAAAAAATATAAATGACGTTTAATAGTGACGGGTATAACGTTCATAACATATTTAAAATTACAATAAGCAAGTTGTAGAATACATAATTATGCAAGTTGTGCCAAAACCCCATTTTCTTTTATAAATAGCCTTAGAACAATTAACATTTTTAATAATACATATATGCGCAAAGAGAGAAATGGCTTTGAGAGTCTTTTTCTCGGAACTGGAAATTGCCAAAACGTAGCCTAGCTTGACTTAAAGGGCTATCCTACTACGCTGTACAGTACACTCCTTTATGGCAATTTCATTAACATTAAATTCATCAAGATATACATTTCTTTTATTAGTAAAAATCATGAAATTTGTTTTACTGGTATTTAGGAAGAGTTTTATTGGTGGCCAACCACTTCATTACAATAATGAATTCTGTATATTTACATTTTCCATAAGATTTAAAGTAGCCATTTCCGTTGTTCTATTATTACGGAAACCATATTGATTTGGAGATTTAAGGGTAACAGTTGATTCGACGCCTTTAGAAGGGCGTTCATTTCAAAGCGAGTCGTTGCAAGTCGCAACCACGTTTGCTTATTGCAAAGGGTACACGGATCAGCTTTCGCTCTCAATCATCTCAACAGTAAACTTTGTAGTGGAAATTTGTAGGTCGAGTATCATTGCTATATATATATATATATATATAATATATATAATATATATAATGTCTTTTCATGCAGTTTTTCTATTAGGATATGTAAACAGTAAGTACGCTTGTGGCTATGGTACATTCGGTTGATCAACTTGAAAATTTCGCCTCAACAATCTATAGCTTAAGCTCTGAATGAATTTCCTTTTCTTTTTTCGTAAAAAGTTTAAAAAAGAAATTCTTAATTGGTTTTCATGAGTAACACTTCCATATACATGCGAATGAAGTAATGTTTTTTATTTAATTCATATTAGATGCTGCGGTTAGTGTAAGACATAACTGCTCAGAATTTTTCAGAGATGGTTTAAAGTGTTGACGATATTAATTAAATCTACATGTGTATTAAATAAAAAATAAGTGCATATTTATTTCACACCCTTTAGCGTGCGTAAATTAGTTGTTGCGGTGGACGGTCCCCCATCCAACAACTACCCAGATCCAACGTCGCTTAACATCGCTGCTCGGATTTAATTCACTTTAAGGTGAAAAGCGCGTAATATTTTTGGTTTTTGAAACGCAAGAAAGGTTTGCCAAAAGAAAATATACACAGATAATGTGTTTATTTCTTTTACTGTTTATTATTTAATATAATTGGGACCCAAATTGAAGGTGTCGAGACAGAGAGAACAATTTGACCTAGCTTCCTTTCAAAAAGGCCTCAGGGTGAACACGTGTGAATCGTTCTGCTCCACGGAGATGAAAAATGCATTGAAATTTCCGGTGTGTGTGTGTGCACACGAGTGGTTCATTCGTTTATTATATATACAAGCACAGATGGGGGGGGGGGGTGAGGGAGGACGAACGTGTGTTTTGAATTGTTTCCCATATCTTCCTCTGACAAAAATTTGTGTTAATTTTCGATCCACAGAACAGTTGTTCACTGAAGGCTGCATGTTCCACATTTTATAATAAAGAAATTATAAATATATCCTAATTATATTTTTAAAAGAGCATTCCGTTTCCGCTCGGTCATACTACTGCCTCGGCTCAAATGATCCTATTATTTTAAATTCGGTTCAATAATCTGTTATGTTGAAATGTGGAAGAGTAAGCAACGACCCTCCATATATATATATATATATATATATATATATATATATATATATATAATCGAATTATAGACAATTGCAGAAATCCTTTCCTCGTGAAAGGAAAAACAATGCTTAATGCTTAACTTCTTATATTGAATAAATAACCACTCACTCGTGAAAGTTCCTCTAATTATATTTTTAAAAGAGCGTTCGGTTTCCACATTAAACTGTGGGTCTAAGTTACGCGTAAATATAAAATATTTTCATTGCAGAAATAATAATGATGATAATAAGAAACGGAGTGAGCGGTGTTTTTTGCTCGAATAGTTTGAAGGATTAAGCCTCGTTCAAAAAGGTCTCTAGGGAGACGATTCGAATTGACCTAGTTTCTGCCTTTCCTCGTATGTGTGTGTGTTTGTGTGTGTGTGTGCACGAGTTGTTTATTCGTTTATTATATATATATATATTATATATATATATCCGGGTTTGGGGAATGACAATCGTGTTTTGATTTTTTCCGCAAATTTTCTTTTCATTTGGAGTGAAGGGCTTAGAGACTTATCAAGGCTCAGGAAGTCTCAACCAGGTGTTCTTCGAAAATATAAAGATGTAATTAGTCGTCCGACCCCGTTATAGCGGATTGTGTTTTGGCTAATTTCAACTTTAAATGAATCTTCCAATTGATTAACTATATAAATATATTGTGGTATTTTATATGGTTTGTGAGCACGAGTGATTCATTAGTTTATATATACAAGTACAGATGGGTGGGGGGATTTGGGGGAATGAGGAGCGTGTGTTTCGAATTGTTTCGTAAATTTTCATTTCGTTTCGTTATTCGTGACTTAAATATTTATAATAAAAATTAAGTGTGTAAAAATTATTTATTTAATAAACAGAATTTAATTGGATTCATCGATTAACTACCGTCATATAAATATATATTGTGGTACACTATTTAAATGGATGATTAATATATGGTTTTTGCTATCTGGAATACATGGCGCTATCTGGCAACTCAGCCAGAATAGAGGTTTATAAAAGACCGAGAGACGACTGACGGAGTCATTACAAGCTCGGCTCCCAGCCGAGCAAGGACCTCTGGTCCTTCTCTTTCTGGCCCTTTGGGAAAACCCCTTAGAGGCCTCTTAGGTTAGGTAAACGAAAATAGCTTGGGGAGAACTCCGCCTCCAAGTTGCATGCCTTGCAATCAAAGGCACCTACTCTCTCTCTCTTTCTCTCCTTCAGGTGTACCCCTCCCCCCCTTGGCTCAGCCAACTGGCTGATTAGGAGCCTATAAAACAACGCCTACTCGGCTGAAGTCTTAATATGCACTTGGCTCCTGCCAGGTGAACACCTCTCCTCCTTTCTCTCCTTTCTGGCCCTTTGGGGGAAATAGCTTGGGGAGAACTCCGCCTCCAAGTTGCATGCCCCTTGCAACAAAGGGCCCTTTGTTTTTTTGCAACACCCCCACCCCCCTTTGCAACATTACGTAATCACTTGCAACATTCTTGCACTCTCCTCTTTTTCGGCTATACTACTAACGTCGACTTTTTTAAAATTTTTGCTGCTGAACTCTTTTTCACTCAAAAGGAAGATTAAGAAAAAAAATTGCTACAAAGGCGAATATTTTCATTTTGTAAGTCCATTAATCAGAGTGGCCTTTTTGAATCAGAAAGGTGTATCGGAGAACCTGTAGCGAGCTTCATAAGTTTCATAACCGTAAAAATGTTCATACATTCTTACTAGATTGTATTTAGGGTGATCCTGCAGCCTGACCTTCACGTCCCTCACCCCTTCCCAATAAAAAAGAAAATTGATGTAGTTTTTAATGGTTTTTGTCAGTCGAAAGGCACTAAATGCTGAACTAGCCCACATAAAATTTATTTTTTAAGACCACCCTAATATATACAGGGTGGGCGGAAAGTAGCTCCCTATTTTGGATTGGTAAAAAAATACGTATATTATCCATTTATTTCAGAAGAAATAATATGAAAAGGTAGGCATACATGGTAGGTTTTCTCTAAAATTCAATTTGGGCTCCAACTCTTTCCACCAGCTTCTGGAGCCGCCTAGGAATGGCGTCCACTGACTTTAGCAGGAACTCCGGCGGGATGGAGGACATGACTTCCCGAATTCGGTCCTCCAGTTCTTCCAATGTCCTCGGTTTGGTGCGGTAGACTTCTTCCTTTACCCACCCCCAAAGATCTGATATTTATGCAAGATGGCGCCCCTCCGCACTTCGCTCTTGTTGTCCGTGAGTGGCTGGATGCCCACTTCCCTGGGCGTTGGATGGGTCGTCGTGGTCCACATCAATGGCCAGCCAGGAACCCCGACTTGACACCGTGCGACTTCTTTCTTTGGGGTGGGTAAAGGAAGAAGTCTACCGCACCAAACCGAGGACATTGGAAGAACTGGAGGACCGAATTCGGGAAGTCATGTCCTCCATCCCGCCGGAGTTCCTGCTAAAGTCAGTGGACGCCATTCCTGGGCGGCTCCAGAAGCTGGTGGAAAGAGTTGGAGCCCACATTGAATTTTAGAGAAAACCTACCATGTATGCCTACCTTTTCATATTATTTCTTCTGAAATAAATGGATAATATACATATTTTTTTACCAATCCAAAATAGGGAGCTACATTCCGCCCACCCTGTATATATATATATATATATATATATATTATATATATATATATATATATAATATATATTATATATATATATATATATGCAGTGTTGGGCACTAAAGCGTTAATCCGATAACAGTTAATTAACGAAGTTAACTTTTTTTAACGGACTATTAACGGAAGTTAATTTCCATTTATCGTTATCGGACCAGTTAACTTCCGATAACTCGATATTTAGTCTGTTAAAGTCCGTTAACACGTTAACTGCGAGGAGTCATTCACGGAAAATCACCGCTCCGCGAATGAATTCAAACCGCCATAACTTCAGTCTGCCAATTCCGTCCTCTGCCGCAGTGGAACGGCTCTTCTCTCTCGGCAAGGACATCCTGAGGCCCAAGAGGTCAAGACTAGCAGTTGGGCCTAACTTTGAGAAGTTGGTCTTTCTGAAGGGCAACCAGCACATTGTCATAGTCTTTAATAAATGTGCTTAAAATTTAATTTTACCTTTCAGTTCCCGCCATAATAATTCTCTGGTAAATTAAAATTTAGTTAATGGTTAGTGGTTACGAGGGTTTCAAAACATGTAATCAGTACATTTTTTATTAAAAATAAAAAAAAAGTTATTAAGCAAAAAAGTTGCAAAACTTGATAAAAATAGTTAAATACCTATTTATTGTTGGATTTTGCATAAATAAACATTTTCCATGGATTTTAAAGCTTTTTTCCTTGATTTTTTTAAATGTTAGTAAAGAAATAGTTATCGTTAACAGATTATCGTTAACTTCCGTTAACTTTGTAGTAAAATTATCGGATTATCGTTATCGGAGTTAAAAATTGGGGTTAACGGATTATCGTTATCGAAGTTAACTTTTTGGTTAACGGTGCCCACCACTGTATATATGTATGATGAATAAAACCACGAAGGGAAAAGAAACACAAAGTGGTGCTCAAGAGCTTTCGTCTAATGACATCCTCAGCGCTTGAGCACCACTTTGCGTTTCTTTTCCCTTCGTGGTTTTATTCATCATAAATATTTTTCACGTGTCACTTTCGTGAAATAATTTTCATATATATATATATATATATATATATATATATATATATATATTAGGGTGATTCAAATATGGGGGTAAAATTTTTTTTTATATTTTAATGTGTTCAACCCTTTAAATGGTTCATTTCAGCATAAAACCAACTATCCTAAAATATTTTAGCAAATTTTTAATTTGTAGGGTTGCTACCAGCAATTAAAAATTGACAGAACGACTCAAATTGTCAAATTTTTCCACACCACCCAGGGGGTACAGTACAAGGCGCATTGCTTTTTTTTAATGTGGAAAGCTCCCCGTAGGTCCTACCATAACCACAAGCATGCATAATTAAACTAGCATGATGTTTGAGACATTAGCTGTCCTTACTTCATCAATGTTTCTTTCTTTCTATCAGGGTAAACAGCCCTGTAGTTTTTCACTACTTGTAGCAAGAATTGTTTTTGATCTTCATCATGTGTTAGTATTTTATTATATTCATCCATTAATTTTACTCCTCTTTCCGCTATATCATTCACGACTTTCCACTGTTTGATAGATTTCTTAGCGGAGTTATACTCTTCATCATTATGCCATTCTTTAGCATCTTTGAGTAAAAATTTTGAACTAAATTCTGTTATTGTAAAGAATTTTTGAGTATTTGATGACAAAATCTTCTAATTTCTTCGTTGGAATAAGTGCAGGATCTAGAAAAGCCCGTTTTGCAGGAAGAGTTTCTGTTGTATTTTGCAAGGCCTTCACAATTTTGTTTTTCGTTTCAGTAGGCACTTCATCATCATAAAAGGCCAAGGCTACCAGTTCTTCTGATAGGTACCAGAGGTGACCTAACAGTTTTTTAATAGCAACAAATGCAATTGTGTCATTTATTTGTTTGTAGACTACAAGATTCTGTAATAATTCCAGAGCAAGACGAGGAGCGCAAGATGGCACAGGAGCTGTAAACCATGCCTTTACATATAACCGAGTAGCAAATAGACAGATGTCTTTTAGTCCTTTTTTGTCTTTTACTGAAATTTTGAACTGAGATTTGAACATAAAAATTTTTAATGAATATGTAATTTTGGCCATCCACCTAACCCGATGAAGTCCCGCTGGATGTTTAAATTTGATTCCACCTTTTGGTTCACCTCCCCAAAAAATAATTCTTAACTGCAATAGTTCTAGGTAATCGTCTCTTGGTTGGAATGTATCTAGTTGATTTGTTGCAAATATAATTATGTCATCTTTGATGTCATGAATATTTTCATAGATATCTGGATCTGATAATGCTGTTTCGTAGTTCTCCTTATTAATGCTTGACCATTTTTCTCTGAACTTCTTAAAAAGGACTATATCTGGGCCAGAAGATGGTGATAAAGACTTTGAAACAACAGCTTCCAGCATAATTTCAAATATATGGTGTCGACATGAGCCACCACAATAAATCGTTGTCGAATTTTTGTTCTAGAAGAATAGCTGCACCATTTCTAGGACCAGTATTGGCTGCCGTTGTATTGAAACACATGCATTTTATTTGTTCGCAGATGTCCCATTCAAGCGATGTCTGATTGTTTGCATTAAAAAGAGACGCATTTCTGTCACTCAATTTTGCAACATCAAGACTTCCTAATAATTTATCATCAAACAATTTTCTACGTTTGCCAACCTTACTTTTCCATGCTGAAGGTTGTGCAGCACAGAAACCAGATTCATCACTTTTACTCTCTCCTGATTCTGATGATGTACTGGTGAGTATGACAGCCTCTTCATTCTTCTTTCTTTTGATCTCTTCTTCTGCTTTCCTCTTTTCATAACGTTGTTGCTTTTCTGCTGCTCTTTGCTCTTTTTTAGCAACAGCCTTATCAATGGTACCCATTTTTCCATGACGTCCTTTCTCACGTTGCATTTTCAAGAATTTCTTATCATCTTCTATTTTTATAAGCTGCATACCATTCTCATGAGCAATGTCAAATAAGTTTTCCAGTTTATCTTTCCATTTTTCTTCTTTATTATTTAAATTTTGTGATCTTTTCAATTTGTTTGCTTTGTTTTTCTTAAGCAGCTGTCATTCCTTCAGTATTCCTTGAATTTTATCTACTACATGTATTCTTTGTTTTGCTGGTATTCCTGCTTTTTTCCAAACTGCTAGCACATCATCTGCAGTAGAGCAGCATGATTCTCTAATGTCTTGCTTTTTAATATTTCTGTAGTGCATGAAGAGGGCCATCATTTCCTTCTCTGATGGTAATACGGATGTTTTTAGTACTGCAGAGGGCTGCCCAATTAGCCATACTTCAGTTTCTTTTCTTGTAGAACTTCTCCCAAATGAGCAACTGGGTGATGGTGAGTTAGGCCTAGCTTCCATAATCGATTAATTGGTATCAAAATTACGAGTTCCAAGCAACAATTAAAAGCAAGCTAGTATATAAACCATTAATTAAAAATTCTGAAATATAAACAATTAAACATAAAATCATAAGTTGTAAAAACAAACAAATTGAAAAAGAGGGAAACTTTGACGCCTGGTAGCACATAGTAAATTTTATTTAAAATTCACCAAATTTGGCATACACTACTTTTTTGTCATAGGGAACAAAAATACAGGTTGAACAATTAAAAAAAAAAACTGATTTTTTTGAATCACCCTAATATATATATATATATATATATATATATATATATATATATATATATATATATATATATATATATATATAGGGCGTCCCAAAAAAATGTATACACACTTTAACAGCTGATAGCTCAATTGATGTTTCTTTCTTTCCAAGTTAAACCCATTAGAATTAATAATGGCAGTCAGACTAAGCTTTGAACAAAGGAAATTCATTCTAAAATGCTACTGGAAGTATGAAAACGCAGTGGAAGTGCAAAGACAGTTTAGGAGGGAGTTTCAAACAGATCCACCAACGCGACTTACCATCACTCGAATTAGAGATAAGTTTGAAGCCGATGGAACTGTTCAGAATGTCCACAAGAAGCGTTCCGGAAGACCACGGACATCGACAAGCCCCACAAAGCAAGAAAGAGTACTGGAAACGTATCACCAAAGTCCAAGAAAATCTGTGCGGCAAGCGAGTCGTGAGGTAGGAATTTCAGAATCGTCTGTCCAACGCATTTTGAAGCGCTGTCAATGGAAAAGTTACATTCCAAGATTAGTCCATGCTATTAATGAAGATGATCCGGACCGAAGAGTGGAGTATTGCGAGTGGTACTTGGCACGATGAGGATGTGGATTGGACGAAGGGGTTTCGTAGAATACCCTCCGCGTTCACCAGACCTCACACCACTAGACTTTTTTTTATGGGGATACTTAAAAGACAAAGTCTACGCTATAAAACCTGCAACAGTCGCTGAATTGAGAGCAGCCATTGAACGAGAATGCACACAAATACCAAACGAAATGTTTCGTGATGTTTGCGATTCCATTGCTTCGCGTTATCAGCAGTGCCTGGACCAGAACGGACGTCAGTTTGAAAACAGGCGTTGACAAAACAATTAAATAATGTCTGTAGATTCTATTACATTTTGAAAATGAAATGTATTTTAATAAACACTGCCTTTATAAGTATTTAAAGTGTGTATACATTTTTTGGGACGCCCTGTATATATATATATATATATATATGAATTATGAAATATCCTTTTTTTAAAGCAGAAAAGAAATAGTCCCCACAATTTAGTTTGATATTCTGTACTGAAAAAAGTATGGACACATTGTGTACTAATAACCTCTCTTTTGCATCGCCTAGGGCCAAGGAGAAGCCAGCAAGCACAAGGACGTTTCCATTGGAGATGGAGTATTCGGACACCCGGTCTTTCTCACTGTTTCCGGACAGCTTCACCTGGAGGCAATGGCCAGGTGGGCGTGCCTACATAACTCTTAATTTAAAGACACGAAAGTGCTAGGTGCCATTTAATATAAGTGTAAAACGTGTACCATCCCAGAACTATTACCTCCTCACCCACAAAACAGAAGGGGGTGATAAGAGTCAATTCCGAGAGTCAGCTGAGCCCGAGTATATTACAAGTAGATGGACGGTCCAATGAACCCGCAGAGGTTGCGGGAGGCGAACCCCGCGCCTTCATCGACCTTTCCACGGGAGCTCTTACCAAATGTTGACTGCGACCTTACTTTTATAAACATTATTGAAGAGATGATCATTAACACTTTACTTTAACACTTCTTACACCGGCCAACTGCATGGGGCTGCTCAACCACAGCGCGCCAAACATCTTGCTACATTCGTTTACGTAATTTTTGTTTCCAATTTTCCCCGGTATTTTTCCCCATCATGTGATCATGTGACGTAAGAACCCCCACACGTTCCTGCATGCATGTAAAACCTGGCGTCATGATCTTGACGCACCTATTTTCGGCAATTTTTTTCCTGTTTGGACGCACGGTGTGCGTCCAATATGAGGTAGTGTGTTAATGGCGCTATCTATCACTTATATTATTTTTCCTGTTAAAGGATGACCCCCTTTCAGGTAGGGTGCAATCCGTATCAGGGTTTCTCGTCAGAGGCAGACGCTTTTACCCTTTTTCTTGATGTGTTTCAGTGGATTGGCGAAAGTATACAATTTCAATCCGTCGTTTCGAGGCGAGAAAGGGTCTCGTTTGCATCTACACGAATTCTGGATGGTGGAAATGGAAGAGGCGTTCCTACATGGAATAGAAGGATACAAAACGCTCATGGATCGAATTGAATGCTTAATAAAATACGCATTGAGCGATGTGATGGACCATTCGCTGCAAGACCTTCAGTTCTTGTGGAAATCTAATAAGAAAATGGAAGAGGTTGAGGTAATAACTAAGAATGTTTTGGGGTTGTTTGATCTCCATAACCTCTATAAAGGTTATTTGACGGAGGCGACCTGCGGCTTTACGCGGGATCTGAACTGTCGACAATAACCTTAATCGCTGAAATTTTAAATCCGACCCGAGAGTTGAACCCAGAACCTTTGGATGAATAGTCTGACAATTTATCATTTGGGTTACCTTGGTGAGTAACTTCTAGGTGATTATTGTGATATTTCATTCCGTTGTTACGCGCGTTCATTCGGCGTGGCATTTTATATTTCTAGAAGGGAATGGGTACGGCATATGAGTACCCATTCTCAGATATATTTCTCCACAATTTTTTTTCATATTGACAGACATTGACTTATTTTAGGGTTACGTCCTAACCACTTCATAACACGTCATTCTTTTAGATCAGCGAAGTTAGTTGACGTTGGGTTTGTTTAGTAGATGAATGGGTAACTGTTCTGCGTTCACATGATGTAGCGACCAGAAGAGATGGTTGGGATCCTACATAAAACTTTGCTTTTATCATCGAGGTTAAGCAGCTACAAACATTACACTGGCCAACAAAATGAAACTTTTTTTTCTCATCACACACATGATCACACTTTTCTTAATGCATTTTTCGCGCTGATTCCGAATCTGGTTTTATTGTTTTTCTAGCACGTAGAGTTATATAGATACACTGGTTTTGATATTTTTAAGTTTTTGATATTGCTATAAGAAAATTTATGGATGTATAGATCACACTTAGGAATGCTAAACAACAAATACATCATATACTTTATTCAATGTACTTATAAATAAAGAATATATACATTATTTTATTAAAAGCGCTGTGAGTGTGATTTCCTTTTGTAAATTTGGCCTGGATTGTCACGATACAGCATCCAACAATGGTCCACCATCATGCTTTCATTCCAATATCCTTGTTAGCGCTTCTCCATCATCTGAATATCTTGATGGAAGCGCTCTCCTTGCTCGTCACTCACTGCACCAAGGTTTTCAGGAAAGAAATCTAAGTGGGAATGCAGGAAGTGAATATTTAACGACATTCGACACTCCATTTCTTTGAAGGCATCAAGGAGGTTCTTGACTACATCCTTATACGCAGGTGACTTGTTGCTTCCAAGAAAGTTTTCACATATCCATTTGTGAATCCTGACTGCATACCCATAAGCATTCCTATAACTTTTAGATCTCCACAAACATTCCATTGATGACTGTCGTATTTGATTGCCTTAAGTAGTATATCCATATTGTCATATGTCTCTTTTAGATGGACGGAATGGGCAATGGGGATGGATGGCATTATATTACCATTATGCAAAAGAATTGCTTTCAGGCTTCTCTGCGACGAATCAATAAAGAGGCGCCACTCAGATGCCACATACGTCTGAGATATGGCTGTAAATAGTCCATTGATGTCATGGCAATAACAGAGAGGACCGTCTACTGAAAAGAATGCTGTTAATTCAAAATTCCGCTTTCGGTAGTAACTAATACGAACATTGTTCTCAAGTAAATTGTTCTCCTTTAGTCTTGAGGCGAGAAGCTCTGATTTCTCTTTAGACAGCGATAAGTCTCTAACAAGATCATTCAACTGTCCTTGGGTTAACTTTTTAGGCTCTAAATGTCTACCTTCAAAAGTGTACTCTGGTTCTGTAGATGGTCCGGAAACGCCAGTTGCACCTTCATCACTTTCCATGTCATCTATGATAGAATCTAGCCTATCACTTGGGGGAATTGGAATGGGCAATGTTTCATCATGCTTTACTGGTCTACGTGCTGAATCCAAGTTTGGATATACAATCTGGTGTTTGTTCTTGGCAGAAAACCCCATTAAGTTCACACTACAAAAATAACAGTCTTCATGATGATCTCTCGGCTCCCTCCATATCGTGGGTATGGCAAATGGCATTGAAGCTTTCTTTTTGTTAAGCCAATCACGTAATCCATTTGAACAGCCAGAACAGATTTGATGTGGCGCCCATGGTTTATCTTGGTCACCTAGATGGCAACCAAAGTATAGCTTGTATATTTTCTTGATGTCGGTTGTAATACTTCGTCGCTGTGTTTTAGTTGTCAACTGGCCGCATACGAAACAGAACTTGTCGGGGTCATTCTTACATTGTCGAGGCATGTTGACTGACCTGAGCAAACTATAAATTAAAAAAAGAATGTACACCAACTTGACACAACAAGTTCTTGGACTGGACTGATCTTTTGACACACAAAGCACGGCGTTGTTGCCTGAATCACAATGCTGCTAGACGTAAAAGCTCACACCTGAAATACATAAGATGTATAATTAAGATAATTGAAATAAATAAGATGAATAAACTAAAAAAACACAATAAAATGTTGAAATAGTAGTATTTTGCCTATTTAAAATGGTTAAATCTGTGTTTTTATATATATGCCTTCATCTTGAAAACTATACGTGCTAGAAAAAATCTGAATGCAGTTTTGGAATCAGCGTGAAAAATGCTATCCAGCCAATACAAATTTTACTCTGATGAAAAATCTTTGTTGACCAGTGTTATTATTAATGACTTAATTTTTCTTATTTATTATTGACTCGTTTACCACGAGTTTATTTATAGGATTGAAAGTGCATTTTCACTTTGCATTTACGACACTCGCATGTGCGTGAAAGTGAATTTTATAAATATTTTAACTCTGCTTCTTATCAGTGCCATAGAAGTTTATTCCATTTTCTTCAAACTCGATACATGTGTTTTGAATGATCATTTATAGGAATACTTCCTGAAGCAATATTTAAGAAATGTTTTAAAATCATTTATTAAAATTATTTGAAAGAACAAAAAATTAAATTCATTGACAAACCTTTACGGTTTTGATGCTTAAGGAAAATGAAACACGGCCGCATTTACGCTGTTAAGAGAGAATTTTTTCTCTTCAGAATTTAATTCTGAAAGTAATCCAGACGCCATTCGTAAGACTGAAATTCAAAGAGGCTTTGAAAATCTTGCATGAAAACCAAGATAAATTAGAAAATCCGACCACAATTTCGAGTAAAAATTTGAATAAAGAGAGCGAGATATTCCTGACGAAGTATTTTGGCAATGTTCCTGTTTTCATCACGGATTGGCCTTCCTCCTCGAAACCGTTTTACATGTACACGGAAGAGGATATCGACGAAGATGTAATAGTAAGTAAACACTTAATTTATTTGAACATTCGTGCGTGTTCACTTTTTACAACATCTTTGCTATTTATTAAGTCTGTATTCATAAATGTTTTGTAAATTGTAACTTTGAAGACGGTAATGGCTGATCCTTTGAATTTTAAAAATCTTTCGAAATCGTGCGTTCTCTCGAAGGTGAACAAAGTTTGTTAGTGATTATGACGAGACTAATCGAGAAGCCAATAGAAATGGTGTAACCTCGATTAAATACCGGATGATTACAAATGATCTTTCCGATTTTAAACATTTATTATGAAAAAACTAACAAAGCTACAGCGAAAAGCAAGATATACAAATAAAGTAGAACTTAAAAAGTTTTATTTACAAACTATTTAAGTTCAATATGACTTCCTTTTGTGGTTCTACAGACATTCAAAACGGTATTCTGTTTCCCTCCATACATTTTGTAACATATCATACTGAACTTTTCGAACAGCCTCACGTACCCTTTCCTTCAAATGTTTATAAGTTGTTGCTATTGGTGGAACAAAAACTTAATATTTGACATAGCCCAAGAGGAAGAAGTCATGGGTGGGTTAGTTCGGGCGAACGAGCCGGCACGAATGGCACCCTCTAAGCCCGATCCAACGATCAGGCAATTGCTCATTCAGGAATGTTGTAACCTCAAAAGGAGCTCCTATTGAATTTCAGTAGCTTATAAATAAAAATGTTTGGTTCTTCCTTATTTATATATCTTGCTTTCCGATGTAGCTTTGTTAGTTTTTTCATAAATGTCTAAAATCGGGAAGATCATTTGTAATCACCCGATATAGTTAACCATGGTTACCGTTTGCTTTTCCTTTAATTCAGTCTGTTTACAAATATAACAAATAATGGTAAGTGGATATACGCTTCATTCGCCTTTTTCCTTGTGATCGATCCCACTCTCTCTACACGTTTCATATTAACAAAATTGTTCCAGAACCTTCATTACCGGCATCATTATTGCTAAGACTAAATATCTGTGAAATTACGGGTTTTCCAGATTTCTTGGGATAGACATTCCAAATCACTTTTTTCAAATGTAATAACAGAAAATAATTTACACTTAATGTTAAATGTAGTACTTTTGTTTACAGTTCGGTAAATCAGATCGGGTGAAGGTTTTATCTCACTTGTAATAAGAGGGTTTAAACAAGTCACAGCAAAAGTGGGACTATAGAAATGTCGTTAAACGAAGTTTACATTTACACCACGATTTTCACAGGCGTTTGTATGGATAGTAAAACGTAGTCTGCATTGAGTCAGTCCGTGTAGAAACGACCCCCCCCCCACATATTAACTGCATTTGCAAAATGTCTCCTACCAGGATTCGAACTCAGAGCCTTTGACAGAGTTGGAGGCGCGATTCGTAATCAAAAGTTAGTTTGAATCATGGTAGTTTTTTAATTTATAAATGCAAAATCGCATGCATTCATGCATATGATTTCCATTAAATTGCGAGTGTAATAATAATAATGAAAATTGAATGATGGCGGACACCATAAATTTTATAAAAAATCTATATAGGGTTATGGTTGCTTTTTGTCACCCTCATCCGGTGAAAATATCCACCAGATATTGGTGTAAATTTGACGACAAAAACCCTACGTCTTTTCATTAAAAAATTGTGTTTGTGGAGGTCTTCAAAAGACTGTTAAGTAGTCCCTCGCTTCTGGTTGTAGGACGCCTGGCTGTCTATCGCGCGTTTCTTTCGATGTTGTGGATCGGGTTGCGAAAGGAGTTTAATATAAGCAATTCACTATACTTAAATACCTGAAGGAATAACCCTATCCTTTTGTGGTGTTAGTTTTATATTATTAGGTTTTCATTCAGAATTTGTCTTCCTTGCCTAAAAGCAACGTTCGTAACTAGGCACCTCTGGCTGCTAATATAAATTCCTTTGTCTTGAATTTTCGCTTACTTTACAGTCCCCAGATGTCTGATTTTTGTGTTTTCATTATTTCTTCTCTCGAAGTAATTTTCATGAGTCAGCGATGGAAAATTTTGATACGAAATACATTTTTCACATTGGGTTTTATGTATGGCAATTTCCAATAGGCTTCATCGGCAATTTTGTAGTATTTTAATTCAATAAATTAATAATTTGTATTTAATCATGAAATAAAGGATCATATACGATACCATATTGTAGGCGTGTATAGTTTTTCCATAAATTTTGTAGGCGTACGGAATGGACCTTCTGATGCCTTTCATCGGTGAAGTGGCGGGTGGAGGTCTGAGGGAGCACCGTTACGAAGTGCTGAAGAAGAAGGTGAAAGAACTGGGTGCGGAGGAGCACCTGAATTGGTACATCGAGTTAAGGAAGTTCGGATACGCCTCTTCGGGAGGATTTGGTTTGGGGTTCGAAAGGTTTCTGCAGTTCCTGATTGGAATTGACAACATACAGGACACAATACCTTTTCCCAGAAGTAATGGACGATGTATTTGTTGAAGATGCTTTAATTTTTGTATTGTAATTGTAATTTTGTAAATAAAGATAAAGGTGTACTCATACTTACAATCCATTCCTAAATCATTCTCTATAATTGTCACTGAAAACAGGTTTATCGTTAACGAATTTAAATGAAAAGTTTCCTTTGTCTTTTATTCATCATGAAGAAGGGAGTGGAATAAAGTCGAAAAAGAGGAACGTAGAAGTGAGGTGGAGTAGAGGTGATAAAGAAAAAGGAGTGAAGGAAAGGAAAGACTCCATGTTGAGTAGAATAAGTGTGAGGAAGGGAAGGAAGGAGGATTGTGTTCGAACAGTGAAAGAAACATTGCTTAAAGCTTCAGAGGTAAGTAGTTGGAGCCTGATGTTCAGTCAAGAATTTAATTGTATTTTTTTTATTTTTTACAGATATATACAGTTTTCATGTTTTCATAGACTAGTATAATTTCCTTATTAAATACAGATACTGTATATAGTTGTAAACTGCCTTTAGAAAACGTGCATACTTTAACCTTTCGTGACAACTTTTTTTATATGAACAAAAGCCAAAAGGCCTTTTAAATTTTGCTGAGACATATTAGTCCCAATAGGCCTGAAAGGGTTATAAGGCCGAAATCTATTAATTAGATCTAATTATAATTATATAATAGATATGATTAAAAGATTTTTATCGATTTTTATAATACTTGAAAGACCAAAGGGAACTTACAGACTAGGACATATATTAGGAGCTACAACGAATAATGAAACCAGTATAAAACTGTAAGGTACCTACGGACTAAGACATTTTCAGAAGGATAATTAGAATTTTAGCAAGGAGAAAGAAAAGAGTGCTTTCAGTAACTTTGGAATTTAAGTTTTATTTGCTTTATAAAAGATGAGAGCACTGATTGTTTTCAATTCATTTGTTAGATTGTTCCATAATTCCAACACTAAATAAGTGTAAGAATTTCTATTACCGTGAATAGTATAGTTTGCTTTCGAGATACAATGTGATGATCGTGACGTATCTGATTGTTCTTTATATATTCTCGATTAATATGGTCGGATCAGTGTTTTGTAACCCTGAACATTAGGAGCACATCTGTATTTCAAATGTCTTTAAATTTTAATATACGCAGTTGCTTGAAGATTTCTGATGTATGAGTATAATAATCACTTATTTATTTTTCTAATAATTCTCTTCTGGTTTATGATTAAAGGGTTGATGATGTAATCACACGCAATCCCATATGCGGTAATATCATATGAGAGATGTGGATAAACTAGAGGGAAGTATAGCGTTTTAAGTGTATTTGTGGAAAGAAAACGAGGATTTCGATAGTTTGGTCTGTATTTTCAATATGTTGACGAAACATTAGTTTGTCATCAAGCACAACTAATAATAATTTCCCTTCAGTCACGCGCGATATCAAGTGCAAGGACGCCTAGTCAAAGTGGGTGGAAAATTTTCCAGTCATTTCTACTACTTTGGGTGTCACTACTTGCCTGCTCCGTTCTTGTTTCGCTCGATGGGGTTTAGCCGTGGTTCTGGTTTCCGACAATGGTACTTGTTTTACCAGTGAGGAATTTCGTTCTATCGTCCATCAAAATGGGATTGGAGATGTCCGGTCAAGCGCTTTTCATCCTTCTGCTAATGGTCTCGCGAAAAATATGGTTCGTACTTTTAAGTTGACCTTACGTCATTCTCAAGGGGAGGATATGCGGGTGGTGGTGGTTAAACTTTTTTAAATGTCGATTAACACGACGTTGAAGGAACGAGTTTTACGCCAACAGGAGAAACAAAAATTTTATCAACACTAAAATAACGGGAGTTAGAGTCGCGACCTAGAGATCCGGTTATGGTTCGCAACTATGGGTCTGGACCAAAATGGGTTCCTGTAACGGTTCAGGAGAGAACGGGTCCTGTTTCCTTCAACTGTCAATTAGAAGATGGTCGTTCTATTAAACGCAGCCAGGACCAGATATGGGAAATAAATCTCATGATTTACCATAGCCCTCCTGAGGGGAGGCATAACGTTCCTGAAAATTGTTCAAATGCATTAGTCCACCCAGGCAGGTCGCTCCTATTCTTATTACTACTACCCCGCTCCGCAGATCGACTATGGCCTCTCAACCCCCTGACAGACTTAACTTGTACGAGAGGAGCGAGATTGATTTTGTGTGTGTGGGGGGGGGGGTATGTATGGAAAAAATATAAGGTTAATTAATTTCTGGCCATAAGTTAACCCACAAACAAATTGATCATGGAAACAGAATGAATTGTGTGTATAAATACGAAACCGAAAGCCACGCAAACGAAGAATTGTATTCATCAAAAATGGCGAGGGGCGTTTTCGTAGTTTTGGGTGTAAACGAAGCAATTTGGAGATTAAGTACATGAAATTAGAAACACATGCATGTTAAATACTCGTGTAATTTAGGAAAAAAGCCATGAATTCAATTTTCTATTTAATTCTGAGTAAGTTCGGATAAAAATACCATATAAAGGTTACCCAGAAACTAAGAAAATATCTAATGTAAAAATTACATTTTCAAACGAAACTTAGCCATTCCGTCACGTCGGTCCCGCGTTTCACTCAAAACAAAGAAAGTTAGTTTCAAAAGTGAACGTTCATTTATGTATAAAATGGGAAAACTCCGTTAAAATTAAATTGTTACATTATTAACAAGTTATATGGCATGTGAAATTACACCTTTTGAAAGGTTAATAATTCTTACAAATAAGATTAATCAAAAAAGATAATCTTATTTGGGAATATAAATTCGAAGCGGGAAGATGCCCAAAAGTCACAATAAGGGAAACGGAATCAGTGCGTTTCAGAGCAGGGTAAAATAAAGCTCCCTCTCACAATCCATGTGTTGAATTTAAATAAGAACATTAGATTTATTTCTCCTTTTAAGAACAAAAACTGAGTTCTTAATGGAAGTTTGCCCAAGTATATAAAAATATATATAAGGGGTTCCAAAAAACCTTAGCCCCCACCATTTGCAGCTTACATGTTTACTTATATCGAAATAGTTTTTAGTGATTATAAAAATATATAAAATTCTTTATTTATTGCAGGTATTAAAATTACTCCAGCTGATAAAGTGATAATATAATGGCTTCTCAATTAATTGGTGATTCGGAGAGGCAACGTGTGATAGATCGCATACGAGCAATAACATTTCGGGAAGCTCGTGATGCTGGAGCCACCTTTATAACACGTTCATGGGTTGCCAAAAAGTTGCGAAGAAGTGAGGACTTCGTCAAAACAAATTGGAATAAAACTTTGAATCAATGTGAAATGGATACAACCAAATCTGGGCGCCCAAATTTGCCTCTCTCAGGAAACAAAGGACGACATTGAAAGCGGTACGCGTAAGCGGAAAAACAGCTGTGCTAAACTTTCTAGAGAGATCGAAGTGTTGAGATCATTCGACTGTACCGTCATAGGCAAGGTTTAAAGCCTTGGCATGAACTTCCAAAGCCAAGAAGAACTCGACTTAACATCGATGACAGAATGTGGTTTGCCCATTATCTTGAAGATTGGGATGTGGATGATTTCATGCATTTAGCTGTCTGTGAAAAATGCTCTGTATGAATTGGTCCCCAATTAACCCACCCCTAATATCTCCAGTCTAACTATAGAGTAGATTAAGTCTAGCCTTGTAGGGGTCAGCCTAAAGATTCTGGAAATGGTCCAGAGCGGGCAGATAAATTGAGGTCCACAGTAGGATTCCTCACCAAATTAGGTTAGGGCAATCTACCTTCACCTTTATTAAGCTATGAGTTGATGCTAGGTCTTAGGCCACAATGTAGGCCTAATTTCTCTGACCCAGCTTAATTTACTGCGTTTACTTCTAACTGGGTTAAAAACACAATTAGTCACTTACTGCTAGTTATTAGAGAGTCCCTTTTCCCCTTTTGTTTAATTGTTGAGAGCGTACTTGCTGGTGGGGATCTTTTTCCGTTGTTTGTCCTTCTCCCTTCTCTCGTTCCGTCTTGTCGCCTCGTTCCTCGTTTTCGTTTTCCTTTGTCTTCCTTTTCGCGGGGCTTTTTCCACCAGCGTCGTCTTGGTTTTTTCTTCGGTTGGTTGATCGGTAATGTATATCTATTACCGAGCACGCTCTTGTCACAGTATATAAATACTAGTGTGGAGAATAACTCTGGTGAGCAACCAATTGGTTTCATCCACCCAGTTATTGACATAAAAGGAATTTAATAATTGTTAGATTAACTACCTACCTACTCAGTGAACCATTTTCGTTACCTCCCAACTACCCACACATCAGTTTCCCATACTGTTTCCGAGGAATTTTTTGTTTACGTAACACGTCGGCTTAACTACCAAAATGATCCGTGTGTGGGCCACAACACCAGATGAAATCGATGACAATGAACATTATCGCGAATTATTAAAAAGTCTAGACTGTGTTGGTGTGTTTGTTTTGTTCACTGCAAAGAAGCTCATGTGGGTGCTGAAGCCAAATGGTCAGAGTTGGGATGGACAGTATTTTCGTGATATTATTCTATCCCAGCATGTCATTCCTTTTCTAAGAAACCCAAACAATGTTATGGATGTCGATCAGGTGACACTTCTGCACGATAAGGCCCCCTGCTTTAAGGCATTAGCCACTCAACAGTTGCGGAACCATGAGATCGATTTCTTTGGAAATGAAGAATGGCCAGGAAATTCTCCTGACCTGAACGTCTGTGAAACAATTGGATCAGTTATAAAGGACAAGGTTGAATGTCTCTTGTTTCAAGAACCTGCGGCAAATCGATTTTCGAAGGGTACAATGACGCAACACATTGAAACTGTTTTAGCAAATTTGCGTAACGATCAAGATCTATTCACGTCACTTTTGGCAAGCTACCCAAAGCAAATTCAGGCTGTCTTGGAAGCCAATGGCGGGAACACCAAGTTTTAATTGTTTCTCATTAAATGCAGGATTAAATTCGCTTTTGTAAGGTATGCTTAGTTTTACTGTACCTCTAATGGTTTAGGCCATGGGCAGGGGGGCTAAGGTTTATTGGAGCCCCGTATTGTGCCGTAACGATCAATTCAAATAGTGTGTGGCAGTTAGAAGCTAAATCGTTCTTCTAATTTTGAGTAAATTACTTACCAAGCTAAAGTGAAATGAAAAATTCGTGTCTTTTTAAAAGACTCTCAAAAGAGTCTCTCCTATATTCCGGAGGAAGAAAACGGAGACTCCGTATGTTCTGTTCGTGTCGGTAAACGCTCGAAAATAGTGTATCCTTGATTCACCGTTAGAAAACGGAGTCTGCGCATTTGTCAGAAATATAAAATACACAGGATTATAATGTACAAACAAACAAACAAACAAAAAAAAAATCTATTGCGGATCATTCACAATCTATAGCCACTTAGTTTAAAATACAAGTACAATCTTGCGTGTATACACTGAACTTAATACAAAAATAAGAGCAACATAGCCACTTAACCGAGCATAGTTTGATTAATTATCTGACAATTTTATGTATATTGTTATTACATGAGACATCTTATAACACTTACTATAACATAGCCACTTATTATGTACCTGGTTACTTGGTCTATTAATATTCTGGTATAATCAAGACAATGTAGGATGTGGTGGGGTTAATTCAGAGCCATTCTCTGACCAATGGTGTCAGTCAGGCAGGGAGGGATGGGGGAGAGGCGGGTTCCATGACTCCGAAATTTTTAAAGACCTCTAGACACACTTCAGTCAGTATAGGAATTTTGTGTAAGTAAATAGGCTGTTTTTTATCATAGCTATGAATTAGGTCATACTGTCATTTGTATGTGAACAGGAGCAATTTTTTTTTTTTTTTTGCAAGAGGTCATGGAACCCACTGTTTAGCAGGTTCCGTGACTCTTTGAGTGGGTTCTATGACCCCCCTTGGTTTTTTTTAAATAGGTAAATTAAAGGAAGCAAGAGACATCAGACTCAAAACACAGCATGTTTTGTGCTCTTGCAGTCCCTCCAGCTGTTAAGAGAGGGGTAACTGGTGTTCAGTTTCATCTCCGGTGATCCATGCTGCAGGTTCATCCGCTAACTTAAAATAGTTATTCCTCTTTGTAGAAGCTCTGAGGAAAGATACCAAAAAATCGGTGTCGTCTTGTTTCTCCGTTATTTTAGCAACAAAACTGGTGTCTTCTATAATCTGGACAGAAATTCTGTATTTTCCCAGGATTTTCTTCCTCCAATCGAGCATATCGTCGTTAACGTGTTCCTGTCAAGGCCAGTTTCTTTGGCTACGGTTTTTATTTTTTCTCTCATGAACTACACGTTTAACTGCATTACGCATAACCTCAGAATTAAACAATCCTTTGTCGGTTGTCCTGCCTTTGTATCGAGGCATGTTTAGGCCTAGGCTATAGTTCTAGCAATTACAAATGATGATAAAAGATCTGTGAAAGACAATAAAAGTTTGTTAGTAGCTTAATCAATAACTACCTATAGAGATATAAAAAGTAAATAATATTTAATGGTATATACAGCGTGTCCCAAAGAAATGTATACCCACTTTGTTCGATAATACCAGCTATGAGGATAATAAATATATTACTGTTTATATGTTTTTTAATAAAGAATTTTCTCCTGAATCTAAATATGTAATTATTTTTATTAAAAATTGAAGAACAAAAAAGTTACAGATGTTTAAATTAGAATTATTATTTTCGAGACTTCATGTGCGATATTTTCTAATATTTTTTTTTATGGCCTGGCCTGCCTTTTAACCGACTGTTTTAAGATACTTATGTTTAGTGCCTAGCTTAGCCTAGCCATTTCGTTGAGTTCTAATTAGGCAAGACTACAGTTTTGCTCTAACCTTATCTAACATCTTATAACTCTGCGACGTTTGTTCTTTTCTAACGACAATTTGAACATCTTAGATAAAGTGTCATTTAACCATGGAATTTGTAAATTTTTTGAATTAACTAATAATTACAACATTTATGCTTCAATATCAACACTAAACATAAGTATCTCAAAACAGTCGGTTAAAATATTAGAAAATATCGCACATGAAGTCTCGAAAATAATAATTATAATTTAAACATCTGTAACTTTTTGTTTTTCAATTTTTAATAAAAATAATTACATATTTAGATCAGGAGAAAATTCTTTATTAAAAAACATATAAAAAGTAATATATTTATTATCCTCATAGCTAGTATTATCGAACAAAGTGGGTATACATTCCTTTGGGACACGCTGTATATATATACAGGGTGTACATAAAGTCAGGATCTATTTTTGTGAAGCACTTGGAAATTATATGGAATTCAATCATAAAATGATAAAGTGGTAACATTTATTAAATAATTAAGAGTAGGATTCGACGTGACGCCCATCAGTATCCCTGCACAGCTCAAATCGTTCCGCAGCATTTCTAAACACATTCTGGAGCATTTGCGGGGTTGTTATCTGCAGCAGTTCGTATACGTGTACGTAAGTTTTCAAGACTCGTAATCTTCGTCTGATAGACGTGCGATTTGATAAAGCCCCATGCAAAGAAATCTAAAGGGGTTAAATCTGGTGATCTCGCTGGCCAAGGTCTGTTGCTTCCGCGTCCGATCCAGCGATTTGGAAAACGTCCATTTAGATAATCCTGAACAATTTTGGCATAGTGACAAGGAGCACCATCATGTTGATAGACGACGGGGATAGGATTGTTAGTACCGTCGTCTATCAACATGATGGTGCTCCTTGTCACTATGCCAAAATTGTTCAGGATTATCTAAATGGACGTTTTCCAAATCGCTGGATCGGACGCGGAAGCAACAGACCTTGGCCAGCGAGATCACCAGATTTAACCTCTTTAGATTTCTTTGCATGGGGCTTTATCAAATCGCACGTCTATCAGACGAAGATTACGAGTCTTGAAAACTTACGTACACGTATACGAACTGCTGCAGATAACATAACCCCGCAAAAGCTCCAGAATGTGTTTAGAAATGCTGCGGAACGATTTGAGCTGTGCAGGGATACTGATGGGCGTCACGTCGAATCCTACTCTTAATTATTTAATAAATGTTACCACTTTATCATTTTATGATTGAATTCCATATAATTTCCAAGTGCTTCACAAAAATAGATCCTGACTTTATGTACACCCTGTATATACAGGGTGGGCCAAAAGTCAGGATCCATAGGAAAATATTTATTTTAATACATAAATTACAACAAATGGTAAATACTTAAAATGAATATCAACTTTAACTCGTAAATGCGTATCCGTGATACTGTACAGTAGTTCGTACTCCAGTATAAATACTCATACTTTTTTTATTTCAGCCCAGAAATGGCTTCGAATCTAACAACAGAAGACCGGGTAGAACTTGTGCTCATGTACGCAAGACAGGGCGCTACACACAGAGAAGTTGCTACCGAATTCAATAGAAATCATCCTGATAAGCATCCAGTAACACATGCGACTGTTGGCAAGTTGTTTAAACGTTTCAAAGAAACAGGAAGTGTACATGATCGACGGTTTTCTGGTCGTCCAAAAACTGCAACTGATGAAAATACCTCTGCAATGGTATGTGAAACTTTAACGAATAGTCCAGTAAAGTCAACAAGATTATCAAATGAAACACGCATCTCGAGAACTTCAATTCGAAGAATTATTAAAAATCATAAATTCCATCCCAAAGTGTCTCGATGTCAGAGGCCGCCAATTTGAGCATTTGTTATAATTTGTTGTTTATACTGGAGTACGAACCACTGTACAGTATCACGGATACGCATTTACGAGTTAAAGTTGATATTCATTTTAAGTATTTACCATTTGTTGTAATTTATGTATTAAAATAAATATTTTCCTATGGATCCAGACTTTCGGCCCACCCTGTATATATATATACACGCAGGGTGTCCCGTAAGTCTGGAACCATAGGGCAAAATTATAAAAACGGCAATGAAAACGGCGAAGAGACTTTTGGGGACTATTTGTGAAATGAGCGAGGATGGTAGCGGCTGTGTCATCGTCGGTGGATGTCCTCGGAGGTCCACTGCGTGGTTTATCTATAGATCCCGTTTCCCTGAACTTTGCTACAAGTTTGCCGACACAGCTGTGTGTTATCGGCGCGCGGTCCGGATGCAATCTGTTAAATTCCTCAGCGACCTCCCTCTGACTCCGATTTCCAACGAGCAGAATTGCCTGGATGCGTTCTTCCTTGCTCAAAGACATCATGGGCACTTGCCTAAACGGAAAAACATGAATTACTTATTTTACCCTATGGTTTCAGACTTATGGGACGCCCTGTGATATATATATATATATATATATATATATATATATATATATATATATATATATATATATATATATATATAATTATGCGGGTTGCTTCTACAGAGCTTCAATTTAATATTTAGTAGAAATCCAATGACAAGGAGAAATGTAAATGCCATGAAAAGTCTTCTTTATTGCGCAACGTTTCGAGCAATACGCTCATCTTCAGGCTGTTTAATAACAATGTGAAATTAAAATCAATATTGAATGAAAAACAAACAGAAATTTCTATAACCTATTCGTAAAGACAAATTTTAAAAGACTGAGAAAAGAGGGTTAAGTTCTAAGTTATACAGATTTACATATCAAAATTAAGAAGTTATTTTTAAATACATGTAGTAAATGTGAAATTAATACACTGGAAAAATTACCAATAGTACACTGGAACAATGGAGCTATCTACCTTACACAGCAGTATCCGAGGCCGACTAATTTGAGCAGAGGAGACGGGAATGAAAGATGGCGAGGGAGATAGGGGAAGGAGGGATTATAAGGAATTGGGGAAGGAGGAGGGATCATAGCAGATTGAGAGGGACGGACGATGAGTCAACATTCAGACTAGGGGACAATGCTTTAATGAAAAGGGATTCTAAAATTCTTAGTGAGTTGGGACAAGTATTACAACCAAGAATTTTAAAATTGTCTAAAGTGACATCAATTTTGCATTTGATGCTATGTTCACGTATGCTGGAGGCTTCCTTAGTTTTTAAAATTTTACCTGTTCGGCCACTTATTCCCATATGCGAATAAAATCTAGCCCTGAGAGAGCGAACAGTGCTGCCGATGTAATTCCCAAGGAGACACCTAGGGCAGGTAAATAAATATACAACACCGCTACGCAACGAGTCAGGGGTTCGATCCTTCGCTGAGAAAAAGCTACCTAAAGACGTTTTATTAATAAATATGATGCGGAAATCAGTATGATAAAAAATTTCCTTAACAATTTTGTAAATTTAAGCTTAAATTCCTTATTCAAGGGACCCATTTCAGGTACCAAGAAATATTTTATATCCTTCGGCACTGTATTACAGTGCCGAAGGATATAAAATATTTCTTGGTACCTGAAATGGGTCCCTTGAATAAGGAATTTAAGCTTAAATTTACAAAATTGTTAAGGAAATTTTTTTATCATACTGATTTCCGCATCATATTTATTAATAAAACGTCTTTAGGTAGCTTTTTCTCAGCGAAGGATCGAACCCCTGACTCGTTGCGTAGCGGTGTTGTATATTTATTTACCTGCCCTAGGTGTCTCCTTGGGAATTACATCGGCAGCACTGTTCGCTCTCTCAGGGCTAGATTTTATTCGCATATGGGAATAAGTGGCCGAACAGGTAAAATTTTAAAAACTAAGGAAGCCTCCAGCATACGTGAACATAGCATCAAATGCAAAATTGATGTCACTTTAGACAATTTTAAAATTCTTGGTTGTAATACTTGTCCCAACTCACTAAGAATTTTAGAATCCCTTTTCATTAAAGCATTGTCCCCTAGTCTGAATGTTGACTCATCGTCCGTCCCTCTCAATCTGCTATGATCCCTCCTCCTTCCCCAATTCCTTATAATCCCTCCTTCCCCTATCTCCCTCGCCATCTTTCATTCCCGTCTCCTCTGCTCAAATTAGTCGGCCTCGGATACTGCTGTGTAAGGTAGATAGCTCCATTGTTCCAGTGTACTATTGGTAATTTTTCCAGTGTATTAATTTCACATTTACTACATGTATTTAAAAATAACTTCTTAATTTTGATATGTAAATCTGTATAACTTAGAACTTAACCCTCTTTTCTCAGTCTTTTAAAATTTGTCTTTACGAATAGGTTATAGAAATTTCTGTTTGTTTTTCATTCAATATTGATTTTAATTTCACATTGTTATTAAACAGCCTGAAGATGAGCGTATTGCTCGAAACGTTGCGCAATAAAGAAGACTTTTCATGGCATTTACATTTCTCCTTGTCATTGGATTTCTACTAAATATTATATATATATATATATATATATATATATATATATACTGTATATATACTGTATATATATGAAAAGGTTTACTGGCAGACTATAGTCCATATGACAAATATTATTAATACAATGACAGTTCATATACTAAGGATAGAAATATATACAATGGATTAGAAATAATACTGTAATGTCGAAGTTAAGTGGAGCTACAGACAGACGTTTTCGTACCAAGAAGTCCATAGTTTAGAGGATAAATGGCAGGACTCATGGATACCTTGGATGATCGGGTTGGTTGATTTTTTAATTCTTTGCATTAGACTGTGTTGAGCACGTCTTGTTACCTCCGGGAAGATCGGGACATTGCTGGTAGCAAACATTTGCGAAGCTGAGCATCTCGGGGGGTAATTTATGTAAGAGTCTAAACGACCTGTTGTACAGCAAATTTAGGGTTCTGCCAGAATCTTTTTTATAATTCACCCACAGTTGCTGACCGTATATATTACTGCAGAAAGTACGAAAGTGTGTGTCTTTAGCTTCACTTGTACAGAAACGAAAGTTCCTTATGGTCATATTCGCTTTAGCACACAGGTTTCGAGGTTGTTTTCTTATATCTGAGTCATCACTCAGGAGCTGGTAATAATTTGACCCAAATACTTAAATTCTTGTACTTTCTCAATTACTTCACCATGCATTTTATCGGCTGGCTGATTACAGCTTTTAGGATGAAATTGCATAACCTTAGTTTTTGTAGCATTAAAAAGAATATGTTTCTGCGAATACACTTCGCAGACGTTTAGTAGCCGATCCAGACCTTTAAACAGAGGAACTTATTAACACCATATCATCGGCATAAACTAAGTTATTTATCCTTGTGTTATCTATACATCATCCCACTATTGCCTCATTAAGTGAAGCAATTAATCCGTCGATATACACGTTAAACAGCATAGGAGAGAGCAAGGAGCCTTGTCTCACCTGGCAAGAGGAGCCAAAACACTCGGATAGTACATTGCCCCACCTAACAGTGAAAGATTGGTGGGAATACCAAAATTTCAATAAATTTAATATGTACATGGGAACCTTCCTGTCTTCTAGTTTTGCAAATAAAATATTGTGGTTCACCCTATAATATGCCTTACTTATATCAAGGAAACAGCTATAAATGGTTGAATTACCGTCAATGTATTTAGATATTGTTTCTTTAAGTACATAGATACACAGGTCAGTTGAGTGGGACCTTGTCAGAGTCAATTTTATTATTTGACCTTACGTAGATAATTAAATGCCAAGGTCACCAGCGCCCAAATACTGGATTGGCATCCAGAACTGAGGCACAAAAATAGTTTTTAATAAAAACAAAAAAAGAAGGAAGGATTATAAAATTGTCGATATGAATTTTGTATTTTATTGACAACAATTAATAAGCTTTGTGCAACAATTATTGGTAAATGCAAAAGGATCTTTACCCGTAACAACTAGGGTTGAACGTATATAAATGCGAAATTAAATAATGGTACCAGTTAGCTAATATATAACAATCTGTAACTAATACTAATATGTAACCAATACTAATAGCCACAATGACAACCTCGTCTGCAAAGAGACAGACAAGAATACTGTAAGTGATATTCCAGAAAAAAAATATAATAAAAATGACAAAAATTAATAATTAAAATATACATAGGGTACATAGGCCCAGTAACCTGTGGATGATAAATTACAGTTAATTCTCATTATGGAATTTCGCTAAGTTGAACAGGGAAACTAAGAAAGTATGTAGGCCCCAAATGATTAGTAGGTCATCTGCTACGAAAATAACATGAAACATAATAGGCTTATAAAGTATAATAAGAAAATTAATGTGCAGGCCTATGCCTCTTCAATATAGTAGGCTGAGGTTAGTTATCTAAAACAAAGGCTACGGTAGGCCTCAGCTAGGCTAGAGTAAATTACAATTTGACTTTCCCACAGATAGGCCTAGCTTAGTCTAAGATAATTTACAGTATGAATCTTTCAGTACTAATCACAAACAGTATAAAGCTTGCGGTTATTATTCGTTTTTTGACCCAGTCACACCCAGCTATAACAGCAATATATATTGAATAACCAATCAAAACTGAATAAGAAAATATATATATATTATCTTGTGCAAATTTGTATAAAATGTGTTTTTTTATTAAAATATATTTCCTGTTTTTGGTGTTTTTTCAAAATATATATATCGAGTATTTGGTGAATATTTCTTATATTTGGTGATTCTGGCTACTTCTTCGTAATTCAATTTGTCCTGTTTTACAAGTAAATCATTTTTAGCAATTTTTCGTCTGTTCAGTTTGGTTTTTTGTGACGAAGTATGACGTGTCAGTTATGCATATTTGATTTTTAAGACGTGATCCGCCATATTGCCCTCGATGAAGACAAGAGTTTAGACCTTTTTTTCAATCACAAAATAATTAAGACATCCGTGACCTGCCCTAAATGCAATAGTGCTTGTATTTTAACAAAAGACCAGAAGGTCTTTAGGTGCCGTAAAAAAATCTTGAAAATAACCGTGTCTCATTTCAGTTTAAGGGCACGCGAAATTTAGCGGACTACCCATGCAAGGTTGGCACATGTTATTACATTATCATTTGTATAATTTAGGTCTCGGGGGTACGGGGGCGGAGCCCCCGTAAAGATCACGCATCACAAATTGATCGGTCCTAATGTTTTGCAGCAGTTCAGTACGTTACACCAGTTAGGTCAACTGTACGCCCTTCATTGGTTAGGTTAAGTCATGATATTTTCGTTTAAATTCATTAGTTTAAACGAAAATGACGAGTGCAAACTTTTCTGGTTAATTTTGAGGTGTTTTGTACGAAACTGCCATCCGTTTCCTGTGCAAATGCGTAGTTTTCAAGATGACGATATCTCGAAAAGTAAGCATTTGCACAGGAAACGGATGGCAGATTCGTGCAGAACACCTCAAAATTGACCAGAAACGTTTGCTCTCATTATAAAAAGAGACTGGGTCAAAAAACGAATAATTACCAAGCTTGCTAATGTCTTATTATTTATTGCTATTTACTATTTAGAATACAGCATAAGCTCCTTAAGGCAGCACTAAGAAATTCTATATGCTAGGCTAGACCAATGTAGCCTAGGGCAGTAAAATTGCAATGCTACGCTAATCAGTTGTGTGGTTTGTTGCCAATTTTCAAAAATTGAAACCACAGTATGCGGCATTGCATACAGATATGCAATAGTAAAAAATATTATGAGCACGGTACATTTGAAATACACAAAACACCGTGGAGAAGGTTGGTTTGCTTGCTTGCTTGCTTTTTTTTGTATATGATGGTGGGAAACTTGGCGTCCCTTGTGTTGTCGTTGCCAATACGTTTTTTTCACTCAACGATTTCACTAACAAACTAAAAGAATCCTTAAAAGTAAACTCAAATCTAGTCATACCATGCCTCAAAATTTGCATTGTTTGAAAGGCACAAAATATATTTTTATATTTGCTTTGAACTTCTTTAATAATTGCACTTTAATTTTTATTTAAATTTCTATTCATTGGATGCTTAAGAATAAAAATTAATCACTGGACATGTTTAACTGGACATTTAATTTGTATTTAAGTATTTAGACTTAAAATATTTCATTCATGCCAATTTGCCAATTGTCATTAATAAAAGATAACCTGTGGTGCAAGGCACTACAGGTACTGCCCCCCAAAAGCATGGTTGGCGGGGGTAAAAAAAAAATGAGGCATTGTCCAGCTTCGGGTTGGGTGGGGCTCGTCTTGAGCTTCTCTCTCTCGTTCCCTGGCATGGATGTGCTGTTTGCGGCGGCTATGGTTGTAGTAGAATGAGGCGTTGTCCAGCTTCGGGTTGGGGGGGTTCTATTTGGACCAGAGGGTGGTCCTCGTCTTGAGCTTCTCTCTCTCGTTCCCTGGCATGGATGGCGCTGTTTGCGGCGTGCGTGCTTTTTTGATAGTATATAAATGCGGATATCTTTGTTCATACTTGGCCAGACAAATCTAGCCGCAATTAATTTTTGGGTACCTTTAATTCCCGGGTGAGAAAGGGAATGAAGTTTAGCAAACACAGCTCTTCGCAGCCCTCGTGGGACCAACGGTCGAATATGCTCAGTCGAGACGTCACACAAAATTTGCAAGTTTGACTTGGGTTCAACTGGTAAAGAGCGGAATTGCAACGAAGTAGGTGAATTAATAAGAGCTTGGAGTTCTGTATCTGTGGACTGAGCCTCAGCCATCTCTGAAAGGTTGATGTGTGAGAGTCCAGGATCAGAAATTGCTGAGATGCGAGATAGAGCATCCGGCACAACATTCAAAGAACCTGAAATGTGTCGAATGTCAAGTAAATTGTAGGATAAAATCAAGGTGTCTTCTCTCAATAGGAGCATGACAGTCTTGAAGGTGAAAGTTTGTGTGAAAAGACTGCAAGGGGTTCCCAAACGCCTGAAACAAGCTGCTGGAGCATTCCTGACACTACAACGTCAGAGGCATCAGTGGCTAAGTTCAGAGGAGCGTCTGGTTGAGGATGAATAAGGCATGTAGCTTTTGCTATAGCCTCTTTTGCTTGTGAAAAAACATTGGTAGTTTCGGGGTTCCACAAAACTGCAGTGGATCTGCCCCTTTTTTGATTGGCGAAGAAGAGAGGTTATGGGTGCAAGAATGCTTGCACACTGAGGAATGAAGCGATGGTAGAAATTTACCATCCCTAGAAAGCGACGAAGTTGCTTTTGGGTTTGCGGTTGATGATGAAGCTGTGCGGTTGATGCTGAAGCTGTGCGGTTGATGCTGATGTTGATGTTGGTCATTGTGGCTATTAGATTGTTACAGAGGTACCAAAAAAATTTAACCAATACTAATAGCTACAATGACAACCTCGTCATGGAGAAGGTTTGCTTGCTTGCGTGCGTGCTTTTTTTTTTGTATATGATGGCGGGAAACTTGGCGTCCCTTGTGTTGTCGTTGTCAATACGTTTTTTTCACTCAACGATTTCACTAACAAACTACTTTTAAGGATTCTTTTAAACTCAAATCTAGTCACACCATGCCTCAAAATTTGCATTGTTTGAAAGGCACAAAATATATTTTTATATTTGCTTTGAACTTCTTTAATAATTGCACTTTAATTTTTATTTAAATTTCTATTCATTGGATGCTTAAGAATAAAAATTAATCACTGGACGTTTATTAACTGGACATTTAATTTGTATTTAAGTATTTAGATTTAAAATATTTCATTCATGCCAATTTGCCAACTGTCATTAATAAAAGATAATCCTGTGGTGCAAGGTACTACAACCTTTTAACCCTTTAAGCCCTGAATTTTTTGTAGGGTTAAGTTATGAATGCGTGTATTTGAAACGTTAGGAATTGGCATCTTCAGTCCTTAAAGGGTTAAAGCCAAACTGATTAGATGTCCATAGGAAATCATTTAATCGGAATAACAAGAGTTTTTCTAGTAGTTTCGAGAAGCAGGAAGCGACAGCAATAGGCCTGTAATTATTGCTGGACAGAATGTATCCGTACTTATTTTTGACCAGGGGCAAGATATATACCCTCATGAACTCTGCAGGGATATAGCTATGAGCCAGCATGGCTGATAGGAGCAATGCAATATGCAGACATACTACGTCATTTGCATATTTTAAGTGCTCATTCGATAAGTCATCTACCCCTGACGCAGAACCAGTCTTTAACTCTTTAATTAACCTCTTTACTTCAGAAAATTAAATACAAATATTTTCCCTTGTCCCTCCCACAATCGTTTCGCTGCAATCTATCTTAAGATTATCCCTACTCACACTGTTAAGAATGTTAGAGTAGTGGTTTTTCCACAGCTTTGCAATTTCATCCTACCCCGACACCCATCGATTGTCGGAGGGAGGACATTTTTGACACCCGTTTGATTCTTAACAAATTTCCAAAATTTGTTGTTATCGTTATTTATGCGAGTTTCACAGGCTTTTGATGCTCGAATAGACTCTTCTTCCTGTTTACATCGCCTTATGGCCGCCTTATACTGACCCCGACTTCTACACATATTCATGTATACTGGTCCTAATCTGGGTCTACCATGAAAGCACCACAAATCATAGGCGTCTTTCGATTCCCTCTTCAAGGGGGGCAATAAAATCATTCCATCCAGGAATAACCTTAGTATGAGAGTTGTAAGATTTAATCAGGGGGCTTCCTGCTTCTCTTAACAGGGATATTATCTTACTATAATACCTATCTATGAGTTTACAGTGAGAATCATTTGAGCAAGGATTATTACAGGCAATGTTATTATTATTATTATTTTTTTTTTTTTGTTCAAAATCCCAGCTGAGCCGTGAAGGCCAAGCTCTGAAGGGCCAGTTCAACCTACAGCCCAAGTTAAGCTAGAATTAAGAACTTACGGACTTGGAGATCCTATTAGGTCCTACCTCAGGGTTGCTGACTCGATGTGGGCCTACCTTAGGCCTTAGTTGCATGAATTTAAGATAAAAAACAAAAGGGGCACTATTTATGGTCTTCTTTCTAAACCTTGCAACAACAACACAACCTGCACTATTGCACGATGCAACAATCTTGTATCTAAACAACCAAACTGAATTGCAAGAGAGCTCTCTATAAGACCACACCCTGTAAGTACGGCATTCCACAAACGAGTAAAAAAGACCCGCAGCGCCCCAAAAAATGATGCCACAAGAGTGCCCAAACAATGATGCCACAAGAGCTAAAAAATGCTGTCTAAATTAAGTGAATTTTTCACTAATCGTACAAATATGAGATGGATATATATACACCTAAACTTAATATATACAAGCAATGCTGCATCAATCAGCTTAGTCATCATATCGCCTTGGGACAACAATGGCTCTTCCTCTTCTAGATTTTCTAACACTCCCCACTGAAGAGGCATTGTTGTCATTACCTTCTGCAAGGTTAGCCAAGCCTTCTCCATGAGGCTGTAACTCAAATGTTTCATCTTGACTATTTATATGCTTTAGAAATTAGCAAAAACAGAGTTTTTGTATAGGTCTCTTTAATTTTCCTCCTGAAGTCTTTACCAGTGCAGACCTAACTAAATTGTTTGCCAACAAACAACTCTTCAATTATGCCAAGCTTCCAGCATTGCCTTCGTCTTTCATCCCCAATCATTACCACTTCTCCCACCTTGATACAATTTGCATTGAAGCCCTTTACATTGCCTGATGGGTAATAATTGAGTTCTGGCAAGTATTCCATCTGCCACCTCTTCCATAACTGATCTTGTAGCTCTTCAAGGTACCTGAACCTTCTGGTTAACTCTCCTTGAGTGCTCTGGATAGGCTGCAAGTCTTCTGGCACACTGGGGCTTGATGTTAATCATTTACCACAAAGAAAATGATTTGGTCAATGGCTCTGCATCCTGCATACTGTTATAAACAAAAGTGATAGGCCTACTGTTCACCATTGCTTCTACTTCACATAAAACAGTGCAGAATTCTTCTTTGCTCAAATGAGCATTAGCTAAAAGTTTCTTTAATGGACACTTTACACTTCTCACTAGCCTTTCCCAAAATCCTCCCCACCATGATGCTCTCTCAACAATAAACTCCCACTGTACCCCTTGGTGTGAAAAATAAGTTTGGAATCCTTCCTCTTTTAGCAAGGACCAAACTTCTTGGAGTTCCTTTGCAGCCTTTTTGAAGGTTTTTGCATTATCCGATATGATTTTATTTGGGAAACCCCTTCTGTTCACAAACCTTTTAAAGGCCAAAAGAAATACATCACTACTTAAGTTGCTTACCAACTCCAAATGGATTGCTCTGGTGGTAGCACATGTGAAAAGACATATACTGTATAACCTTTGTTAGACTCCCCTTGCTCATACACATAGACTAGACCTGCGAAGTCTACTCCCACCACATCAAATGGGGCAGTATAGACACACCGTTCTCTTGGAATTGGAGCCACCTTTTCATAATAAGGCTTTGCACTCCAACGCTTGCAAACCACACATTTATGCAAGACCTTTTTTACTACTTGTCTAATTTTGGGAATCCAAAACTGTTGTCTGATCTCTATTATCACTTCTCTAACTCCAGCATGTAACAACTTATGATGCGTATCCAGGATCAAAAGTTCTGTAAAGGGTCCCGCAGAAGGTAGCAAAATTGGATGTCTTTTCTCCTTTGGAAGCCCAGAAAACTGTAGTCTACCTCCTACTCTCAATAAATCCTGATCCAGAAACACATCCAAACCCTTGAGAGCAAAATGTGTTGGTAGAACCTGTAATGGACTACTGGTGAGCAATTTTCTCTCATCAAATTTTTCCTTCTGCCACATATACCACCCAGTATTGCCTGACTTGCTGAATCTCCTTACTGTTCAGAATTCCTTCCCTTCTTGTTTCTCCCTTAATGTTGTTTGTAAATCTATATACCCATGCTGTCACTTAACAACTTTTTCAGACTGCTAATGTCCTCAAGCCATAATATGGTTTCCTGCTGCATAACTTGACAACTGTTCACGGTGCATTTTCTCATCTCATCACCCATTCTTCTTCACCCTGGCATTCTCCTACAATAGGCTGATTAGAAGGCCAGTTTTCACTTCCAAGTTTTAGCCGCTCTGGCCCACTCCACCACAAACTTGAGTGTGCAAGACCTTTCACTGAAATTCCTCGTGTTGGTAAATCAGCGGGGTTTTGGGTGCCTGGACAATGCTTCCATTGCTTGGGATCTGTGTGTGCTTGAATTTCCTCCACCCTATTGGCAACAAATGGTTTCCATTTCCTTGCCTGGCTTCTTAACCAGTGCCAAACTATAATGGAGTCTGTCCAATAGTAGCTTGGAATTTGATAAAGGGCCAAAGACTTTTGAACTGTAACTGCAAGCCAACTAGCAATAACTGCACCCATCAATTCCAACCTTGGAATAGAAAGCCTTTTCAAAGGTGCTACTCTGCTCTTTGCAGCAACCAACCTGCAACTTACTTCCTCTTTGAATGTGCTTCTTATATAAATACAAGTTGCATAGGCTTCCTCACTTGCATCACAAAGGATGTGCAGCTCCAAATTGTCTGGACCATTGTTCAACTCTCCAAAGTACCATCTTGGGATTTCAATGTCTCCAAGATGTGCCAGTTCTTTGAACCAATATTTCCACCTTACCACCTTATAATCAGGTAACTCTTGGTCCCAACCCAGTCCAATTTCCCAGAGTCTCTGAAATCAAATTTTTTACTTTATCACAAATGGAGCCAGGAATCCAAGAGGATCAAAGACCTTCGAAGCCAAACTAAGAGCTGTACGTTTTGTCCACCTTGTCTCATTCTCAGCCAGCTCTACTAAAGATTTCTCATTGAAGGTAAACAAATCCTTTCCTTGCTGCCAAACAATGCCTAGCACCTTTGTGTCTATTGCCCAGAACTCCTTAATACCAGAATCCTCAATACTTTCTGCTGCATCAGGTCCTATACAGGACTGACTCATAAACTGTTGTAACTGAGAATGATTGGTCTGCCATTTTCTAAGCTCCATGCCAACCTCCCTCATATAGCTCTAGCCTCCATGAATATCTGTTTAGCCATTTCTCTATTATCCACTGAACACAGCAAATTATCAACATAAAAATTTTTCCTTATGTGTTCAATAGTGTTAGGATAGACTTCAGAATATTTCTTAAAATGGTACTGCATAGAAGCTGCCAACAGAAATAGACTAGAGCTGAGGCCAAACAACACTGACTTCATTCTATATGCTTGAACATTCGGTTCATTTTCCAATAAGTCTTTCGTATCCACCCACTGATACCTTACCGCATCTCTGTCCTCTGTTTTTAACTTTATCTGTAAAAAGGCTTGCTTCACATCTGCAGTCAATGCTACTCTACCAAACCTGAATCTCAGTAACAAGGAAAATAAATCTGCATTTAAATTTGGCCCAGCATCCAAACAGTCATTCAAAGACACACCACCTTTGTCTTTGGCTGAGCCATCAAAAACTACCGTCAGTTTGGTGGTAGTTTTGTCTCCCCGTACCACTGCATGGTGTGGCAGATAATGTGCCTCCTGGCTCACCAGCTCACCTTGCACCCTTTCAGCATAGCCCTCCTTTACATAGCTTAGGATGGCCTCATTGTATTCATTTAACAACTCCTCATTTTTTCTTAGCCTGTGCAATGAAGTCTCCAACCTCCTATTAGCTAGGTGAAGGTTTGAACTGAGTTTGCAAGAATCCTTCAAAAGGAGGCCAACTTCAGAGCAACCATCTCTAAACCCAATCCCTTTTTCAAATTGGTCTAAAACATCACTGTTCACTGTACTTGCCTGCTTCTGTTTGTCCTTTATGCCAATGGATTCAAGTTCCCAAAAGGCTTTCAAATGCCTTTCCAAACCATGGCTGTTCTCCTCAGTCTTAACAAAAAGAGCTTTAACCTCCATTTCATTGCAATAGCTACCATGTAGCATCCAGCCTAGCTTACTTTCAATAGCTACAGGACCTCGAGATGTGCGGACAATGTTACCAGTGATGAAGTCCCAATAATAGTCAGCTCCAATCAAAAGACTAGTATCTTCTGTTCCTTCAAACTTATTATTGCCCTAATTAATTCCTTTAACTTGCAATTCTTGGACACATGCCATATCTAAACAAGTAGTGACTGGAGCACAAAGTTCCTCAATCTCTACAGCTTGGACCTTGATAATGGGACTTTGTGGTAACAATCCCTTAACCAGAACTTTTACCTTCTTAACTTTGGTTCGGTTTTGAACGGAACCCCCAAACCAAGAAATTCTTAAATTTTCCGTCTAAACTTCTTTAAACTTCAATTTTCTGGAAATTCTGGTCTTAATAAAGCTACACTGGCTACCACTATCAAACAACACTCTTACAGTAACTTCTCCATCATTCCCAATTAATAATGCTGCAGCTGTTTGCAATAATCCCCTTTTACTTTTACTCCCTTTCATAGCAGTGGCATGTGCCATTGATGTCTCTACTTCTGGGGTAGGCCTACTAGGAGTGTTTTCACACAATAATGGCTGATGCCGGCCATGGCATTTTTTGCACAAAATTTTAAACTTACAAAACCTTGCTCTGTGACCTTTCAAAAAACATTTAAAACATGCTGTGGACTTAGTTACCCTGTTCTTTCTCTCCTCAACAGGTAAAGCCTCAGCCACCTCACATTTATATGACTTGTCTTTGCCTTCGCAAAATATGCATTCCTTGATTCCCTTTAATTTATTCTCAGAGGATGCATGTAGAGCTGACACTGTACCTGAGCTATTCCTTTTTGTAGAAACTTTGGTGCTGTGCCTGCCTTTGTCCCCTTGTTTAACATCCCACTGTGCAAACTGAATTCCCTCTCGTCTTGCCAATTCTGTGCCTAAAAGACTTAACATCTGCTGAAGGGGGATGTACACATGTTCTGTAGAGTGTCCCCTACTTAATTCAAGCAAAATTGAGTTAGGCAATTTAGACTCCAGTATAGTGACCAACATTATACCATACCTTTCCATTCCTACACCCAAGTTGTCGAGGGACCTAGTTCTAACTTCAAATTCATCATATAACTGCCGAAACTCCTTGACACTATTGGGATTATTAACAGGATGTATAGCTAAAAGTTCGCGGAGGTGGCTTTTAATTAAGATCTGGCTTATCAAACCGTTTCTTTAATATATCCCAAGCCACATTATAATTAGCCTCTGTTAATGCTAATCCTGCTATTGTCTTTGCTACCACTTCCAAGAGGGACTGCAAATAATTAAACTTCTCCACCGCACTTAACACTTGACTAGAATGAACTGCTGATTGAAAACTGTCTGCCCATCCTTGCCATTCCTGAATATTCCCAGAAAATGTCTTAAGTACAAGCCTCGGTACTTGAACTGCAGATCTGTTAACCTTAACTTCACAAACACCACTTGTTGAGGGTTCTGTTTCATTATTAGACCTGGTCTCTAACTGCACTGAGCTGCTAAATTCTTTTGCTCTGTGGCATACTTTAATTATGTCATCAATAATCTCTTCAAAGTAAATTATGTCATTTTCTATTTCATCCTTTTCTATAAGAGCCTCAGTTTTAACATTTACATCGCTTAGAGCAACCTTTTTAGTTTCTAATATGGAAAGCTGCGCAGTCACTAAGCTTAAATCCTCTTGCTCTGTGACAGAATCTATAGTAGCAATGACCTTTGTAATTAGACCTTTGTAGGCGCTTCTCCTTTTTCTAGACTTGTTCAATTCAGCTGCACTCATCTTTAATGCAAACAACAATTGGACTCAATGCCAAATAAGCTGAATTGGCAAAAATACTTAACCAAACTAATCAAATTCAAATTTTGCTTTTTTCAAATAAACTGAATTGCTTGGTTGGGGTACTGACCAACCACCAGTATGGAATACCAAATTTTCTACCAAGTAACTGGCGCACTGAAGTCTGCAACCTTCGCCTACGAACAATAGACCAAAATTAACCAAACTGGTAAAAATGTAAGCCCAAAACAACGACAGACTAGCGGCCAAGTTTTGCAATTGGGCGACCAAACTTTCTACCCTGGGACCTTAACTCAATTATGCTCAACCCATCCAGGCCTAACTTGGGCTACAATTTGCACAATCAGAATTTGCCGAAAAATAGTCACCGACTCATTCTTGGGTTAGAATCCGGTTTCGAAGGACCATGTTATTATTTTATTGTGTTCAGAATCCCAGCTGAGCCGTGAACGGCCAAGCTCTGAAACGCCAGTTTAACCTACAGCCCAAGTTAAGCTAGACTAAAAACTTATGGACTTGGAGGTCCTATTAGGTCCTACCTCAGGGTTGCTGACTCGATGTGGGCCTACCTTAGGCCTCAGTTGCATAAAATTAAGATAAAAAACAAAAGGGGCACTATTTATAGTCTTTCTAAACCTTGCAACAACACACAACCTGCATCATTGCACGATGGAACAATCTTGTATCTAAACAACCAAACTGAATTGCAAGAGAGCTCTCTATAAGACCACGCCCTGTAAGTGCCGCATTCAACAAACGAGTAGGAAGGACGCGCCAGTGCCCCCCAAAAAATGACGCCACGAGAGTACCCAAACAATGATGCCACAAGAGCCCAATAATGCTAGCTCTAAATTAAGTGAATTTTTCACTAACCTTACAATTATGAGATGGATATATATACATCTTAACTTAATATATACAAGCAATGCTGCATCAATCAGATTAATCATCATATCGCCTTGAGACAACAATGGCTCTTCCTCTTCTAGATTTTCTAACATTATCTTTTTATCATTTTGTTCGTTGGGCAGTTTTACTACCTCGCAAGTTTTACCTCTCTTTTCTTTCATGTATGTCTTCATTCTGTATTATATTGTTATTCATTATTATACTGTTAATCGTTATTTCGTCTTCTCTCTCATCCACCCGAATTTTCATTGGGACATTTCCAGAATCTTGTTTCCCCATTTTTCGCTCCCTTTCTGAAACACTCGAATTCGCTTTGTCCATTTCTTTAAATACCGCAAAGGAGTTTACAGTCTGTGTACATGCGTCACACAGAAATTTGACTCCTGCGATCTGTTTAGCGTTCGAGACGAGGGATATTTTTCTATCATCCCAATTCATGCAGATAAAGTCGTACAGTTTTTGACAGAAATCGCATCTTATTGCTGCCTTTTCAGTTGTTTCCAGATTACACAAATTGCAGATTAAGTGAGAATTTTAACCCATGGTCATGCTATTCATTAATTATCATAAAAATAAATATACACACAATTTTTTTTTTCCTTTCTTTATCTTTTCTTTCCTTTCGATGGTCGCGAGGGTTTTCTGACCTTTGCGTTTTAACACCTTTTTCCTGCCTTGTTTAAAAAATTTCTCGAATGCCAACCGTATAACGGTTTAAATATATACATTAAACTGGTGATAATTTATGTAAACTGAATTGCACTTTTTTACTTGTAATGATTTCACTTTATAATTTATATGCACGGAGTCACTGATACTTTATACACTTTCGGGTGTAAACAAAATAAACCGCCGAGTAGTTTATTCCCTTCTTTTTTGGGTGTTAATACAGAGAGAGACAACACGTCCGTTCCCCACAAGGTACAAGCAAACTTTTTCTATACCGTACTATACTATACTATACTATACTGAGGGCCGTTTCCTGGCCTAAGCAGACTAAGCGGCCGCTTAGGGCCCCGCTGCTACTTGGGGGCCCCTAGACACAGTAGACAGGTTCCCAGGTCATAGCCAGTGGTGGGCACCGTTAACCAAAAAGTTAACTTCGTTAACCGCTAATCCGTTAACCAAAAAGTTAACTTCGTTAACCGTTAATCCGTTAATCATGTAACGGAAGTTACCGATAAACCGTTAACGTTAACTTTTATTATAAAAAAAATGAAAAACACAAGATATATATATAATTTAATTTTCCCTCTTCTTCTCGTTCTCCATTTTGTCCATGAGATGCATGTTGCCCTTCATGAAAATTAGCATATCAAAGTTTTCATCAGACAGGGATCTCTTGGCCCTCAGGATGTCCTTGCCCATAGAGAACAAACGCTCCACTGCAGCACTGGAGGGGATGGCTGTGTTGAACTTGATGAACAAGTCCACCAACACTTGCTCACCCAAGAAGGCAGCATCTGTCAGCATGTCCTTGGAGTTGGTCTCCAGCCAGGTCTTGACCAAGTTCTGGGCCTTGCCCTTGAGTGACCTATGGCTTCTGCTGCTGCTCTTTTTGTCTGGATGACAGCACTGAAGAAGTCCTCCTCCTCCTCCTCCTCCTCCTCGTTGTTGACATGAGAAATTGAAATCTTACCTGATCAGTTTTATGGTTCTTGAAATGTATCAAGGAGACTACTAATAAGGTACTCACAGACATATTATAAATATACATGACTTACTTGACAACGATTATTTTTAAATATTCACTAGCACAAACATGTTGCGCAAGAGCAGACTGCAAATGAAACGAATGTAGTTTATTTGTTTGTAATTGTTACATATATATTATTGAAAGTGCCTTAAAATGCTCGTGATATTTCTTGAAAGAAGTTGAAACATTCAACTCAAATGGCAAATCTTTCCGCCTGATTTTACAGTCGAACCATGTTTTGCTCAAACCAATGCCATAAATAACTTAACTGGCGGATTATTGCGCACCTCCTCAGCATGAAAATAATAGAAACTTTTAAACGTTTATTTATGATTTTTTGGGTTAACGGACTTGAGTTAACGGAAGTTAATGTAACGGAAGTTAATTAGTCCGATAATGATTTTCAAAGTTAACTTAAAAGTTAATCGTTAACGAAAAAGTTAACTTCGTTAATTAACGATTAACGGATTAACGGTTTGTGCCCAGCTTTGGTCATAGCTCAGTGGGCAAGAAATAGGAATATAGCTGAAGTTATTATTAATATTATTGTTATTATTAATATTATTGTTGTTTTAATATTATTGTTATTATTAATATTATTGTTGTTATTAATATTATTGTTATTATTAATATTATTGTTATTTATTATTATTATTTAGCAGAATTAGTTGTGGCTAACTAGATGTGACTTCGTGCATCTTGGGAATGAAACGACCTTATCCATCAGGAGCTGAAAAACGGAAAAAGAAGAAAATAGGAGGAGACTTTCCAGTAGCACAGTGAGATGTGCCCCTTGTATATTCTTATGATTACAGTTCAGGCAACTAGGTTAGGTAGACCATCAAGCTAGGCAAGTGCTCAGGAATCGTGTAGAGTAAGCTAGTCTCTGTAATATTTATAATATTTCGAAATGTGAAATTTAATGGATCACATCATCTCAAATTCTGTTCACACAGATCAATTAATTATCAAACAAGATAAGAAAGAGTATTTTAGCAAAAATTAACAGAATATGTAATGTTATGTTCTTCTCAGGAGCACTACTGAAATATTTGGAAAAAGCCATCCTCAGCAAAGCCTGATGAGCATCATGAGCCAACAGCAGGACCATCCTCTATGCAACCTCAAACACCAGTAGAAGTAGAGCCTGATGAACCAACAAGTGGCCCATCTTCTGTTCAGCTTCAAACACCACACACAGGCATTTCTACTGAACAACAAGAACCAAGGTCTGCTCCACCGCTTGATCCGTATGACTGGCCAGTTGTCCTGTCAGATGCCTTGAAGACAGATCTGGTGTCTCGAGGACCATTTCAAATCAGTCCAGATTTTACATTCCCTAAAAGAGAGGACGGTAGAAGCGTTCATCACCATTACATGTACTGGTACAGAACATTAATTAATGGGGAAAAAATAAAGCGAAGCTGGCTGATGTACTCTAGAAGGAATGATGCTCTTTATTGCTTCTGCTGCAAGTTGTTTTCAAGGAAGTCGTACAAACTAATTACGGATGGACTTTCAGACTGGATAAACGTTGGTTCGCTTCTGAAACGCCATGAAAATAGTTCAGAACATGCAGATAACATGGCAACATGGAAGGATCTGGAACTACTGCTAAAAACTGGGAGGACCATTGACCAAACTGAAATGTCATTAAAGAAACAATATCTAAATACATTGACAGTAATTCAACTATTTATAGCTGTTTCCTAGATATAAGTAAGGCATATGATAGGGTGAACCACAATATTTTATTTGCAAAACTAGAAGACAGGAAGGTTCCCATATACATATTAAAATTTATTGAAATTTTTGTATTCCCACCAATCTTTCACTGTTAAGTGGGGCAATGTACTATCCGAGTGTTTTGGCTCCTCTTGCGGGGTGAGACAAGGCTCCTTGCTCTCTCCTATGCTGTTTAATGTGTATATCGACGGATTAATTGCTTCACTTAATGAGGCAACAGTGGGATGTTGTATAGATAACACAAGGATTAATAACTTAGTTTATGCCGATGATATGGTGCTAATAAGTCCCTCTGTTAAAGGTCTGGATCGGCTACTAAAAGTCTGCGAAGTGTATTCGCAGAAACATGATATTCTTTTTAATGTTACAAAAACTAAGGTTATGCAATTTCATCCTAAAAGCTGTAATCAGCCAGCTGATATAAGGTTTAAAATGAATAGTGAAGTAATTGAGGAAGTACAAGAGTTTAAGTATTTGGGTGAAACTATTACCAGCTCCTTGAGCGATGACTCGGATATAAGAAAACAATCTCGAAGCCTGTGTGCTAAAGCGAATATGACCATAAGGAACTTTCGATTCTGTACAAGTGAAGCTAAAGACACTCTCTTTCGTACTTTCTGCAGTAATATATACGGACAGCAACTGTGGGTGAATTATAAAAAAGGTTCTGGCAGAACCCTAAATTTGCTGTACAACAGGTCTTTTAGACTCTTACATAAATTACCCCCGAGATGCTCAGCTTCGCAAATGTTTGCCACCCGCAATGTCCCGAGCTTCCCGGAGGTAACAAGACGTGTTCAACACAGTCTAATGCAAAGAATTAAAAAATCAACCAATCCGATCATCCAAGCTATCCATGAGTCCTGCCATTTATCCTCTAAGGCCTAAGCTATGGGCTTCTTGGTACGAAAACGTCTGTCTGTAGCTCCACTTAACTTCGACATTACAGTATTATTTCTAATCCATTGTATATATTTCTATCCTTAGTATATGAACTGTCATTGTATTAATAATATTTGTCATATGGACTATAGTCTGCCAATAAACCTTTTCATTTTCATATATATATATATATATATATGCACTAAAATCACAGAATAACACGTGATCTTATTAATAAGCAAACAACCACAGGGAAAAGGAAAAGGAAACACGAAGTCCGAGCGCTTTCGTGATATATTCACATCTTCAGATGTGAATATATCACGAAAGCGCCCGGACTTCGTGTTTCCTTTTCCCTGTGGTTGTTTGCTTATATATATATATATACACACACACACGGTGTTTCAGGAGGAAAGGTCAATACTTCGGGAGGTGATTGTATCGGTCATTGTGAGAAAAAAAGTTCATATGAACATGTCTAATTCTGAATGGTTATGGAGATAGAACTGTTTGAATCTGATGCGCGCACAGCTCTTCCTGCCCCTTCCCTCCCCTATAACCTTGAACCATGTAAGCTGTAATGTAGGCATGTAACGTAAGCCAATCGACAGCTGACTGTTGTGAGTGACATTGTTTGGTGTTTGAAGCAGTGTTAAGAATGCCACACACCTTCACACTTGCCGAATATGCAGATATGGTATATGTCTACGGTTTTTGCGATGGAAGTGCAACAGCTGCTGTTGCAGAATACCGTTGACGGTTTCCGAACCGCAGAATTCCGGATCGAAGTGTGTTTACCAAGGTTTTCAATACATTGCGTGAGATTGGTACACTTCCCAGCGCTCCTGTTTCATCTGAACGTGAAGGTCAACAAGATGTGGATGAAGTGGAAAACATTCTTCAGTTGGTAGAGCGTAGTCCTACTACTAGCTCACGAAGAATTTCTACACGTCTCGGTGTACCACACACAAGAGTATGGCGAACATTACGTGAGGAAGGCTTGCATCCATATCATGTACAGCGTGTACAACACCTTCAACCAGGAGACGCTGTCATGCGACTGGAATTTTGTCATTGGGTAAATGCTAATCGCCGATTGCTTCGATTAATATTGCTCACCGATGAAGCTACTTTCACCCGTGACGGTATCAACATCACTTGTAACTCTCATCGGTGGTCAGACGAAAATCAAAATGCCACTGTGGAAACAAATTTTCCACATCGCTTCTCTGCCAGTGCCAATGTGTGGTGCGGTATCATCGATGATCAGCTGATTGGCCCTGTTACTTTAAGAATCGTCTTACAGGACAAAGTTACCTAGAATTTCTGCAAAATGAATTGCCAGGACTATTGGAGGATGTACTGGTATGTACTTTCAACATGACGGAGCTCCTCCACATTCTACCCGTCTGGTGATGCAATACCTAAATCAAACTTTCCCTGGTCGATGGATCGGCCGCGGTGGTCCCATTCAATGGCCACCAAGGTCTCCAGACCTCTCTCCGTTAGATTATTGTTTGTGGGGGTGGATGAAAAGTCAAGTTTACAAAAGAAAGGTGGATACACGAGACGAATTGCTCGCGAGCATCTTGGATGCTGCTGCCCGCATAAAGGAACGTCAAGATCAACTCAGACGAACAACACGCGATCTTCGCACACGAGTTGCAAAGTGCATTGAGGTTGACGGTGGGATTTTCGAAAACGTATTGTAAACTGTAACAAATTTGTCATTTCTGTATCTGATACCATTCAAAATGCCAATGTTTAAACATTAAATGTTAGAAACAGTAATTGGTTTCTCTTTCTTGATTATCATTAACAATGCTTTTGTATTTGTCGATTCAAACAGCTCTATCTCCGTAACCATTCAGAATTAGACACATGTTCATATAAACTTTTTTTCTCACAATGACCGATACTATCACCTCCCGAAGTATTGACCTTTCCTCCTGAAACACCCTGTGTATATACACACACACACACACACATATATATAATATATATATATATATATATATATATATATATATATATATGTCACAGCTACTAGACCACTAGGAGAAAATATTAGGAACATTGTGTCGAGGACAAAACATTGATGTAATATATACTGACTTTGCTAAAGCCTTCGATAAATGTGACCATGGAATCATAGCACACAAACTTAAGGATACAGGAATTACTGGAAAGCTAGGAAGGTGGATATTTAATTTCTTGACGCAAAGAACGCAAAGAGTGATGGTAAACGGAGTTAAATCGGAAGTCTCGGAAGTCGTGAGGTTTGTCCCACAAGGGACAGTATTAGCTCCCTTGCTGTTCATAATAATGATTGCAGATATTGATGCAGATATTAAGGACAGTATTGTATAAATGTATCATGCTTCGCAGATGACACAAAAATATGTAAGGAAATATTGACCGAAGATGACATAAGAAAACTACAAAACGACATTGAAACATTATTCCAGTGGGCAGAAGACAACAATATGAAGTTCAACGAAGAAAAATTCCAACTTCTAAGATATGGTAATAACAAAGAGCTACAGAAAAAGGGTACAAAACTCTGCAAGCCAAACAGATAACACCAAATCCACAAGTCAGGGATCTTGGAATAACAATGTCGTCGGATGCAGAATTCAGAGAGCACTATAAAATCAAAATCACAACGGCTAGAAAAATAATGGGAATCATCTGGGGGAGCTTCCGCAGCAAAAAAGCAAACATGCTCAAATTATGGGAGAGTCTAGTCCTACCAATAATTGAGTATTGATTAGTACTCACAAGCCCACACAGAAAAAGAGACATTGCGAGCATTGAAGCTATACAAAGGACTTTTACGTCTAAGATAGAGGAAACGGAAGGTGAAGACTACTGATCTCGACTACAATCCCTGGAACTCTACTCTCTTGAAAGAAGGCGCGAGCGGTACACAATAATATACATATGGAAAATACTTGAGGGCTCTGTCCCTAACCTCAGAAATGAAATAGAAACAAACTGGAATGAGAGAAGAGGCAGGTTTTGTACGGTCCCAGCTGCGGTGGGACAAGGAGCCATGAAAACGAAGATGGAAAATACCCTCAGAATACGGGGCCCAAAGCTTTTCAATGTCCTTCAAAAAGAAGTGAGGAATCTCCAGCACACCGACCTGAATAACTTCAAGAACCAGCTGGACAGATTCTTGTGCAAAGTCCCTGACCAGCCATGCGTGGCTGGCTACGAGGGTAGGAGGCGATCAGAGAGCAATTCCCTCCTTCACCAAGTCCCGCAAATGAGGAGGGATGCTGCAGAGGGGTCGACCGCAGGTCGATCCTGAATCGTCGTTCAAACTCAACAAAAGTAAGTAATATATATATATATATATATATACATTCAACTGCAAAGAACACGCAGTATAAATAACGTAAAGAACGACGCTTGTATAGGAGATATTCCGCGCAAGACGAGAGAGAGAGAACGGAACAAATGAAAAAATGAGGTAACCACCTGGGAATCGAACCCGGGTTCGATTCCCAGGTGGTTACCTCATTTTTTCATTTGTTCCGTTCTCTCTCTCTCGTCTTGCGCGGAATATCTCCTATACAAGCGTCGTTCTTTACGTTATTTATACTGCGTGTTCTTTGCAGTTGAATGTATATAATGTTACGGCATGCGGGAGGTGCCCCTTGGGGCATTGGTTTCTGCGAGTATGTAGAAGAATTACGGCATTTGGAAGAGTGAGGTCCATGGTGTAATGGTTATCGCGTCTGACCGGCAATCGGAAGATCCCGGGTTCGATTCCCAGGTGGTTACCTCATTTTTCATTTGTTCCGTTCTCTCTCTCTCGTCTTGCGCGGAATATCTCCTATACAAGCGTCGTTCTTTACGATATATATATATATATATATATACATATGAAAATTATTTCACGAAAGTAACACGTGAAAAATATTTATGATGAATAAAACCACGAAGGAAAGGAAACACAGAATGTTGCTCAAGCGCTTTCGTCTAATGTTCGAGTGTTCCTGGGGATGTCATTAGACGAAAGCGCTTGAGCACCATTCTGTGTTTCCTTTCCTTCGTGGTTTTATTCATCATATATATATATATATATATATATTAGTGATGTAGGTCACATCCGCATCCGCATCCGCGGAACATCCGCACATTTTCTCGCACCCGCATCCGCACTTTGGACTGCGGATGTCGTGCGGATGTGGACCGTTGAGATAAAATGTCATTAATAAGCGGAAATTATCAAATTCTACTATATTAATAGAACTAGTTCATTGTGCGCAAAAGTGATGCAAGCGACAAGACGAGAGGCTGTTCTTGTATGAAGTTACTCTCTTGCAACCTACTTAGATCCACGTTACAAAGCTAAGTTATTTTCACCTAGTACATTAGAACGAGTTAAATCATCACTTGGCAAAGCAGTTTTGAACTGCTTTGCCAAGTGATGATTTAACTCGTTCTAATGTACTAGGTGAAAATAACTTAGCTTTGTAACGTGGATCTAAGTAGGTTGCAAGAGAGTAACTTCATACAAGAACAGTAGCCCTGTTCAAAAATCAACTTTTTCTTATTTTCATAGGTTTCTGTACTTTTTCCCATGCTTTTTGACCTGAAAAGGCCGAAAATCACAACCATTTTGACCTAGGTTGTTGGGAAGCATTGCCGCATGGAGCTTTAAGTTTTCTGCCTTGAAATCGGCCAAAAGCACCAGTTCCGGGGTCCCTTGAATCATGTTTTGCACTATAACTTTTTATCTAAACAAGATAGAGCAACAAAATAGGCACCAAATTAAAGTGTTTTTAATCCTCTTTCTAACTTATACAATTATGATAGTCTTGGAACAAGAAATGGCACATTGGTACATACAAAGATTTCAGAAATATCACAAAATTCGTTTTCTCACACTCAAGGCAGACAAGGCGCCTTATTCATGACACAAATTTGAGATTAACATTTTGTCACAAGTCTAATCGATCAAGAAGTGAAAGCATTACATGATGTAATTTCATAATGACATTTACACAGTCAGTTGTTGAGAGTTTGTTTCTTGAAGCTGTCAAAGCGGCGTCTGTTGAACTCCACAGCTTGAAGGAGATAGTCCCTTTGCTTGGCATCTGTTGTTATGACATTTGCAAAGTCGCTCATCATCTTGACACCACGTTCAGCAATGTCATTCACCGCTTTCAGATTCTTAACATAGTCCAACGCTTTTCTGTAGTCCTCATTCTGTGGCCAAGACGTGACAGGTTCCAGAAGCCACTCGGATCCACTGTTCAGTGTGTCCAGCAGGAAATGTGATTCTGGGCCAATGAGATCAACCAGGGTGGTCTTAGCTGTGACTCTCTGGAATAGAGGCTTTCCTGTTCTGAAGCTGTCTGGCTTCTCAGTGGCATGTAACTGGGCAGCAATGTCGTGCTTCAATGTGTCACTCAATCTACTGCTGAACAGGGCAAATGGCACGACTTCCTGCGTCAGGTACCATTTGTGGTTTTCCATTTTATTAAGTACTGCATCAGCAAGCTCTGGGTCAGTTTTCTTGTACAGTACTTCAACATGTCCTGGATTAGACTTAGATCATTCACGGGAGCATCTGCAGCAGACATTGACATCATCCATACAGGAGTGTAGAACAGCGTAAGGAAGGTGTTGAGTTTTTCTAGCTTTGATACAGTGTCTTCGTCGTACTCAAGTTGATCTGCAAACATCAGCATTTTCATGGAGTACAGGTTTCTGGCCATCCATCTGGCCTGATGAATGGCGCCTGGTCGACTCCAGTGAATACCTCGAGGAGGCGTTCCTCCAAGAACAATGACTGTCAGTTCAGCCATTTCCCTGTAGTCGGCTCTTGGAAGCCTTTCTGCTGTTAGAATGTCTTGGAGTATTTCTTCACTGTTCTTCTTCTTTTCCTTCAGCCATTTGCTGTTGATAGCCAGCATCTTTGGGTTTTCCTTGGACAAGTCCGTCCAAACATCCTTCAGATGCTCAAACCAGGGATTATCTGGCCCCTTCACCTTCCCAAACAGCTTCTCCCAAACTGCTCCTACTAGGATTTCCAGGATGTGATGTCGACAGGCCAGATAAAACACCTTTTTGTTCAGCATTTTCTCTAGCAGTTTGGCAGCTCCTCTGTGAACTCCACTGTTACTGGATGTAGTGTCAAAAACAAGGGCAGTAACATTATCCGTAAGTTCCCATGTCTCCAGTAAATCCATTGAAGCCTCAGCCTGAGCTGTGCCAGAAGAATTGTCGATGACAGGTACTCCCAATAACTTTCCTTCAGTGTATGAAGGTGGGCCAGACACTAGCACAGCTAAAGTCTCTGAGGTACTTCCAGGTTCACTGCCCAAGACATCTTTGAGCAACTTTCCATCCCAGTGTAAGGCAGCGTACTGTTGGGGGTTTTCACAAAACTTGGACATGTGACTCTGGCTGATATTATACCTGGACAGCATTCTGTTGCGACGTGTCGTTGAGGTTGAGATGACGAAGTTATCCAGATCAGCCCCTCCAGCTTTCAAGGTGGCAGAAACCATGGCAGTAACTTGATTGTCAAAGTCACACTAGTCACAGTGTCTTGATGGTGAGAACATCCAGGACGAGGCTGATGGTAATCCATGTCCTCTGTGTTAGCGTCGTTGTCAGTTGCGTCACCCCAGGTAATGTCATCCACATGAACAACTGCCTCTTGTTCTGCTGCAGCTGTAAAATAGTACAACATGTTAAGACAGTAATTAAGTACATGCTAAATATCGCAATGGAGTAAAACTTAAAACTTTTTGTAACGTTCAAAGTAATTAGTTTTACCTTGTTCTTGTCTATGCTGCAGTCTTTCATTCCTCGCTGCTTGCTGCAGGGATCTTGTCTCAAAAATCTTGTCATGACCAGACATATGACCTTTCCTCTCAGTCTTTTGGTCTTCGTAGAACCTGATATCCTCATCTTTCTTCTCTCTGGATAACAGTCTGTTGTTCTGTATTTCCTGGATTGCATCTGGAGCTCCTATATCGAACAGGCTGTCTAATTCCAGCACAAATGCTCCTCTTTTTCCTCCAGGGTTACTTGCTCTTCCTTTGCTTTTCACCAGAGCACGATGTTTCTCATGTAGTTTCATGAAGAGCTTCATTGCGTTGTACTTGGTCATTGTCTTGATCCTAGCCATCTGCCAGAATGGGATGATAGATTCAACTGTTTCATATGCAAGGTCTTGAACCATGGGCCTCCCTGCATTTTCCTGTAAATTCTGAAGATTAAGGAAATACTGGAACGCCTGTCTGTTGGTGGGAAGCTGGGAACCACTGATAAAAGCTGAAGGGTATCCAACCAGGAAAGTTTCAGTGAGAGATCTGGTAGATGGCCCAGTTGACACCTGCCTGTGGACAGTACGTGGAGGTTCTGAGATATCAACTGTGCGCCCACGGAGCTCCCTCAGCTCCTTGCTTAATGCCATTGTGAAGTTGTAACTTGTAGATGGTTTTCTAGATTCTGATTGAGTTTCTGTTGTTTCCTGAAAAATGATAGATAATTATTATTATTATTATTATTATTAATTATTATTTATTTATTATTATTATTATTATTATTATTATTATTATTATTTATTAATTTTATGCTCTTTCATTTGATACCTAATTTGTTGCTCTATTTTGTTTAGATCAAAAGTTAAAGTGCAAAACAATTCAAGGGACCCCGGAATTGGCGCTTTGGCCGATTTCAAGGCCGAAAATTTAAAGCTCCATGCGGCAATGCTTCCCAACATCCTAGGTCAAAATAGTTGTGATTTTCGGCTTTCTCAGGTCAAAAAGCATGGTAAAATGTACAGAAACCTATGAAAATAAGAAAAAGTTGATTTTTGAACAGGCCTCTCGTCTTGTAGCTTGCATCACTTTTGCGCACAATGAACTAGCTTCAATCTCTTGAATCTGTCGCTTCGCCACCCACCAAAAGAATAAAAGTTTCAGTGACAGAACCAACACCTTCAACAAGCAAATCTATCACAGAATCTGTCTCTCAGTTTCTTGAGCCAAGCAGCAATGACGAGACCTACGCGATGTCAAAAGATGTAGTAAAAATGATCGAGAGCTATCACCAAGAAAAACGCCTGGCTGCATGTGATAATCCTATTAGTTGGTGGAAAAATACGCAGAATATCTATCCATACTTGAGTAAACTTGCAAGGAAACATTTAGCCTGTCCCCCAACAAACGTACCAAGCGAGAGATTATTTAGCAGTACTGAATTAATATATGATGAAAAGAGAAACAGACTGGCAGCAGAAAAGGCAGAAAAATTAATGTTCCTTAAGCATAACCTTCCTATAATTAAGTTTGAACATTAAACGATGAACAGCTTAGTTTACTTTATTTTAATTACTCATTTATAAATATGCCTAATAAAACTTTAAACTTAATATAAATAGTTATCAAGCTAATTAAAGATCTCTTTCTATAAGGGTGGAGGTTGGGGAAAGAGGTCTGTGGGGTGCATTTGAGTTGGGTTCACGTCCCGCATCCCGGTAACACAATTATGGTTTCTAATTGTGGCTGAAACTCAACAAAATATAACGAATTTATTTGCAGACGAATTCACTAATTGATTTCTATATTAGTTAGATGCTTGATATTATTTTATATGTTCAGAGAAAAGTACAGCAATTATTGTACAATTAATCAATTATACTACATTATAGCTACAGCTCTCTCTATATAATAACTTATATAACGTTAAACACAACAAATCTCGAATATATCCTAAAAAATAACGAAAATGTAGACATCCGCATCCGCGGATGTTGAAATCAAACATCCTCATCCGCATCCGCATCCGCGGATGTGAAAAAAATGACATCCGCTACATCACTAATATATATATTATATATATATATATATATATATAAATATAAATATAATGGCTGGTTTACCTAACTGTTTCTAATTGTGTATTGTGCATGATCTCTGTGGTGGCGGGGGGAACCTACAATTTTACGTGGGTTCCGAACCACAAGCCTTAAATTTACTACCTTAAACTATACCCAATCTATCAACATATGCGTCTAATCGATTTTTAAACATGTTTATAGACGTGCTACTAATTACTTCTACCGGCAAACTATTCCAGCTATTTACTATTCTATGCGTAAAAAAGTTTTTGGCAACTGCTGTCTCGAACCTTCTACTTGTCAACTTACACCCGTTATTTCTAGTCCTATTATACCGAGATATTTCGAAAAAGCTATCTCTATCTACGTTATGGAACCCATTCAGAATATATATATATATATATATATAATATTTAGGAGAAATCCAATGACAAGGAGGAATGTAAATGCCATGAAAAGTCTTCTTTAATGCGCAACGTTTCGAGCAATACGCTCATCATCAGGCTAGATAATAACAATATGAAATTAGAATCAATAAATAAATGTGAACAAGACAAAATAATTTCTAAAAAACCTATTCATTAAAAGCAAGTTTTAAAAAGACTAAAAGAAGAGGGTTAAATTCAAAGTTATAAAAATTTACATATAAAATTACAAGAAATTTAAAAGCTATTTTTGAATTACATATAGTAAATTTGAAATTAGTACACTGGAATAATTAACACTAATACAATGGAATAATTAACACTACGAACCTTTCAATGCTGGTTCCGAGGCACGAGTAATTTAAAACAAAACAAAACAGGAAACAAGCTATGGGTTGGGCGGTTGGAGTTATAAGTTAGGGGAAGGGGGGATTATAAAAAATTGGGGAGGGGGGATTATAAAAAATTTAGAGGGACAGCTGAGGAATCCACGTTTAGAGAAGGGGTCAATGTTTTAATATAAAGAGATTCCAAAATTCTAAGTGAGTTAGGACAAGAATTACAACCGAGAATTTTAAAATTATCTAAAGTGACATCAGTTTTACATTTTATACTGTGTTCCCGAATACTGGAGGCTTCTTTTTTATTTAAAATTTTACCTGTTCGGCAACTTATTCCCATATGCGAATAAAATCTAGTCCAGAGGGAGCGCACGGTGCTGCCAATGTAAGTACCAAGGAGACACCTTGGGCAGGTAAATAAATATACAACACCGCTACGCAACGAATCAGGAGTTCGATCCTTCGCTGAGAAAAAGCTACCTAAAGACATTTTGTTAATAAATATAATGCGAAAATCAGTATGATAAAAAAATTTTCTTAACAACTTTGTAAATTTAAGTTTAAATTCTTTATTCATGGGACCCATTTCAGGTACCAGGAAATATTTTATATCTTTAGGCACTGAAATACAGGAAAGTTGAGGGCTATAAACATTATTTAAGAAAGATCTTATTAGTTTATCTACATATTGAACAGGAAAACTATTATTGGTAAAATATGATCTTAAATTATTAAATTCATCGTTTAGTAAGGTAAAACTAGAGGTCAAATTATATCCTCTGAACAAGAGAGTTTTAATACACGACATCTTATAGTTAAAATCAGTAAAACTAAAGAAATTCATGCCCAAACCAGTAAAAGCGGGTTTCCTGTAAACTGATGTAGTAATAGAATCACCTTTTTTCGAAATTAAAAGAT